>OX352772.1:142548659-143148659 GCA_947095535.1 Poecilobothrus nobilitatus
GTTATCGGCATAAAAAAATTTTGTTAATCTTGGTATTACATTTAGTTCTTTAGCTAGAGAAGCGATGTATATATTGAAAAGATGTACAGAAAAGAGTGAACGCTGTGGAATGCCATTCTTAAGTTCAAGATGCTTGCTGTAATATCCGTTGACTGATACCGCTATCTTCCTGCATTAGAGGAAGTCTTGGATGTAGTTGATTATTTTCTTTCCTGTGCTCCAAATATTTAGTTGTCTTAGAACGCTTTCTTTTGTGACCCTGTCAAAGGCTCTTTCGAGATCACACGAAACTATATCTACGTGATCACTTACCGCCATTGCTTCACCTAAATAGTTATCGACTTCTTGTAGCAGTGTTGTTGTACTATAATGTTCTCTAAAGCCTTGAATTTCGTTATCTACCTTCTTATTTAACCACCAATTTAGGCGTTTAGCTACCATTTTTTCAATCAACTTGCTGTAGATAGCAGTGAGATATATCTGTACCTCTCTTGGTGCTGTGGGTTCTTACCTTTTATATAGGGACCAGTTTTGCCATTTTCCAGGCTTGTGGTATAAGATCCTGTCTGTATAACTTGTTATAGAGGTGGTTTAACCTGATATGAAATATGGGTCCAGCTTCCTTGAGCATACTGTAGGATATTCCATAAAAACCGGGAGTTTTTCCCTTAAAATCTTTTAATGTATCCAGTATTTCTCCATTGTGAAATCATTGTCTGTGACCGATTTTGCTATTTTTCTGGTATTAAGACTTCGAATTGTTGTAACTTCTCTAACGCTATTGCTTTAGTTTGCACATTTATGCACTAGGTGTTTATCTATTGCTTCTGGATTTGTTGTTATGTGATTATCAATATCCAGCATCATAGTTCCTCTGGGTGATTTTTTGTTTATAATCTGTTTGACCTTAGCCCACTTATCTTTTTGATTGTTTCCATCTATGCTGTTTGCAAACTCTTCCCAGCATTTTTTCCGTTGTCTTCTTATCTCTCTTCTAAGAAGTCCGTTTTGTTTCTTAAGGCGAATAAGTGTGGGTTCGTTTGGGTTTCTCTTATATGAACGCCAAATTCTTTTATGTTCTTTCTTGAGTTCTTTCAAAACATTGTTGAACCATTTGGGTTGGTTGTTATTCTTCTTTGGGCATGTAAGCGGGATGGAGTGAGTAGCCGCTTTTCTTATAGTTTTTGTTAGTGTGGCTGCCTCTTTATTGATGTTGTTTGTGCAGGGTTTTTCGCCTAGTATTTTATCTATAAATTTTCTATATGTTTCCCAATCAGCTTTGTCTTCTTTGAACCTCCTTTTTTGTTTTGACTGTTATTTTGATGTTGTTGATTGACTTGACTAGAATAGGGTGGTGGTCGTAGCCTTTTGGGTTTTCTCCTACAAGCCAGCATAAATTGTGAGAAATGTTGATGTGAGCAATGATAAGGTCTGGACAAGTGTGTGGTTCTCTGGGACTTATGAATGTGGACGAGCCATCATTCAGAATACATAGCGCTGGGTGATCATTGGTCCACTCTTCCATAATTTTCCCTTTCTCATTTAAGTAAGAATCGCCCCATATTTGGCTCCTAGCATTCATATCGCCATGAATAATGTATGGTGTGGAAATCTGCTTGTTATTTCCTCTAGATCGTGTCTATTTAATTTTACACCATTTTGTAGGTAGACGTTGACAATTGTGGTGTTTTTTGGAAGACTCGGTACGTCAGCTTTAATGGCAATCACCTGGATGCTTGTACTTATTTTTACTATTTCGTGTTTGATACCATTTTTAATTAACATGCCTACTCCTCTTACTCTGTTGTTTGTGCGTGGCATTATGCATATGTAGTCTTTGAAGAATTCAGGCGGGTTTTCCAGCCTGTTATTTGTTTCTTGGATAGCTATTATAAGAGGTTTATACTTTACTATTAGCAGTTCTAAGTATGATCTGTTTCTCCAATATCATTGTATATTCCACTGGAGTATTAGGTGATGATTGTTTGTTGTAATTGGCATTGTATTTCAGTTTCTGGTATTTATATTTGTAACTTGTGTCATATCTTGGTTTTATAATTTTGGGTGGGTTATGGAATTATGGAATTTTATTAATTTACTATGTCTTTGTCTGCTTCTTCAATTTCGTCTTGTAGTGTTCGAATAGTTGCGTGAAAGTCAATGCGGTCTGCTGCTTTTGGAAATTTTTATAAGTACCTTTCATTTTCTTGAATCCAAATTATTGATTTTTTGGTTTTATCGTTAACTAGCTGCAGTTCTGTTTCTTTGCGCAGAGTTTGATTTATACTTGGTTTCTTTTCTTTTGCACTTGTCATTCGGATATGGAATTTGCTAAAGTCTCCGGTATCTTGAATAACACTGATTTTTCCACTTGCCCTTTCGATCCATTCTTCAGTTTGTTCGATATATGTATGGAGTTTAGCATTACTTTCGAAATATATGATTTCTTTTCTAAGTCCGTCTTTGGGCTTTGAAAATCTTCAGTGCTGTCTTTGTTTATTTATTGAAACATCTCAGTGTCTAATTAGCTTTCGTTAAAGGTTGGGGTTATTTTTTCATTGCTTGTTAAAACTATTTGTTCCACTTCCATTGGTGTGATTTTGTTATTTGAAGCATGTTTAGTTAATTTAATTTTTGGTGCGTTATGTAATTGCACTTTGGCTAGTTGAATTTGTGGAGGGTTTTGATTTTTTGGAATTGGTTTAATTGATGTGTTTTGTACTATTCGGTTGGTGTATAGTTTATATTGTGGTATTTTTGATGCTTCTGATTCCAAGGAATTCGCATTGTGAGTTTTGATAGATTTTTGGTTAGCCAAAGGTGTAATGCTTAGTTCGCCCTCTTTCATTGAGCGGGCTGGTACTTCTTCTTTTAATTGTTTATCTCTATTATTTTAAATTTGTACTACAATTTTCTTGTACTGTGGGTCTGTTTTAAGTTTGCGAACGACTTCTAGAATTTGCAAGGTGTCGTCATTTTTATTCTGTATTTCTTTCTCAAGCTTCTGCTGATTTTCTTTGAGAACTTGTGCCAATGTAAGTCTATCTCCTCTAGGGCTACTAGTATTGTTGTTTTGTGGAGCAATACATCTGTTGTTGTTGGACGTTGGTGTGATGTTTTGGCTGGTACTTTCGCGGAAGATTTTGTACGCATTTCCTTTGCTGCATCGTCTATCTGTTTTTATCTTGCGTACTTCTTTCTCTCTTAGGTACATTTGGCAATTTGGATCAGTTGGTTTTTTGATCTGCCTTTATACCTTCTTTTTGACAGTTCTTGCAAAGTTGTGTGGTGCATTTCTCCTTATCTTTTTTCATTCTTGAGTCCTCGAACAAAAATCACAGGCGGTTATTAGCGCTTTGCAGTGCTTTTCTCGATGATTCAGCTTCTGGCATTTCCTGCATTTCATGGGATTGGGATAGAACTTCCTTACTTTGCAGTTGAGGAATCCGATCTTGATATCTTTAGGGGGTTCAGCCGTGTCGAAAGTGATGCTCAAGAGACCGCTGTATTGTGGTATTTTGTTAGCCCGATTGTATTTGCGACCTGGGAAGCGGAACGCTTCTACGATGTGCGCGACTGGGTTATCTTTTTGTAGCTCATCTAGTAGCTGCTGGTCTGTTAGTTGTTCTTCCACTATTTGCAGGCAGTTAGCTACTTCTTTTGAGAAATTTAGGCTCTTGATGTACTCCGCCTCAATCTAAGTTGTGTGTAGTACTGCAGTCTTTGCCAATCTTTCAGAAATTTTGCGGTTTTCTACCTCTACAGTTATGTTACCATCCCTGTTGCACTCTGCTATTACTGTAGATGAATAGTCTTTTATAGCTCTACTGATGGCAAAAATACTTAAGTTTCTCATGGTCTTGGTTTTGTCTTTAGGCTTGATGAGAATAAATCTATTTTCTGCCACGGACTTTGTCAATGGAGGAAATACCGCCATATTTTCGCCTAATTCATGAAAACGATTTGTGCCCCTCTCGAGAGCCATTTCAGGGATTTCACTTCTCTAGCCCTAACTGTTTCTTTGTCCTGTCTTGTTTAATCTTAAATTCAGTATAATTACTTATACTAAATAAAAGCCTGTTCGTCTATGCCTTGGAGATTTGTTTTCTCAGTATAATTTTACAATTAGACCCAGAAGCGAAAAGTGTCCCGTTTTTAGTTTGCTAGATTGTTGTTCTTGAAGGTATTTAGTTTTATTTTTTTAAACAATTGATTAGTCAACTTTGTGTTTTCAATTTGACGTCGTTTTAAAACTTTGTCCTATCTTCTCTTTTTACACGATTTAAAAGTTTTTATCAACCTGAAAAAGCTCCTTTGAAGAGTATTCAATTCTTGAAAAAATAAATTTGTCTCTTAATTCTGTTTCGTTATTGTGACTATATACTTAATTATTTTTATTTAAAAGCATATGAAAAATTTTGCACAAAAATGTTACAAGGATAAGATTATTTTTTTCCAAATGCAATAAATGATTTGATTATTTTTAAATCAATTGTCTTTACTTTAGAAAAGTATTTATATTTTGGTTAATGACAGTTAGGTCTTAACTGCAGGTGTTTTTAAATTTTTTTATACTATATATTGTTTATTATTTTGAATAGAAAAAAATAAAATAAAAAAATAAATAAAAATATTCAATTTTTTAATAAATTTTTTGCTTATTCTGTTGTGATTTTGTGTCTATTTTATTTTCATTTAACATTCATGTAAAAATTTTGCCCAAAATTGTTGCACTGATAATCTAATTTTTTTTTTTTTTATTTTGTTCAAACTATAAGAAATATTTTGATTGTTTTTAACTCAATTGTTTTTATTTAGAAAAAAAAATTATATTTTAGTTAATGACCGCATACCGACTCGCATACCATTTACTATGCGAGTTTAGTTGAGACCATAGATATATGACTATTAGATAGGCAGTGAAGAAAATATTTTCAGCCAATTTTGAGAAACAGCTGAGTGAGCCGTGCGTATGTATTGCTTTAGTTTCCTCAGAAATAGTTTCCTAAAAGTTGAAATTTATAGGAAATTTTTATTCTAAATGAATTTTTAAGTAATTTAAAAGTAACGTGCAATTTTTAATTTAAAAAGTTTAAAAAGTTTTTGAAATTAAATAAAAAAAGTGAAAAAAAAGTGAGATGGAACGCAAATGCTGCATACAAAAATGTGGAAGAACACAGGAGTGTGGAGTTTCCTTTCATTTGTAAGTTTTAATTAATTTTTTATTTAAAAGATGGTAAAAACTTAAAAATTGGATTTTGTATTCACATACATTTTATTTCTTGTACATATTACGCAAAATAGTCTACTTGTTCATTTTTGTAATAAATAACTGATATATTGGAAAGTATTACTTTTTTACTAACAATGTAATAACTTAAAAACACTAATATTATTAATAACCATTAAATTAAAATTACACTTCCATTAAGTACCTACTACTTTTTTTAATTGATATTAAAAATGCTTAACTTATTTTTTATTAGATAATAATCGTGTTTCTAAATAAAAATTTTAATTAAGGCGTAACATGTATTTTTTCTTAATTTATATGCTACTTATATGTTAAGAAGACCATTTTTAGAATCTGATATTTTGTCCAGTGACTATTTTTGATTGGCCGACTCTAATTCCAAATTATCCTAAAAGAGATAATGGTTGATCACCTATTAACTAGTATATATTATTGTTTCTCTTAATCCTTCATCATATAAGCATATGAATGTATACATATATATTATGTACATAATATATAAATTCATACATTATTTTCAGATTTCCTTCTGAAAAATTTAAAAAAACAAAATGGATTTATTCAATCCAACATTTAAATTTCAATCAGGAGAATTTACGAAGAAATCCTGGGTTTGCGACGACCATTTTCAAAAAAACTGCCTTAAGAAAAAGTTTTCTTTCAGTCGAGGAGTTTTAAAAATGGAATCGACTCCAACAATATTTCCAAATATGGAGCAGTCTGAAACGTAAGTTCAAAGTAATTAATAAAATGAAAATTAATATCGTAATATTAAAATAGAAAATTTAATATTTTTTCACAAAACTGTATAGGATTTATTTAAGATTTTGCAATTTTACTAAAAATATTCATATTTAATAAAATTAAAAAACTTGTAGATGTAATCTTGAAATCTTATTTAACGAAACTGAGCAAAATGAATTTGAAGTTGACGAGTTAAATCAAGATTTTTGAAATAATAATATAAGTAAACTCCACAGACCAGCAAATATCGCGATATTAAGTTAAAGTCTCCTAAATCAATTTGTAAAAAAAAGGACTCCAAAATTAGTTTTTACGCCACGAACTGCTAAATTACATACAACGATAAAAAAATTAAAAAGAAATATATTTAAAAAAAATAAAAAAATTAAACTTTTGTCAAATTCAAATTATTATTACCGGAAAACAATAATTTCCTTGGAAGGTATTATCTCTGATTTGAAAAAACGAAGTCTTATTTCAGAAAACGCGCACAACGTTCTACAAACATCCGCAGAGTCTTCTACTTTATTAAATCAAATAAAAATTGGTAAATGTGGTAATAAATATCCTGTCGAAGTGCGAACGTTTGCAATGACATTGCATTTTTATTCTCCCAGAGCGTACAATTATATTAGGAAGGTTTATACCAATAAATTGCCATCTCCAAGAACCCTTAGACAATGGTATGCATCCGTGGAAGGTGAACCGAGCTTTTCCAAAGAAGCTCCTTCGGTCATCAAATTGAAAAGTGCATAAATTGCATGGACTATAAGGAGATAAATTTAATGGTGAACCAACCAGAGAATCTTCGTAAAAGAAATCTTCTTATTTAGCATTCTGTACAAAAAAAAACATCTTTTAACTCTTTAATTAGAATTTCAACCAAACCTTTACGGAATAAATTGTTATATTGAAAACAAACAATATCTAAAAAGCAAATTATAAATATGATTGTTTTTTTAAATTAAATAAGTTTAAATAAAAATCCTTTATACTTCACAATATAATGTTGATTCCTTTATAATTTCTAAAAATAAGTTTTTAAAAGCAACGTATTATCTTATCTTTGCACCGCTACAGACGTATCCAATCATAACATTATTTTATATAGCATTTTAATTTCTATTTTGATAAAGGATTTTCTAAAATTATATGAAATAATAATGGGTTATAAAATATTTCTTTATAATTTATTAGATTCTATTACATTAATAATTACAAGCTGCTTCTGCTGCTTCCGGTCAATTAAGAGAAGAAATAGGATACGAATTCTTCCTCAAATTCGATTCTTAATGCAAGACTTCGAATCCATTTTTCACTTGCAAAATACGTAATAAAATGTAATCTTAAAAGTATACTATTTACTTACATATATATGTACATACATAATTCCTGTGATGAACTTCGGACAGAGTATATTTTTATCAAATTTTTATATTTCATATTCAATATTATTATAATATATATTATCTTCTACACCTTGCAACTTCTTAAAAATACTATTCTCTATGTTCTTGAACTTTGAATCCGGTTTGCTTTTCTGGTCAGTCAACTTCATCTTCATTAGTTCATTTAATATATTTTAAGTTAATAACTCTTACCAATATTTGTGTTTGGATTTAAAAAACACTAGTTAAAACAAAAGATTTTATAAATTCTTTATTATTCAATAAGAATTTTCTAACTTTTATTCACATGTAGTATTTTCTTCTATTGATGAGAAAATGCTTTGCATTATTTTCAAAAATATAAACAGCTGAGTGAACGAAATGTATACATATTATAAAATGCATATGTGTTTTTTTGACTGAATAGCCCAAGATAGGAAAACACATAAGAAGAAATGAAACGACTATACCTAACTTCCCATCTATTAGTTAATATATCTATGGTTGAGACTCATGCATTTAGTATCGATACATTTAAATATAAAGAAATAAAATGTTTTCTTTTAAAATTTGACAATAAATTAATATTCGTTATTCTAATTCCAAACCTCACTAAGGAACTTGGTATAAAGTATTTTTTATATTGCTAACTCCAAATAGAAATTTTGAGGAAATATTTATTGAAAATAATAATGTAATCCAATAAGGATAAAATTTATATTGATAATAATGAAAAATATATAAAACAATTAACACCAGCTAATGATTGTATTAATAATTTAATAAATGAAAATAATAAAAATTGTAAGAAAATAATAAAAAATAATTTTGAAATCAATGAAATTTTTCATATATTAAATGGAAATAATGTTGTAGAATTCCATAATTGTTCAATAAAAATCAATAATGTAACATTTCTAAATAATGAAAAAATCATATTATTGCACCTAATTATTTAGACATTTATAATGTAAGCCTAAAATTAAATATTGAAGATATTAATATAAAACAAACTAAAAATTTAGAACGAATTTATGAAATTAAAAATTAAACAAATAATAATTTATTACTTTCAATAATTTTCCCTCTATCAGTAATTATTATCATTGTAATTTTATATATTATAAGAAAACGTAAAATTTTTAAAAAGAAAGAACCAAAGGAAATTAACACAGAAAAAAAGAACAGGAGAATGTCCAACTTAACGATGGGGGGATCAAATATCGCGTTAAATAATTTTGTTTTTGTTGTTGTGAAATTAAATTTTAAATTTTCTTTCAATGAGACAAATTTTCTCATATTGTAATTTAATTCTGGTCAATCTATTATTTTGTCAATTTTCCCATTCTTTAATTCTTCCGACAAAAGAAACTGCGCTTAATATTTTTCTCACCGGTAAATTATTAATTCCTCGAATTGACTATCATAATTCATAAACAAATTAATATCGCTTTCTCTCTTCCACTTCATTCGTTAATCATGTTATTATTATAATTCTTAATTTCTCATTAAAAGTTTTCGGGATAAATCAAATCGCGTTCAATAAATATTCTCACAAATTAAATGCTGATTTAAATTATGCTGTTATTTAATAAATGCTGACTATCATAATTCATAAACATTTAATATTATATATTTAAATAATAAACTAATATTAAGTAAAATATTTAAATAATAAAAGATATATAAAACACCAAATTTTTTTTTTTGTTTGTAATATTTTAATATTTTTTTTTTTGATTAAATATCAAATAAAAATAAAAGTCGCACACTTGTCATCAAAGTGTGACAAAGAAAAAATGTGACTCCAAAATGTGCTAACTGTCCTGAAGCTCATCCTGCGAACTATAGCGGGTTACAAAGGAATTACAAAAGAGCTATATTTTAAAAATGAATCGAAAGCAAACTAAAGTACGTGAGTTAAATCCAAGAACCTCCAGAAGTTTTGAATCTAGTAAGGTTACTAAGGCCTTATCGTTTGCTCAAGTAACACAAGGTAGTGCTAAAAATCGAACTAATACATTAAAGGAAAATAATACAAAACAAAGTAACGCGACAATGCAAAAATTAATTACATTATAATGCATATGATGTACTGATAATTACATTATAATGCATATGATGCAAAATATGTTAAATACAATGGACGAAATCTCGATAACATTAAATAAGCTAGAAAACATATATAGCAATAGTTATATATGTGCAGAGTACGAATCAACAAAATCTTACCTTCAAAACAAACAAAATCTTAAAGTTGGTGCTGTTAAAGGCAATATAAATAATCTTAGGTTCAAAGATCTCCTTAACCTACTTGGAGATAGGTTCACTTTGGGAGGTGATTTTAACGCTAAACATATGGATTTCTAGATAAACCTCGACAAGAGGAAGAGACCTAAGAAAAGATATTAGAAAGTTGGGTTATCATCTTCATTCAACTGAACCTGAACGAAAAGATTGTTAAAAAACTAAATAAGCCCACTATCGTAAATAAATCAACAGATTGTGCAAGTTTTAAACAGGAAATAGAAAATAAAATAAATTTAAGAGCCAAAATAAAATCTTAGGAAGAAATAGGTAAACCTATCGAAAATTTTATCAAAATTGTGCAAAATGTTGCATGGAATAATACAAAAGAATGTAAATATAAAGTAGCAGGTTATAATTATCCTAGTGATATCTTAAATATGCTTAAAACGAAGAAAAGAGCTAAACGTAGGTGGCAACAAATGCGTGACCTAGCTGATAAAACGCTTTTAAATAGAATAACTCAAAATTATGTGGAAAATTTATCAGATAAAAAAGAAAAACATTATCCTTTGTGGAAAGCAACAAAGAGTCTAAAAAACATATCTTGTAAGGTCCACCAATCAAGAACAAAGATGGTAAATTGGCAAGAAAATCAGGAAAATGCCGAAATATTCTCAGATTATCTCAGAAAAAAATTGCATTTAAAGGAAATGAAAATAAAAAACTTGTTCTTTATCAAAGCAAAATAATGTACCTATCTACCTTCCTTGAAAAATGTGTAGAGTAAAAAAAAAAAAAAATAAGACTTAAGTGGGTAATCCTGCACTTGGGGATGGGAAAAAATCATGCCATATCGCACCGAAGACCATGCCCACTGACCTATATTTTGATTGATGGATTTAATGTAGGTTATTCTTGGTTAGTAGGTCGAAAATAAAAGGTTTTGTTTGTTTTGGTTTAGGTTATAAGCATGGGTTATTAACTTATAAGTTGCAAGTGGTTGTATAGTAGGAAATGAAGGTTGTTGGTACTGTAGAAGTTGTTAGGCAAGGTTAATGAACTGAACAAGTTTAGGTTATATGCATGGATTGTTAACTTATAAGTTGCAAGTGGTTGTATAGTAGGAAATGAAGGTTGTTGGTACAGTAGAAGTTGTTAGGCAAGGTTAATGAACTGAACAAGTTTAGGATATTTAGGTTTTTCAATAAATTCATTGATACTTTGTAATAGGATATAATACAAATAGAAAGATGATTTTTTTCAGGTCAAATGAAGTTTATTTTTTTAAATTGCGCAAAATCGCATGCTTAATAAAATATACCTACATACGTAAAGGAGATATAAAAGAAACGAAAAAAACTTATTTTTATTATTTAATAAGAAAAATATTTATAGGTACTTTTGAATACGAAGATGTAAATAATAAAAATAAAAACAAAACGTAAACAAGAAGTAGATACAAAGTGTATTTGTGTTTATTAAAGAAGATCAATAATTGTTATAAGTTGTTATTATAGTTTTAAAGCTGCAAAATAAAAAAATAAAAATAAGAAAAATATGTTACCTATTTTAGGATATGAGTTGTTTCTCTATATTCTATATTTTGTTCTAAGTACATATGAACTTAAAAAATATTTTGCATTCTTCTAATTTCTGTTTACCTGGTGTAAAATAAATAGTTAAAACTAGTTTGACTCTTTTAAACATTGTTAAAATTTGTGAATGCAGTAAAAATAAAAACAAAAGAAAGAAAAAAATTATATAATTATAGGTAACAGATGCATGTAGGATTTCTTTTTTCTGTTCTATAAGAAGATTGAGAAAATAACCTGAAATCATCGATTTTACTTTGTTTTGTTATTATTACGTTCCCATCTATGCTGTAAGAAATGAAAAAATAAAAATCAAAACGAAGTTAATTGGTTTTGGTACCTATTTTGTAAACATAAGATAAAAATAAAAGACATTTTTATTTTTATGTTAAAAATCTTTTATTAAATTTTTTATTATGATATTTTTATTTAAATCTAAGTTTGTTACGTTAACCAGATGTTAAGATTTTAAAAATTTTAAATCAATATGTAAACAAATTTGAATGATTTACTTATCAACACGTGATTTTTTCCTATTATATCCATACGGTAAAGAACTACCATCTTCATTAAATTTTCGTTTTTCTGATTTTGGTTGATATTTTTTTATTTCAGGAATCGCAAGTAGGTACATCGTGATTTTTATTTCGACGAATATTTTTTGAAATGACGTATGTGTCTGTGCTCTTAAATGAATTTAAAACTGCTTGCTTTATGCTATTAAAATTAATTTTTTGTGAAGCTTCATAACTAAGAGAGAATCCTTTAACTTTACAAACAATTTTTTCAGTATTATCTTTTGTACAGTAGAAGACATGTAGAAGACATACTTCAAACAAACCCCCCTCTGTAGAAGACATACTTCTACAGAGGGGTTTGTTATTAACTCGAAAGTTTAAAAGGTTGATTTATAACGGTGGTTTGTTGTTGATTTTCCTTTTGCCCAAATTTTCCCCAGAATGAGTTTAAAATAATCTTAGCAAAAAATCTTAAACCAGGATTATTAACTACTTTATCGTATTCTAATTTAATTTCTTCCTTTTCAAAAAAACTATCAATATATTCTTCCTTTTCTTTTTGAGTTTGATATTTTATTGGCCACCCAGAAGCTTCTTGTTTAATCTTTATAAATTTATTCATCATTTTAGTGAATAAACCATCAATACCATTGCAATTGTCATATTTTAATGTTTCGTATTGCCAAACTTCATAAATATTTAAAAGTTTATACCCTTTTTCAATTGCTTTTTTAATTTCATCAATTACCCAAGTTCCTACTAATGCTCTTTCATCGTCTGTATGTTCACAGTATTTTCCTTGATATTTTTGTTCACTACAAGTGTTACATAGTGGGAACCTCAATTTATTATTTTGTTTGACAGGTAACACGGGGTGTAATAGATTTGCTGGTGGTAAGATTTTACATTTAATAATACCGTCAATAGTCATTCTGTTTAACTTAGAGCAAGTATTTTCTCCAACATAAATCTTAGGATGGTTTATGGGAAATTTTCCTCGTTTGCAAACATATGGGTATAAGGAACATACATCTATGTATTTAATTTTTTCTCCTTCTTTACATTTATAATATGTGTAAGTATTTCCCGTTCTTCCGCCATAAAATGCATCACGAGGATTTAAAGGAACTAAATTAATTAATGAATGATTTTCTAAATATCTCATAGTTTCATTCAATAACTTTATATCCACATGATTTTATAAACTCTGATCTTATTAATGTTTTTTCATATCGTAGATTCAAAGTATCGCCAGAGTTATCATGTAATGGTATATCCCTCTGGTTTGTTAAACATTTTGGATGTCCATGATAATAGCAACCGTAAAATTAAAATATGTCTTTAGTCTCTTCGCAAAATCCATCGACTTTAACATTTCCGATTTGTTTTTCTTTTCCATTAAATGCACATTTCAAATCAATTTTTCTCAAATCTTTTTCCCAAATAAGTCATTGCATGGCAATTTTTGACTGATTGTCTTCCATCCTATATCCTTTTCTTGGTATAATTCCTATAGTATTCGATTTGAGAAAGTTTCTTCTATATACAAGATTACAGGCTGAAGCTATTGTTGTTGCTTCTACAAATGGTTCCACATTACATTCTTCTATAAAAAATTTTCTGAAAACCAGACATGCTCTAGCTAGAATTTCAACATCATTTATATAGTATTCTAAAATATCTTTCTCCATATTAAATTCTGAGTTTCTATTTTGTTCATACCACATTAAAAATTCATTACGCTCATCTGCTTTCATTGTATTAGAGTTATAGTATTTAATTGCTGGAAGTGGGACAATGTAATTTACATTTTCCAATTTATTAAACAGATGCGGAAAATAACCCTTTTTCAAATTGATTGACAAATTAAAAGCTTTGGGTAATTTTGCCAAGGCCATAGGAAAGTAATTCATAGAATCTATAAATTTAATATTATCAGTTATCATAACAATAATTTTTGTACCTCGCATAATTCACTTTGGCTCAAGTACAGTTTTATTGAGTATATAATTCAGAATAAATTGATGGTCAAACGCCTGACCATTATGAGCAATTATGACAATCCTTTTGAATTCCTTTCTTAATTTTAAAATAAATTCCATGAAATCCTCTATCACATTTTTCGTTTTAAAAAATCTCTCTCTTAACTTACATTTCCCACAGAAGTATAGAGAATCAATGTTAATACATTTAAAGCATCTTAGCTGAGCCACACATAAACTTGGAACATGTTCTTTTATTTTTGTAGAGCTAATGTCTTCTCGTCTTGTTTCTAAATCATAAAATACGTAAATGCAATTTTAAAAATTTACTTTTGTTTTGTCTTGCTGAATGAAGCATTTATGGTTTTCAGGAACATGATTATCACAAATCTTACAAAAATATTCTCCACATATATGAGTCCTACTGCTTTTATGAACTTTAAAACAAGATTTGCATTTTCTAATTTCTTCACAGATGCTTCTATTTTTTGAACTGGCAGCCTTATGGCTTTCAAAACATGTTTGACCACGAAATGTTCGATTACACTGCATACATAAAATATTTTTAACATTAAGTGAACAAGTTGGTGAGTTTTGACAGCAAGGGCAACTTTTAGAACATCTATGTTCATTTTTCTTAGAATACGGAATATGACATTCTTCACAGTAAAATGATGTGCAAAAAGCAGCTGTTAGTGAGATTATTACATTGTAATGATTATTATGATATAACGAGTTAATTTTTTTCCCATTATTCAATCCTTCAAATATTATGTCTGCACTCCTTGTTTCATATTTATATACAACAATCTTGTATTTGTGTAAAAATTTTTGAAATTGATTCAATTCACGAATTCCGCAACCTTCAGATGGAATTGTTATTTTTGATTTTTCTAATAATTTTAAAGCTGTTAAAGTTGGAAGTTTTCCTATATTTTTTCGAATTTTTTCATAATCATTAAATTTTTCAATTTTAGCTATTGAAACAACAAGTGCACGCGGTAAACATAAATTATCGCTATTTTTTATTGCTATTATTCCTCTCCTTTTTAAGCATTCCTCATCAAAATTTGAATATTTATTACTTCTACCTCTACCAACGGGTAATTTAACATGGGTAACTGTTAAACAAAAAGTGTCTGTACTTAAACCTGTAGACGTAAAATAAAAATAGTTTATAATAAATGAAGCCAAAAATGTATTATAAATAACTACCTTCAGAATTACTTTAGAAAACATTAGAAATTACATCGCCCAAACGTCGCTAAATTTTAGTTCATGAGCGGATCCAAAACTGAGATACGCAGGACCTTGATGTTCGAAGCTCTCTCCACAAAATGTTAACCCAATCTTATCCCTGGCATTAACATCTTTCACAGCAATGTTGATTATTTGATGTATAGCATCCTTAATCCAGCTAATTGGTTCTCCATTTTCAGGTACGGATTTAATTACAAATTTTATTTTGTGCCCGTTCATATTAAACCGTTTAACAAATGTCGAATTTTCACTTTCGATTATATAAGGTGTTATAGTTTCGGTAAGAAACTTTTGTAAAATAATTTTTTTCGACATTTTCTTTATACGAATTTTAGATGTTAAATGCTTGAATAACAGAATAATATTAAATTTTTAATACAGATTCACTCTGTTAAACGAACAATTACATTGTAATCAAAGGTCGCTTTAACAAATTATAGTTGTTTAACTAGAATCCCATCTTAATACTATCTTAAAATAGAAAGAATTGAAAAACAAAAAGCAATCTAAATTTATCTTCAATACATTTTAATTAGTATAAATACATTAGGATTTTATACAAAAAATATCAGTTTAATATCAAACAAGCAAGATATGGCACAGAAATATTTAAACTTCTCCATGACTGCAGAAGAGGCTGCAACTGCTACAACTGTTACTACCAGTACAGCAGTGCGTCTTCCTGCGAAAAGGAGAAAGGCGAAAAATGAAGATGACGCTTCTACTCATCTTTATCAACAACAACAACAACTACATAAACAGCATCATCATCAACAACAACATCAACAATCACAACAACAGCAGCAACCGCAGCAACAGCAACAATAGCAACTACAACAACAGCAACTACAACGTGGAACAACGAAGAACGTGGTGATTTTGAGTTCGCCACAAATCAGTAATAGTTTTAGACTAATTTTATATAAAAAATTTTATTTCAAAGAAATTTTCTCCTGTTTTTAATTTATTTTCATTTTTCAGATGTTAAGATTTTATTTCATTTTTCAGATGTTAAGATTTTATTTTATTTTTCAGATGTCTTCAAGTTTTATTTTCAGGTGCTTATTAGAGTTTTATTTTACAGATATTGAACAATATTTGTTGAATTTATCCAAGTATTATGTGTGTCATCAAAACCTAGTCATTTAACAAAACCCCTATTTCCTTGCTTTTTCAGAATTTTTTCTACAAGATAAGTATCTGGGTATTTTACAGGTGTAAGCTCAGCTTGATAAAAACCCCCAGAAATTGGTGTATCAGTATAGTCCGATAATTGATATGTAAAAGGATAAGTATTTTGATTTTATCAATCTTAAATACTTCAGTTGACCAATTCGGTTGATAACCTTTTTCGAAATGACCTTTATATTTACTTATTCTTACAAAATTTCCAGTTTTATATTTACTTTTTTGAAAAATTTTGGGCTCAGTATATATATTCCGCAGTATATTTTTTTCGTTTTTTTTTGTAATTTTTTCAGGAGGAAGTTTTGTTGTGCTATGTTTTGTTGAATTATATTCTTTTATTAATGATTGTATAATAGGTAACGATTTATAATTCCCGTTTAAACTAAATTTTTTCCACATAGAATTTTTCAATGTACGGTTAAATCGTTCAACAATTGATGCTTTTAATTCGCTAAATGTGTGATAATGATTGATTGATTTTTCTTTCATATAATTTTGAAATTGTAAATTAAGAAATTCCTTGCCTTGATCAGAGTGAGTATTTTTTGGTATAACTTTAGCTCTAATAATAATTGTTTTTAAGGCATTTAAAACATTTTCAGCATTTTTTATTTTCACAGATTCAGCATAGGCATATTTGGAAAAAGTATCAATGACTGTCAGCATATATTTATAACCATTATTAAATTTTCCATAAGGTATCATTTCGACTAAATCGATTTGCCACGTGTCATTTAGACCTTTCTGTTTGAATTTTCTTCTAAGAAATTTACGTCTTGCCTGTCTATGAATTTCAGTCACTATTTGAGCTCTTGACATTTTGTTTTAAAAATGTTAAAGGTAATGTTATAATAATTATTATACATAAAATGATAGACCAAAGCATGGTTTAAACTAATCATCTAATTGAGTTTAATTTGATTTTATACTTTTCTACATGAGTTTATAACTCAACTTTTATTTTCAAATTTAATTCATTTCCATTCTGACTGCTCAACAACTCGCTGAAATGCTGCCTGATTCCACAACATCTCCATTTAAAGAAACTGTAGATGATGTAAATACACAAGGTCAGATACAAGAAAATGAAATTACATCCACCATGGACGACGAAGATTTAGCAGAAACTGAGGAATTTATACCACCGTTCCAGATAGTTGAATTAGAAAACGAAGAAGAAGAAGTGGAAGAAGAAATTGAGGAAGATGAGGAAGCAGTTCCATTTAATGAAATTTGGGACATAAATATTCAGCAGGGAGATCTTGATTATTTCAATGATTTAATAATCCTAAATAATTTTAATTAAATAATCTAATGAAAGGTGTACAGAAAAATATTTGTCTATCTAAAACATATAAATAAAATATAAAAATTTTTATATTATTTGTTGTGATTTATTTTGTTTGTTTTGTGTAGTTTATTACAGATTTGTTCCTTTAAAATTACAGGAATTTCAAAAAATAACCTTGAATAATTACATTGTACATTAAAACGTTGTATTGGTACATAAATTTCTCTTTCTAACCTAAATACTTGTTGTTCGACACATAAATTTAGATATTCCCGAACATAGTATTTTACATTTAACTCAGCAGATTTATAATAGGTCATCACTGCGTGAAGAAAATCGCTTAAATTGTAAAACTGCTCTGCTTCTTCTTTGTTAATACTTATACTTTGTCCGTTCGCTGATTTTAGTCCATGATGAAAGTTCTGTTTTATATCTTTTATTATCATTTTATTGAGTTTTTTGTTAAATTCGTAATAAAATTTATTCTATTCATGATATTTTAAGACAATTGACTTTTTACCAATACGGTGAATTATACTTAAGGCTTCAAATGACTCACAGTCAAATCCAACAGCAATTTTTAATGTATGACTCTTATTGAGAAAATATGTGTAACTTAACAATAAATTTGTGTTCTGACGTGATGCTTCCATTCCTTTAATTTTACTAAAACCTGTTTATATTGTTTTTATTATTTATACGTTTTAGGAACACAAATTTGTACGGAGTTATATTTTCCAAATACATTTTGAAAAGTACTTAAAATATACTTATCGTTTTCTAGTTGATTTCCTTTATTAAATTTTTTTCATACTATAACCGCAACATCTATTCCAGGTATAAACACAACAATATTGCCCACAGATATCTGAATAGTTACTTTGTAACTGTTTCTTATTAAAAATTATACAATAGTTTTTTAAGTAATTTAAAATTTCTAATTTATCTGGTTTTCTACCAAACGTATCACAATATTCAACACAGCCATTCTTTGGCTTAAAAATAGCTAACCAATGTGTTCCCGGATCTTTTGATTTATCAGTGTTTACAATTAAAAAAGTTTGTTTTTCAATTATTCTGGGAAGTTGATCCAGAGCAAAAAGTCCTTTAAAAAATTTACGTATGTGTTTGTTGTATCTTAATACGTCACTTATCTCTAGGGTATTCATCAATCAAATTGACTCAAGTCATATACTTTAGTTGTTTCTTTAATATAATTAGATAAAAACTCTTTTTTGATTTTTTTATTTGTTATAATAACATCAAATTTTTCTAGTATTTGACAGAGCTCTTAATTTATTTTATCGTTGTACACAGTTCCAAAAGAGTAATTATCAAAATTATCATTTATAAAATCCCTAGTTGGAAATTTATACTTGAGCCCTTTTACAAACTTTTTACAAGGTTCTTTAAAACCAACTATACAAATATCTTTCGCAAACAAGGTATTATTATCATCACTACAAAATGTTACATCCAGAAGTGCACAAGACAGTGACATTTTATCAAATATTCAAATTTACTTTTATGTATGCTATTTATAGGTTTGAGAATATATTTCTGTTTTTATCAATTTGTAAACTTGCATCAAATTCTCCATAAACAATAGCAGTCAGTGTAGATGTAAGTGGTATTGATAGCCTTGCCTCAATTATAACTGTACCTTGATTTAGTAGACCTTGACACACTTCATTTCCTGATGCATCTGGAGTTAAATCAAAAGCTAGAATGAAAAACTCATTACTAAACATGGTTTTTGTTATCTGATGACCTTTATCATTATGGTAAATTCCAGTTCCTGAAAAAAGTGTACTATATGCTCTTGTACATCAATTATTTTCATCTGAAAAACTGGTTTCAATTGCTGAATTAGGTATTTGAACACCATTTACGTTTAACACAAATTGTGAAATATCAAAATGTTTAAAATTGTATGGGTTTTTTGACCTTTTTGCAGAGTAACCTGTATTTTTTGTCATACAAAAAATGATTGTGTTTGGTAACTGTCCAATAAAAACATTATCAAGTGATATTGATGAACTATTCTGTGGAATGGTAAAAGTTTTTTCCTCTACCCGTTTGTAATTGTATTTGGCATTAGTTTTTTCCAATACAGCATTATGTGCTAATAGCACACTAGGATTAATTGTTACATGTCTCATAATTATAGTGGCTTCTAAAATTTTCAGTTGAGATTCATCACTATCATCTGCAAAGAGGTAAAAATCTGGTTTTTCTAATGTTAGGACAACTCGAACATCGACATTGTTTATGAGAAGTGTAGGTTGGTTAAACATATCTAAATGCAGTTTCCCCATAAGTTCCACTACATTGCTATTTTGGTATAATTTTTGACGTTCTTTTGAACCACTATTATCTGTTTTTGCTATATTTGGCTTATCTAGCATCCATCCACCACACTCCAAATGCGTTGTAGCGGCATCCGTACCATAATTTAACAATGATTCAATATAAGCTCTGTAATGATAATTGCCATCTAATGGAGATATATTCTTTCTATTTAGTTGAACATTGCATTGTTTTATTAATGAATGTAACATATTATTAACCACACTTGGCTGTTGTATAGGTGTTCCATCAGTTTTTTTATCTTTATTCCATTGAGTTCCACCTTTCTTTAAAATTTGTACTTTTAATTTTAGATATGTCGAAGACAAGTCTCTATATGTATCACCGTGCCCTAGTGAAACAAATTCTATGACAGATGGATTATCTAAAGAAGCAATAGGGTTATAGGAAACTTCTTCAGATCGTAAAATACTTGACTGAATAGGCTGTGTTTTAAAAATATCAAGCTCTGATTTCATACATTCAATCATAATTATTCAAAAATATCTTTTTGTTTGTTTTTGTTATTAACTTTGCGTCGCTTCGACGTAAAATAATTTAAACTATTAATGAGAGGTCTTTTTATAGGTTTTCTTCGTTTTCGTTTGCCTTGTCCATAGATTTTATTCAGATTCCGAACTGCACCTCGTCTTACATTTTTCATTATCTCTTTACTTCGATCTTGAACCACTTCTTTTACATTTGCACCTGTGGCAATATCAGATAATGCATTAATACCAGAGTTAATAACCTCTTTTTTTAATATATTAGCTCGAGACGTAAATATTGGTTTTAAATATCTAAAAAGACCACCGAAAAAGCTCCCTAACCCTCGTCCCCTTTGGTAAGGTACAATTGAGTGTAACAAAGGACCAATATCCTCAAGACCTTTTTTTGATTGAACTAAATAATATTTGTAGTACGCTCTTTCCATAATGAATAAAATAAAATAATATATTGTTTTGTAAAATCGCTTTTATTTATACTTTTTTAAAATGTAATACAATTTTTGTTGGAATTGAACTATTGGAAAAGTTTATTTTGTATCCATATTTATTACATAAAAGTAATGAAATGTTATTAAATGATTTCTCCACATTGCAATATTGAATATTACTGAATTCTTTTACAGTATCAGTGAAAGAGATCTTAAACACTTAAAAAGAGATCTTAAGAGAGTATCAGTGTTAACAGATCTTAAACACCTTATATCTTTATCACCTTCACCTATTTTTTGCGGTTCAATTATATCTGTGTATATAAAAAACATATCTGGTTTACTAATGGGAATCAATTGTACACCATCTATAAAAGTTTTGAAAGCTTCTATTACACGTGATTTATATTTTTAAAAATTTGTAACTTTAAAAGGTACTTGATTGAAACATGTTGTCAAAAGTCCTTCGACGGTATATGCGTAATTTGCTCTTATTTTTATATCTATTTTAGGCTTAGTAACACATATTGTGGTGTAACTTAAATTTTTAGGCATCTCCTCAGCTTTTATTGGTTATGTATAATGAACTTCATCGTTTATAAAATTAAAAATTCCCCAAATCAACTGTCGTTCAACTTCTTTTCTTGTAAACCTATTAAGTGGGCGTATATTTTGAATTAGTGTTGGTAGTAGAAAAACTTTCATATCATTTGTTTTTCTATGTATGGAATATATGATGTTCCAACTCCTATCATATCTTTCTGCATACCTTTAATAAATATTTTATAGTACTTTTTTCCCATTCTTCACCATACACATTTGGAACGAAATCATTAACATACATTTCTGAAATACCGACTTTCCAGCTTGAATCACACATGTATTTATTCATTTTATTTGTAAAAGATGATAATGAATTTTCTGGATAATAGTTGATAGATGAATCACTGAGTAAAGTGACATAAAATTCATCAATTACTTGTATGTTGTCCATGAGCTTGCGGATTTATTCTTACGAATTGGAAAATTAAGTTCTGTTTGAGTATTACCTACTGCTGACCTTAAAACACGTCTTGATGAATTATTCAACTCTTTGCTATTTATAGTTTTTTTTGGTGGTCTTGGGCTATCTAAAGGAACAGTTATAATGTCTCCTTTATCAGTTTCAAAATTTGTACATTTTGATTTCTAATTGATTTTCTTTTTCTAAGACGTTCTCCAACTGAAGCAGCTGACAATGCTTTTGTTAAAACATTTTCCTGAATTTCATCATCAAATACTGCGTCATCAGCTTCTTTTTCATATACTTCTTCTTCTTCAGGAACAACTTGTATTCCAACATTCTTATATTCAGGAAAATTCGATTGAGTTTCCGCATCTATATACATTGGTTGTGCACGAGTTTGAATAGCTTTTGTTTCCGTAATTTTTATTTTCTCCTCTTTATTTCTATGAAGTTGTTGTTTTTTGTTTCTTATTTTAAATAAATTTTGTCTGTATAAATACCATTTTTGAGTATCCGTGAGATGTTTATTTAACAATATTTTTTTCATATTTTTATCCAATTCATTGAGTTCAATGTCTGCATTTTGCTTCATTCTTTCATAAATCTCAGGTTTTAAAATTATCATTTTATTAAATGTTGTATTATTCATTTTATAAAATTTCCGATTATCCCTGATAGTATTGCACCAAGAAGTGTAGGTAAAAATCCACCACGTTGAATAATAATTTTTCTTTTGATATTTATAGATTTTTTCCGGCAAATAAGTGATCTTAATTCTTTTTTATACTTTCGTAATTGGGTTGCTGCTTTTTTACTCAGATTACAATTACCTTTTAAAATATTTAAAGAGATTTCGCAAAATGTTTTTATTACTTCAGGGTCACAGTGTTTTATAATTAAATTCTGGAATTTTGGTTTAGAGGTTTTTAATAGATGCAATACCCGAAAAACATTTTAGGATTTTAGTAATGTAAATTAACCAAAGCGTAACCGAGAGTTTATTGGCATTTTACCGACTCAGGTCTGTCTCATGTCTTCAAAAAAACTGATTTTTGGAACACCTTGGGCGTTCCTCAATGTGCGTAAAAAAACTTTCAACGAAGTTGAAGTTATTTTAGGGTTATTATGTTTGTAATATAACTGATAAATACCCTCAGTTATTTTAAAGTTATTAAGACTGAATGTTTCTATATACTATCTCATGGCTTTTATTTGGTTAAATTGTTTAGGAATTAACGTAGGATAATATGGTTTACTTGACAGTATTGAGTAATTACAAATAACCGACAATTTTTCTGGAATTAACTGATAGAAGTCCAGGCCGTTTTACAGTTGCTAGGGAATTAGAATTAACATGACGTAAAAAGTATAAATTACAGTGTAAGGTAGTTACAAGTGACCCCCAATTTTTCTAAAAGTAATCTGATAATAATCTAAATTCTTCAAGTTTCTTTTTCCTTAAAAATTATCACTACTAATCGTTTCTCTATTTTAAAAAGTGATTGCTATATTTAAAATTAAAATAATAGGGTATCTACTACAACAGTTGTCCACCAAATTATACTCGGGCTTAGTTCCTTTGGGAAAAAAATAAAAAATTAAATCAAATGTTAAATTCTAGTTGTCTTTTATTTTTAATTTTTATATACGGTTTATTTACAAAAATCATCTCATACACATCATTACTTCAAAATATTAAAAATAAAAATATTCAAAAAAAGTAGAAATAAAAATATTTAAAACAATAAAAATTCAATGTAGAAATTTCTTACAAAAATACAAATAAAATACAATAAAAATTCAATATAAAAATTTATTATTAAAAATACTAATAAAGCAGAAAGAAAATTATTTAAAAAGATAAAAATTAAATTTAAAAATTGCTTATTAAATATTATATTATTCATAAATTATAATACCATATTATAGTTGCTTTGACGATACTTAAATCAACTGAGGAAAATAAATATTATATTTCCAAAGAATTGCAAGAAAAAATTTGAAAATGCGATAAAATTATCTAGATTATCCCCAATATCTTCAGTTTTGAAAATTAAAGATTATATTTCCAAAGAATTTGCAGATCAAAAGATGGAAAACCAGTATTTGGAAATGAATATAAATAGTGACAATAATTTAGGAAACAATCTAACAAAGCTAGATTACGTGACATTACCGTCTATCAATCTAAATTGGAATTTTATAGCATCAACAAAAAAAGATGTTACTATAAAAATATATACATTCTACCTCCATTACAATTTTTACAAATTATACTTTTTGTAATTGAGATATGTTTTTTATCTCACAAAACAAAAAATTGTGAGATATGTTTTTTAGAAAGTCAAAATTTGTGAAAACGTGGTTGGAGAGTTTCAAAAAATTGAAAATAACATTAATTGCACCGGAAATAGTATAAAAATTAATACCAGAGTTAATAACCTCTTTTTTTAATATATTAGCTCCAGACGTAAATATTGGTTTTAAATATCTAAAAAGACCACCGAAAAAGCTCCCTAACCCTCGTCCCCTTTGGTAAGGTACAATTGAGTGTAACAAAGGACCAATATCCTCAAGACCTTTTTTTGATTGAACTAAATAATATTTGTAGTACGCTCTTTCCATAATGAATAAAATAAAATAATATATTGTTTTGTAAAATCGCTTTTATTTATACTTTTTTAAAATGTAATACAATTTTTGTTGGAATTGAACTATTGGAAAAGTTTATTTTGTATCCATATTTATTACATAAAAGTAATGAAATGTTATTAAATGATTTCTCCACATTGCAATATTGAATATTACTGAATTCTTTTACAGTATCAGTGAAAGAGATCTTAAACACTAAAAAGAGATCTTAAGAAAGTATCAGTGAAAGAGATCTTAAGAGAGTATCAGTGTTAACAGATGTTAAACACCTTATATCTTTATCACCTTCACCTATTTTTTGCGGTTCAATTATATCTGTGTATATAAAAAACATATCTGGTTTACTAATCGGAATCAATTGTACACCATCTATAAAAGTTTCGAAAGCTTCTATTACACGTGATTTATATTTTTAAAAATCTGTAACTTTAAAAGATACTTGATTGAAACATGTTGTCAAAAGTCCTTCGACGGTATATGCGTAATTTGCTCTTATTTTTATATCTATTTTAGGCTTAGTAACACATATTGTGGTGTAACTTAAATTTTTAGGCATTTCCTCAGCTTTTATTGGTTGTGTATAATGAACTTCATCGTTTATAAAATTAAAAATTCCCCAAATCAACTGTCGTTCAACTTCTTTTCTTGTAAACCTATTAAGTGGGCGTATATTTTGAATTAGTGTTGGTAGTAGAAAAACTTTCATATCATTTGTTTTTCTATGTATGGAATATATGATGTTCCAACTCCTATCATATCTTTCTGCATACCTTTAATAAATATTTGAGTACTTTTTTCCCATTCTTCACCATACACATTTGGAACGAAATCATTAACATACATTTCTGAAATACCGACTTTCCAGCTTGAATTACACATGTATTTATTCATTTTATTTGTAAAAGATGATAATGAATTTTCTGGATAATAGTTGATAGATGAATCACTGAGTAAAGTGACATAAAATTCATCAATTACTTGTATGTTGTCCATGAGCTTGCGGATTTATTCTTACGAATTGGAAAATTAAGTTCTGTTTGAGTATTACCTACTGCTGACCTTAAAACACGTCTTGATGAATTATTCAACTCTTTGCGATTTATAGTTTTTTTTGGTGGGCTTGGGCTATCTAAAGGAACAGTTATAATGTCTCCTTTATCAGTTTCAAAAATTTGTACATTTTGATTTCTAATTGATTTTCTTTTTCTAAGACGTTCTCCAACTGAAGCAGCTGACAATGCTTTTGTTAAAACATTTTCCTGAATTTCATCATCAAATACTGCGTCATCAGCTTCTTTTTCATATACTTCTTCTTCTTCAGGAACAACTTGTATTCCAACATTCTTATATTCAGGAAAATTCGATTGAGTTTCCGCATCTATATACATTGGTTGTGCACGAGTTTGAATAGCTTTTGTTTCCGTAATTTTTATTTTCTCCTCTTTATTTCTATGAAGTTGTCGTTTTTTGTTTCTTATTTTAAATAAATTTTGTCTGTATAAATACCATTTTTGAGTATCCGTGAGATGTTTATTTAACAATATTTTTTTCATATTTTTATCCAATTCATTGAGTTCAATGTCTGCATTTTGCTTCATTCTTTCATAAATCTCAGGTTTTAAAATTATCATTTTATTAAATGTTGTATTATTCATTTTATAAAATTTCCGATTATCCCTGATAGTATTGCACCAAGAAGTGTAGGTAAAAATCCACCACGTTGAATAATAATTTTTCTTTTGCTATTTATAGATTTTTTCCGGCAAATAAGTGATCTTAATTCTTTTTTATACTTTCGTAATTGGGTTGCTGCTTTTTTACTCAGATTACAATTACCTTTTAAAATATTTAAAGAGATTTCGCAAAATGTTTTTATTACTTCAGGGTCACAGTGTTTTATAATTACTTTCTGGAATTTTGGTTTAGAGGTTTTTAATAGGTGCAATACCCGAAAAACATTTTAGGATTTTAGTAATGTAAATTAACCAAAGCGTAACCGAGAGTTTATTGGCATTTTACCGACTCAGGTCTGTCTCATGTCTTCAAAAAAACTGATTTTTGGAACACCTTGGGCGTTCCTCAATGTGCGTAAAAAAACTTTCAACGAAGTTGAAGTTATTTTAGGGTTATTATGTTTGTAATATAACTGATAAATACCCTCAGTTATTTTAAAGTTATTAAGACTGAATGTTTCTATATACTATCTCATGGCTTTTATTTGGTTAAATTGTTTAGGAATTAACGTAGGATAATATGGTTTAATTGACAGTATTGAGTAATTACAAATAACCGACAATTTTTCTGGAATTAAGTGATAGAAGTCCAGGCAGTTTTACAGTTGCTAGGGAATTAGAATTAACATGACGTAAAAAGAATTAACATTAATTCTAACAGGAATTAGAATTAACATGACGAATTACATGACGTATAAATTACAGTGTAAGGTAGTTACAAGTGACCCCCAATTTTTCTAAAAGTAATCTGATAATAATCTAAATTCTTCAAGTTTCTTTTTCCTTAAAAATTATCACTACTAATCGTTTCTCTATTTTAAAAAGTGATTGCTATATTTAAAATTAAAATAATAGGGTATCTACTACAACAGTTGTCCACCAAATTATACTCGGGCTTAGTTCCTTTGGGAAAAAAATAAAAAATTAAATCAAATGTTAAATTCTAGTTGTCTTTTATTTTTAATTTTTATATACGGTTTATATACAAAAATCATCTCATACACATCATTACTTCAAAATATTAAAAATAAAAATATTCAAAAAAAGTAGAAATAAAAATATTTAAAACAATAAAAATTCAATGTAGAAATTTCTTACAAAAATACAAATAAAATACAATAAAAATTCAATATAAAAATTTATTATTAAAAATACTAATAAAGCAGAAAGAAAATTATTTAAAAAGATAAAAATTAAATTTAAAAATTGCTTATTAAATATTATATTATTCATAAATTATAATACCATATTATAGTTGCTTTGACGATACTTAAATCAACTGAGGAAAATAAATATTATATTTCCAAAGAATTGCAAGGAAAAATTTGAAAATGCGATAAAATTATCTAGATTATCCCCAATATCTTCAGTTTTGAAAATTAAAGATTATATTTCCAAAGAATTTGCAGATCAAAAGATGGAAAACCAGTATTTGGAAATGAATATAAATAGTGACAATAATTTAGGAAACAATCTAACAAAGCTAGATTACGTGACATTACCGTCTATCAATCTAAATTGGAATTTTATAGCATCAACAAAAAAAGATGTTACTATAAAAATATATACATTCTACCTCCATTACAATTTTTACAAATTATACTTTTTGTAATTGAGATATGTTTTTTATCTCACAAAACAAAAAATTGTGAGATATGTTTTTTAGAAAGTCAAAATTTGTGAAAACGTGGTTGGAGAGTTTCAAAAAATTGAAAATAACATTAATTGCACCGGAAATAGTATAAAAATTAATACCAGAGTTAATAACCTCTTTTTTTAATATATTAGCTCCAGACGTAAATATTGGTTTTAAATATCTAAAAAGACCACCGAAAAAGCTCCCTAACCCTCGTCCCCTTTGGTAAGGTACAATTGAGTGTAACAAAGGACCAATATCCTCAAGACCTTTTTTTGATTGAACTAAATAATATTTGTAGTACGCTCTTTCCATAATGAATAAAATAAAATAATATATTGTTTTGTAAAATCGCTTTTATTTATACTTTTTTAAAATGTAATACAATTTTTGTTGGAATTGAACTATTGGAAAAGTTTATTTTGTATCCATATTTATTACATAAAAGTAATGAAATGTTATTAAATGATTTCTCCACATTGCAATATTGAATATTACTGAATTCTTTTACAGTATCAGTGAAAGAGATCTTAAACACTTAAAAAGAGATCTTAAGAGAGTATCAGTGAAAGAGATCTTAAGAGAGTATCAGTGTTAACAGATGTTAAACACCTTATATCTTTATCACCTTCACCTATTTTTTGCGGTTCAATTATATCTGTGTATATAAAAAACATATCTGGTTTACTAATGGGAATCAATTGTACACCATCTATAAAAGTTTTGAAAGCTTCTATTACACGTGATTTATATTTTTAAAAATCTGTAACTTTAAAAGATACTTGATTGAAACATGTTGTCAAAAGTCCTTCGACGGTATATGCGTAATTTGCTCTTATTTTTATATCTATTTTAGGCTTAGTAACACATATTGTGGTGTAACTTAAATTTTTAGGCATCTCCTCAGCTTTTATTGGTTATGTATAATGAACTTCATCGTTTATAAAATTAAAAATTCCCCAAATCAACTGTCGTTCAACTTCTTTTCTTGTAAACCTATTAAGTGGGCGTATATTTTGAATTAGTGTTGGTAGTAGAAAAACTTTCATATCATTTGTTTTTCTATGTATGGAATATATGATGTTCCAACTCCTATCATATCTTTCTGCATACCTTTAATAAATATTTGAGTACTTTTTTCCCATTCTTCACCATACACATTTGGAACGAAATCATTAACATACATTTCTGAAATACCGACTTTCCAGCTTGAATCACACATGTATTTATTCATTTTATTTGTAAAAGATAATAATGAATTTTCTGGATAATAGTTGATAGATGAATCACTGAGTAAAGTGACATAAAATTCATCAATTACTTGTATGTTGTCCATGAGCTTGCGGATTTATTCTTACGAATTGGAAAATTAAGTTCTGTTTGAGTATTACCTACTGCTGACCTTAAAACACGTCTTGATGAATTATTCAACTCTTTGCTATTTATAGTTTTTTTTGGTGGGCTTGGGCTATCTAAAGGAACAGTTATAATGTCTCCTGTATCAGTTTCAAAAATTTGTACATTTTGATTTCTAATTGATTTTCTTTTTCTAAGACGTTCTCCAACTGAAGCAGCTGACAATGCTTTTGTTAAAACATTTTCCTGAATTTCATCATCAAATACTGCGTCATCAGCTTCTTTTTCATATACTTCTTCTTCTTCAGGAACAACTTGTATTCCAACATTCTTATATTCAGGAAAATTCGATTGAGTTTCCGCATCTATATACATTGGTTGTGCACGAGTTTGAATAGCTTTTGTTTCCGTAATTTTTATTTTCTCCTCTTTATTTCTATGAAGTTGTCGTTTTTTGTTTCTTATTTTAAATAAATTTTGTCTGTATAAATACCATTTTTGAGTATCCGTGAGATGTTTATTTAACAATATTTTTTTCATATTTTTATCCAATTCATTGAGTTCAATGTCTGCATTTTGCTTCATTCTTTCATAAATCTCAGGTTTTAAAATTATCATTTTATTAAATGTTGTATTATTCATTTTATAAAATTTCCGATTATCCCTGATAGTATTGCACCAAGAAGTGTAGGTAAAAATCCACCACGTTGAATAATAATTTTTCTTTTGCTATTTATAGATTTTTTCCGGCAAATAAGTGATCTTAATTCTTTTTTATACTTTCGTAATTGGGTTGCTGCTTTTTTACTCAGATTACAATTACCTTTTAAAATATTTAAA
Organism: Poecilobothrus nobilitatus; assembly: GCA_947095535.1. Taxonomy (NCBI): domain Eukaryota; kingdom Metazoa; phylum Arthropoda; class Insecta; order Diptera; family Dolichopodidae; genus Poecilobothrus; species Poecilobothrus nobilitatus. Next base: position 142,578,636 of record OX352772.1, read on the forward strand.
GAGATTTCGCAAAATGTTTTTATTACTTCAGGGTCACAGTGTTTTATAATTACTTTCTGGAATTTTGGTTTAGAGGTTTTTAATAGGTGCAATACCCGAAAAACATTTTAGGATTTTAGTAATGTAAATTAACCAAAGCGTAACCGAGAGTTTATTGGCATTTTACCGACTCAGGTCTGTCTCATGTCTTCAAAAAAACTGATTTTTGGAACACCTTGGGCGTTCCTCAATGTGCGTAAAAAAACTTTCAACGAAGTTGTAGTTATTTTAGGGTTATTATGTTTGTAATATAACTGATAAATACCCTCAGTTATTTTAAAGTTATTAAGACTGAATGTTTCTATATACTATCTCATGGCTTTTATTTGGTTAAATTGTTTAGGAATTAACGTAGGATAATATGGTTTAATTGACAGTATTGAGTAATTACAAATAACCGACAATTTTTCTGGAATTAACTGATAGAAGTCCAGGCCATTTTACAGTTGCTAGGGAATTAGAATTAACATGACGTAAAAAGTATAAATTACAGTGTAAGGTAGTTACAAGTGACCCCCAATTTTTCTAAAAGTAATCTGATAATAATCTAAATTCTTCAAGTTTCGTTTTCCTTAAAAATTATCACTACTAATCGTTTCTCTATTTTAAAAAGTGATTGCTATATTTAAAATTAAAATAATAGGGTATCTACTACAACAGTTGTCCACTAAATTATACTCTGGCTTAGTTCCTTTGGGAAAAAAATAAAAAATTAAATCAAATGTTAAATTCTAGTTGTCTTTTATTTTTAATTTTTATATACGGTTTATATACAAAAATCATCTCATACACATCATTACTTCAAAATATTAAAAATAAAAATATTCAAAAAAAGTAGAAATAAAAATATTTAAAACAATAAAAATTCAATGTAGAAATTTCTTACAAAAATACAAATAAAATACAATAAAAATTCAATATAAAAATTTATTATTAAAAATACTAATAAAGCAGAAAGAAAATTATTTTAAAAGATAAAAATTAAATTTAAAAATTGCTTATTAAATATTATATTATTCATAAATTATAATACCATATTATAGTTGCTTTGACGATACTTAAATCAACTGAGGAAAATAAATATTATATTTCCAAAGAATTGCAAGGAAAAATTTGAAAATGCGATAAAATTATCTAGATTATCCCCAATATCTTCAGTTTTGAAAATTAAAGATTATATTTCCAAAGAATTTGCAGATCAAAAGATGGAAAACCAGTATTTGGAAATGAATATAAATAGTGACAATAATTTAGGAAACAATCTAACAAAACTAGATTGCGTGACATTACCGTCTATCAATCTAAATTGGAATTTTATAGCATCAACAAAAAAAGATGTTACTATAAAAATATATACATTCTACCTCCATTACAATTTTTACAAATTATACTTTTTGTAATTGAGATATGTTTTTTATCTCACAAAACAAAAAATTGTGAGATATGTTTTTTAGAAAGTCAAAATTTGTGAAAACGTGGTTGGAGAGTTTCAAAAAATTGAAAATAACATTAATTGCACCCGAAATAGTATAAAAATTAATATTGAAGAAAATATAAATAACATCGAAAAAGATGTAAAAATAAATAATGAAGAAGTTACTATAACTGAGAAGATATTTGATAGTAACTATGAGAAGATTTTTGCAAGGAAATGAAAAACAATATTTCCTAAAAGAGTTAGCCATACTTGAAAAAGGAAGTTTAATTCCAACTGTGTATCATTTCAAAGCACGGTACCCCGCAGAAGAGCTTAGTCAAGATGTGAAATATAATAACCAGTATTGCGAAAATAAAATAAATGGACTTAAATGGAATAACGGTTTAGTTGAATATTTAGATGTAAATGTATATTAAAACACTATTTAGAGTCAGCGGAAAAAATTTATTTTAAAGGAGAACAAAAAAAAAATGTTCCTTCAAAAGTACATTGACAGTGTTAAAATAGAAGATCTAAGCAGAGACTTGCCATCATTACAAAATATTGAAAACTTTAATTCAAATTGTCCTATACACTTATCAAACAAGAATTTCAGATGTGCTGTTAAAAATTGTTTTAATGTATATATGCATCTTTTAAAAGAAAAAATGTTAGATTAAGACCATCAATTTTCATACTTGCACAATATGAATTTAAATAACAAAAAAAAAAGTTTACTTCAACATAAAACAAGATATTCACGTTATGCATGTATGGGTCTATACTTACAGATCAGCAAGGAAAGGTCATTGGGAAGAATACGCACGTGATAGAAGTAGATTTCAAGGACGTATAGAAAAAGTTTGTCTCGCTATTTCTAAAATCTTAACATCTGATCATCGTAAAAAAATTTTCCAACACAGATTTCTGTAAAATTGTAAAATATTTTCAAAAACAAAATTATTTCAAACATATATATAAATTTGTTTTATTTTTGTTTTCAAATAGGTACTAAAAGCAATTAACTTCTTTTTGATTTTTATTATTTTTTATTTTTTCATTTCTTACAGTATAGAATGGAACGTAATAATAACAAAACAAGGTAAAATCGAAGATTTCAGGTTATTTTCTCAATCTTCTTATAGAACAGAAAAAAGAAATCCTACATAACAGATGCACCTATAATTATGTAATTTTTTTCTTTCTTTTCTGTTTTTATTTTTTACTGCATTCACAAATTTTAACAATGTTTAAAAGAGTCAAACTAGTTTTAACAATTTATTTTACACCAGGTAAACAGAAATTAGAAGAATGCAAAATATGTTTTGAGTTCATATGTACAAAAGAACAAAATATAGAATATAGAGAAACAACTCATATCCTAAAATAGATAACATATTTTTCTTATTTTTATTTTTTTTTTATTTTGCAGCTTTAAAACTATAATAACAACTTACAACAATTATTGATCTTCTTTAATAAACAAAAATACACTTTGTACCTACTTCTTGTTTACGTTTTACATCTTCGTATTCAAAAGTACCTATGAATGTAGTATATTTGTAGGTATATTTTATTAAGCATGCGATTTTGAGCAATTTAAAAAAATAAACTTGATTTGACCTGAAAAAAATCATCTTTCTATTTGTATGATATCCTATTACAAAGTATCAATGAATTTATTGAAAAACCTAAATATCCTAAACTTGTTCAGTTCATTAACCTTGCCTAACAACTTTTACAGTACCAACAACCTTCATTTCCTACTATACAACAACTTGCAACTTATAAGTTAACAACCCATGCATATAACCTAAACTTGTTCAGTTCATTAACCTTGCCTAACAACTTCTACAGTACCAACAACCTTCATTTCCTACTATACAACCACTTGCAACTTATAAGTTAACAACCCATGCTTATAACCTAAACCAAAACAAACAAAACAAGTTTTCGACCTACTAACCAAGAATAACCTACATTAAACCCATCAATCAAAATATAGGTTAGTGGGCGTGGTCTTCGGTGCGATATGGCATGATTTTTTCCCATCCCCAAGTGCAGGATTACCTACTGACTTAAATAAGTTTTTTAGCATTTTAGTTTTTAAATAAATAAAGTAAAATAAGAAATTAAACTGTTTTTTTGTTTTTTGTTTTATACGCAAATGTAAATGTATTAAAAAAAAGTTTTTATATAAAAATAAAAAACAGAAATTTTTTTTTTATTTTTAAATCTACAGCACATCTTTAAAATTGAAAAGAAAAAGTTTAATCCTGTTTTTGTTTTTTTTGTTATCATAAAGATGCTTTTTTGCTTTCATAAAAATATGGTCTCTTCTGGATAGAAGAATCTATAGAAGAAAAGAGAAAACGAAAGTCATTAATTAACTGACTGCATGTCGTGTAAGATATTTTTTTATTTTTTAATTAAGAATGTTCAGAAAATATGAATAAAAAGAAAACAAACAGCTAGTTAAAAATATGGAACTGATTCAACTAAAGATATACTCTTTACTCTTGATATGCATTTATGTTTATTTTTTTTTTTTTTTGTTTTTGTATGGAATAAAAAATAATAAAAAAAATCTAAGACTTGTTTTTGTTATTGTTAAATTAATATACGAATATACAAATCTCTAGTTACCTAAAGTCAAAGCAAGGAATTGATATAAAAACAATATAATGTAAAAGTTGAATGATTCTATTATAGTATAGTTCCTGGTTTTAAAAACTTATTCTATTAACAATATTCTAGTAATAACAAGAATTTATTGTGAATTTATTAAGATTCTGAAAAATGTAATGATCATAAAAGAATTGTAAATTATATCATAAAATCATATATGTAAATAATGTCTACTTTTACATGTAGAATTTTTTTTGTTTAAATCTTTATTATCTTTATTTCTGTTATATCCATACGGTAAAGAACTACCATCTTCATCAAATTTCCGTTTTTCCGATTTTGGCTGATATTTTTTTATTTCGGGAATCGTAAGTACATCATGATTTTTATTTCGATTAATATTTTCTGAAATGACGTATGTGTCTGCACTATTCAATGAATTTAAAACTGCTTCCTCTATGCTATTGAAATTAATTTTTAGAGAAGCTTCATAACTAAGGGAGAATCCTTTAACTTTACAAACAATTTTTTCTGTATTATCTTTTGTACAGTAAATTTTGTAAGCGTAATTCTTGGGACCCCCACTTACAAATTCTGTAATATAACTTCCATAACATTCTAATTCATCAGTCATGTCTCCTATAAATTCACCTATTTCTGGTTCATATTCTCCTTCTTGCCAAATATACAACACTGCTGTCATAATATTATATTCTACTATCCAGCTTCTCTAGATAACTGTAAAGTTGAAGACAAGCATGTGTTGTTGTATAAGCAGCGATACTTAAGTTAACAGTAGACAAAGAAGTTACTGCTTCTTCTTTATATTTCCAGCTAATCACTATGTTTTCTTCATTTACTGCAAATATGTGACATACTTCTACAGAGAGGTTTGTTATTAACTCGTAAAGTTTAAAAGGTTGATTTATAATGGTGGTTTGTTGTTGATTTTCTCTTTGCCCAAATTTTCGCCAGAATGAGTTTAAAATAATCTTAACAAAAGATCTTAAACCAGGATTATTAACTACTTTATCGTATTCTAATTTAATTTCTTCCTTTTCAAAAAAACTATCAATATATTCTTCCTTTTCTTTTTGAGTTTGACATTTTATTGGCCACCCAGAAGCTTCTTGTTTAATTTATATAAATTTGTTCATCATTTTAGTGAATAAATCATCAATACCATTGCAATTGCCATATTTTACTGTTTCGTATTGCCAAACTTCATAAATATTTAAAAGTTTATACCCTTTTTCAATTGCTTTTTTAATTTCATCAATTACCCAAGTTCCTACTAATGCTCTTTCATCGTCTGTATGTTCACAGTATTTTCCTTGATATTTTTGTTCACTACAAGTGTTACATAGTGAGAACATCAATTTATTATTTTGTATGACAGTTAACACGGGGTGTAATAGATTTGTTGGTGGTTAGATTTTGCATTTAATAATACCGTCAATAGTCATTCTGCTTTTTTGGAGCAAATGTTTTCTTCAACATAAATCTTAGGATGGTTTATGGGAAATTTCTCTCGTTTGCAAACATATGTGTATAAGGAACATACATCTATGTATCTAATTTTTTCTCCTTGTTTACATTTATAATATGTGTAAGTATTTCCCATTCTTCCCACATAAAAGTCGACCCTATCATTTTCAATTTGTTTTTCTTTTCCATTAAATGCACATTTCAAATCAATTTTTCTCAAATCTTTTTTCCAAATAAGCCATTACATGGCAATATTTGACTGATTGTCTACCATCCTATACCCTTTTCTTGGTATAATACCTATAGTATTCGATTTGAGAAAGTTTCTTCTATATACAAGATTACAGGCGGAAGCTATTGTTGTTGCTTCTAAAAACGGTTCCACATTAAATTCTTCTAAAAAAAAAATTCTGAAAACCAGACATGCTTTAGTTAAAATTTCAACATCATTTTACAGTACTCTAAAATATCTTTCTCCATATTAAATTCTGAGTTTCTATTTTGTTCATACCACATTAAAAATTCATTACGCTCATCTGCTTTCATTGTATTAGAGTTATAGTATTTGCTGAAAATGTGCCAATGTAATTTACATTTTCCAATTTATTAAATAGATGTGGAAAATAACCCTTTTTCAAATTGATCGATAAATTAAATGCTTTCGGTAATTTTGCCAAGGCCATAGGAAAGTATGGAATCAATAAATTTAATATTATCAATTATCATAATAATAATTTTTGTACCTCGCATAATTAACTTTGGCTCAAGTACAGTTTTATTGAGTATATAATTCAGAATAAACTGATGGTCAAACGCCTGTCCTTTATGAGCAATTATGACAATCTTTTTAAATTCCTTTCTTAATTTTAAAATAAATTCCATGAAATCCTCTATCACATTTTTCATTTTAAAAATTCTTTCTCTTAATTTACATTTTTGACAGAAGTATAGAGAATCAATGTTAATACATTTAAAGCATCTTAGCTGAGCCACACATAAACTTGGAACATGTTCTTTTATTTTTGTAGAGCTAATGTCTTCTCGTCTTGTTTCTAAATCATAAAATACGTAAATGCAGTTTTCAAAATTTACTTTTGTTTTGTCTTGCTGAATGAAGCATTTATGGTTTTCAGGAACATGATTATTGCAAATCTTACAAAAATATTCTCCACATATATGAGTCCTACAACTTTTATGAACTTTAAAACAAGATTTACATTTCCAAATTTCTTCACAGATGCTTCTATTTTTTGAACTGGAAGCCTTATGATTTTCAAAACATGATTCACCACGAAATGCGCGAATGCACTGCATACATAAAATATTTTTAACATTAATTGAACAAGCTGGTGAGTTTTGACAGCAAGGAAAACTTTTCGAACACCTATGTTCATTTTTTTTAGAATACGGAATATGACATTTTTCACAATAAAATGCTGTGCAAAAGCAGCTATGAGCGAAGTTAGTACATTGTAATGATTATTATCGTATAGCAAGTTAATTTTTTTTCCATTATTAAATCCTTCAAATATTACTTCTGCACCCTTTGTTCCATATTTATATACAACAATGTTGTGTTTATGTAAAAATTTTTGAAATTGATTCAATTCACGAATTCCGCAACCTTCAGATGGAATTTATTTTTAATGTTTTTAATAATTTCAAAGCTATTAAAGTTTGAAGTTTTCTTATATTTTTTCGAATGTTTTTCATATTTAATAAATTTTTTAATTTTAGCTATTGCACGTGGTAGACATAAATTATCGCTGTTTTTTATTGTTATTATTCCTTTCCATTTTAAACATTCCTCTTTATAATTTGAATATTTATTATTTCTACCTCTACCAGAGGGTAATCTAACACGGATAACTGTTAAACAAAAAGTGTCTGTACTTAAGCCTATAGACATAAAATAAAAATAGTTTATAATAAATAAAATAAAAAATGCATTATAAATAACTACCTTCAGAATTACTTTGAAAAACATTAGAAATTACATCTGAAACGTCGCTAAATTTAAGGTCATGACGGGATCTAAAACTGAGGTACGCAGGACCTTGATGTTCAAAGCTCTCTCCACAAAATGTTAACCTAATTTTATCAGTGGAATTCACATCTTTCACAGCAATCCTGATTATTTGATGTATAGCATCCTTAATCCAGCTAATTGGTTCTCTATTTTCAGGTACGGATTTAATTACAAATTTTATTTTATGACCGTTCATATTAAACCGTTTAACAAATGTCGAATTCCCGCTTTTTATTATGTAAGGCGTTATAGTTTCGGTAAGAAACCTTTGTAAAATAATTTTTTTCGACATTTTCTTTATACGAATTTCAGATGTTAAATACTTGAATAACAGAATAATATTAAATTTTCAATACAGATTCATTCTCTTAAATTAAAATGATACTTTAATAAATTTTAGTTGTTTTAACTAGAATCCCATCTTAATCCTATCTTAATATGTAAATAGAAAATTCTATGTACATTCAACATTTCACTATGTTCTATCAACATTGTAATTTTCTAACTACAATTTAATTTAAACTTATCTTAAAGATATAAATTGTAATCAAATGATACTATAATAAATTATATTTCATTAATAATTAGATTCTCATCTTATACGTATTTTAAATAGAAAACAGTATTACAACATTGTAATCAAACGGCAATTTAATAAATTACCCTTTTTCTGCATACAAAATATTAGCAGCATTGTAAACAACTGACATTTTTGATAGATTTTACCCTTTTGACTTAGAAAATATTTGCAAGAATGTAACTAGTTCTAAAGTTTTTATTTTATTTTAATATTACTCGAAATTTGTATATAAATACATCGAGATTTTATAAAAATATCAGTTTAATTTGAAGCAAGCAGAATGGCACAGGAATTTGATAAAGTTTACGTGGTTGATGACGTAAAAATACAGGCGCAAATTCCTACAAAAAAGAAAAAGATGGGGGCAATGCCTTTTTATCATGACTAGCAGCAGCAACAACAACAGCAACATCATCATCAACAAGAGCAACAACAACAACACTCATTTTATCAGCCACCAGAGCAAATTGAACATTTGCTGGCGCATCATTTTCCATATCATGAAACAACACCAAATTCCACCAAAAAAAGAAAACTGGTGGAAATTATTTAATTCAAAAAAAAAACCTTTAAAAAAATGTTTAAAGGTTAAAGATATGGAGCCAAGTAAGCTCCATAAAATACATAAAATAAAAAAAATAAACACCTGAGGGTGATAAACACCTCAGAAACCGATTTCTGAGAGGAAAATGAGGTAATTTTAAAAGAAGAACGTGGTGATTTTCAATTCGCCACAAAACAATAATTATAGTTTAAGTTTTTATGTTATAGAATTTGTTCTATATTAAGATTTATTATATATTAAGAATGATGTTTTTATATTAAGAATTTTATATAAAGCATTTGTTCAATAAAAAATTTTATTTCAAATAAATTTTGTACTGTTCTAAATTTATTTTCATTTTTCAGATGTTAGGATTTTATTTTATTTTTCAGATGTTAGAATTTTATTTTATTATTCAGATGTTAGGATTTTATCTTATTTTTCAGATGTTAGAATTTTATTTTATTTTCAGATGTTAAGATTTTATTTTATTTTTCAGATGTTAGCAAGTTTTTCAGATCCTTATTAAAGTTTTATTTTACAGATATTAAACAATATTTGTTGAATTTATCCATGTGTTATGTGTTTCGTCAAACTCAAGCCATTTAACAAAAACTTTATTGCCTTTTTTCTTTAAAATTTTCTCGATGTTTATATTTTTGCTTTTTCGTAAGTAGCTCATTTTTTTCTGCCTGCGATTTGAGCTTAACCACGTACAATTTTCCATTTAATTTTCCACCTTCTCTCGCTTTTTGGTATATTGTGTTTATTTTTATAACAGTTGCAGATATATTGGCAGATATTTTGTTTGCAATTTTTAGAACCACATCAATTGGGTCATCAATTTTTGACGGGAGTCCAGCCAAAATAATATCATTTTTATTTTCTTCCTTATATTTTTCATATCGCCTCCAATTTATTCACTTTTTGTTGTAATTCATTGACATTTTTTTCTGTTTCCGCAATACGTTTTTTTATAAAAACATTTTCTTTTTTAATTTCCTTATTTTGTTTAATTATATCTTGGATTTGCGAAGTTTGAAAATTTTGTGAATTTTTTATATCCAAAATGACCAAACCTAAATTTTTTAAAAATGTTCCCATATTTTCATCCGAACAATTTTTTGGTTCGAATGTAGTAAGTTGATCAAAAACTTCATCACTTTCATCTTCTGCCTCAGATTCGTATGTTTCTTCAACAGGTTCGTTATTGGTGGGACATTCTGGACATTTCCTTGTAGCACTATCATTTTTAACAGCTTGAAACAACTCGTCCGCAATTTCGCCACAATTTGTATGAAAAAATTTTTGGCACGGTCCACTACATTGTAAACCTCTAGACTTGCCTCTAGTAACTACACAGATACTGCATACCGGACACACTGTTGCCATGGTTCAAATTGTATTTATAGGTTTAAAATATATAATAATAATAAATCGAACTTTTGTTTGATTATTATATTATATGTAAATATGATATTTTTTTTTTTATTCCTTCCTCTTTTTTTTATTTTTTATATGCTTTCTTTTCCCTCTTCGATCACTTCTTTAGGTTATAACAATTTTTATAGTCACTTTTGTAATAATTAATTTATAACTTGTTTGTAAAGTAGAGAAAAAAATTAAAAAAAACAACATTTTTTTTTTTTTTTTAGTTTTTATAACTATCCAATTTACTGCTATTGCTTTTTTTTCCACTTTATAGTTATTATATATTTTTAAAATAAAAATATTATCAGAGCCAAAAAATTAAAACTTTATTTCAAATCCGTGTTGCCGTTGCTTTCTTATAGTTTCCTTGTAAACTAAATATTTTCCACATTAAATTTTTCAAAGTTCGATTAAAGCGTTCTACAATAGATGCTTTCATTTCAGAGTAAGTATGATAGTGATTAATATCCTTCTTTACAACAAAATTTTGAAATATCAAATTGAAAAATTCTTTACCTTGATCTGAATGAATGTTTTAGGTATGTTTTTAGCTCGTCTTATAATTTTCTTTAAAGTATTTAAAACATTACTACCGGTTTTAATTTTAATTGGGTCAGCATAAGTATATTTAGAAAATATATATATATATAACGGTTAACATATATTTAAAACCTTTGTTGAATTTTCCATAAGGAATCATTTTCACTAGACCAATTTGCCAGGTATCATTTATTCTTTTCTGCTTGATTTTTCTTCTAAGATACCTTTTTCTAGGTGGTCTATGTATTTCTTTTACTATTTGAGATCTTGACATGATTTTTACACCATCTAACTAGTTTTAAAAATCCAATTTTACATTTCTTTATTTATATACTCTGAAAACTTTAAATTTTGACTGTGTTCTACAGTATATAACGCTATTCAATTTTACTGGCAAACCATTTTTAATTCAATTTTTGTAAGATATTTTACAAAAATGGCAGCTGATTCAACAACATTTCCATTTACTGAGGAAACTGCAATAGTCAGTACACAAAATGAGATCCAAGTTGATGAAATTACTACTACTGTAGATGAGGAGGAATTAATTGAAACTAAAGAATTCATACCACCGTTTCAAGTCTTAGATCAAGATAAAGATGAGCAACAAATTTGGGAAATAAATAACCAAGAAGGAGATCCTGACTATTTTGCAGAATTTTTTAGAAATAATTTAAAGTCTAAAATGATATATAAGAATATTTGTATAAATGTATATGTATCTGAAATACTTATCATAATAAAAACAAATTAAATAAATTTTACAAATTTTTCATTTATTGGTGTTCTTGACTAAAATATTACAAATTTTATTTTCTAGTAATACAGGTATTTCAAAAAACAATTTAGAATAATTGCTTTGAACGCTATAACGTTGTATTGGAATATATATGTATTTCTTCATGCAATTTCATAACATGTTTTTCTTGACACGTTTTTATATATTTAATAACATATTCCCGTACATTTGATTCAGCACTTTTATTGTGTATCATTACAGCTTGAAGAAAATCAATTAAGTTGTAAAATGTGTCAGCTTCCTCCTTGTTAATACTAAGACTTCGACCAATAACAATTCTTAACCCATATTGTAAACATAATTTTGTATTCTTTATTGATTGTTTCGAGTACCTTTCACGAAATTGCTGAAAGAACTTCCACCAATCATGATATTTTAAAATAACTGGCTTTTTTCCAATACGGTGAAAAATGCAAGTTGTTACAAGAGATTCTGTATCAAAACCAACAAGAACTGTTAATGACTGATTTCTGTTGAGAAAATATGTATAGCTTAACATCAAATTTCTGTTCGAACCTTGATCTTCCATTACTACGTTTTAACTAAAGCTTTTTAATATTAATTATATTGCTGAGGTACACAAGATTGTGAAAAATTTGAATTTCCAAATAAATTATAGAATATATTAATAATCAGATTGTCGTTTTCAACATGATTATCTTTGTGAAATTCATTCAAAGAAGTTTTCATACTTAAAAACATCTATACCAGCCAAAAACGCAACAGTATTGCCCACATACATCTGAAAGAATACCCTGTATCTGCTTATTATTAAAATTGTTCACTGATTTTATTCCATAAGTATTCCAAAATTTCTGGTTTATCTGGAACTCCAACATACGAATCAAAATATTCGGTGCAACCATTCTTTGAAATATAAAGGGCAAACCAATGTGTTGCCGGATCTTTTATCTTGCCAGTGTTTACAATTAAAAAAGTTGGTTTTTCTATTATTTTTGGAATTTTGTCTAAAGCAAAAATATTTGTTTGTAAATTTGTTCCTTGAAATATTTGTTTGTAAATTTGTTACATTTTAAAACACTAATTATTTCTAAAGTGTTCATGACTCAAATTGACTCAAATCATACACTCTACTTATTTCATTAATGTAGTTCATTAAAAACTTCTTTTTTATTTTTTCATTTGCTATAATAACATTAAAAACTTCTTTTTTATTTTTTCATTTGTTATAATAACATCAAATTTTTCTAGTACCTGTCTTAATTCTTTATTAATTTTATCATTATGTACAGTTCAAAAAGGGTAATTTTCAAAATTTTCATTTATAATTTCTTTTGTTGGGAATTTGTAAGTAAACTCTTTTACAAATTTTTTACAAGGTTCTTTAATTCCAACTAAAGAAATATCTTTTACAAATAAAGTATTTTTATCATCACAACAAAACTTCACATCCGCAAGTGCACAGGACGATAACATCTTGTCGAATATTCAAATACATGTTTCAGTATTCTATTTATAGATTTGTAAATATATTTCCATTTTTATCAATTTGTATGCTTGCATCAAATTCTCCATAAACAATAGCAGTGAGTTTAGATGTAAGTGGTTTTGAAAGCCTTGCCTCAATTCTAACAATAAAAACATTATCTTGGAGAATAAAAACATTATCAAGTGATATTGACGAGTTCATTGGAATTGTAAAATTTTTTACTTCAACGCGTTTATAATTATATTTAGCATTGGATTTCCCAAGAACAGCATTGTGTGTTAACAGTACACTTGGATTAACGGTAACATGTCTCATAAATGGCGTGGCTTCTATAATTTTTAATTGTGATTCATCAGAATCGTCTGCAAATAGATAAAAATCTGGTTTTTCAAGTGTTAAAACTATACGAATGTCAACATTATTTATAAGTAGAATAGGTTGAGTAAACATATATACGTGTAGTTTACCCATAAGTTCCACCACATTGCTATTATAATACAATTTTTGGCGCTCTTTTGAACCATTATTATCAGATTTAGCTATATTTGCTTTATCTAAAATCCATCTTGCGCATTCTAAATGAGTTGGAGCAGCATCTGTACCATAACTTAATAATGATTCAATATAAGCTCTATAGTGATAATTTCCATCAGACAGTGTTATATTTTTACCATTTAATTAAACATTACATTGTTTTATTAAAGAATGTAAAATGTTAGTAACTACACTTGGTTGTATTATTATTTTTCCTTCAGCATTTTTATCATTATTCAATTGTGTTCCATCTTTCTTTAAAATCTGTACTTTTAATCTAAAATATGTAGAAGACAAATCTCCATATGTATCGCCATGACCCAGTGAAACAAATTCAATAGTTGAAGGGTTGTCTAAAGAAGCAATAGGATTGTAGGAAACTTCTTCAGATCGTAAAATGCTAGACTGAATCGGTTGGGTTTAAAAAATATCCAACTCAGATTTCATACACTCAATCATTATTAATTAAAATATCTTTTTGTTACTTTTTGTTATTATCTTTACGTCGTTTTGACGTAATATAGTTTAAATTTTTAATGAATTGTCTTTTTATAGCTTTTCGTTTTCTTTTACCAGAACCATACATTTCATTCAGTTTTCGTACGGCACCACGTCGTACATTTTTAACAATCTCTTTACTACTATCTTGCATAACTTCTTTTACATTTGCACAAGATGCAATATCAGATAAAGCATTGATACCAGAGTTAATAACCTCTTTTTTCAAAATATCAGCGCCTGAAGTAAATAATGGTATCAAATATCTAAAAAGTCCCACAAAAAAGCTTCCCAATCCACGACCTCTTTAAAAGGGTACGGTTGAATGTAATAAAGGGCCGATATCATCAAGTCATCTACTAGATTGAATTAAATAATGCTTATAGTATACTCTCTCCATAATGAATAACATAAAATAATATATAGTTTTGTAAAATCGCTTTATTTATACTTTTTAAAATGTAATACAATTTTTGTTGGAATTGAACTATTGGAAAAGTTTATTTTGTATCCATATTTATCACATAAAAGTAATGAAATATTATTAAATGATTTCTCCACATTGCAATATTGAATATTACTGAATTCTTTTATAGTATCAGTGAAAGCATTTTGTATGTTAACAGATCTTAAACAACTTACATCTTTATCACCTATTTTTTGTGGTGCAATTACATCTGTGTATATAAAAAACATATCTGGTTTAATAATTGGAATCAATTTTACACTATCTATAAAAGTTTTGAAAGCTTCTATTACACGCGATTTATATTTTTTAAAATCTGTAACTTTCGAAGATACTTGATTGAAACATGTTGTCAAAATTCCCAACCAGGGAATGTAAGCGTAATTTTTCCAGGGTATAAGCGGAATTTCCTCTTATTTTTATATCTATTTTAGGTCTAGTAACACATATTGTTGTGTAACTTATATTTTTAAGCTCCTCCTCAGCTTTTGCTGGTTGTATAAGTTAAGAATTTGCTAATCCGGGATCGATAAAAAAAAAATTTTAATTTAAATTTTTTTGTAAATTTTATTATCTGAAAATGTTTTATTAAATAAAAAAGATTAATTGATTTAAAATTAAACCGTCTTTCTTTATTGACTATCAAATTAGAATTAACATAAAATAATTATGTTTTTGATTATCCAAATATTCTTACTTGCATTCACGTGTTATTGCAACGTGATTTGCCGATGTGAGAAAATATGATTTTAATATTTCCCAACTGTCATAATTTTGCTGATGTGACAAAAGTTGTTGCGAAATAATTAGGTGTGTTAACTTTTGAAAGTGAAATTTCACGTGGATAATAAAAGTTATTAACTTATATAATGAACAGCATCGTTTATAAAATTAAAAATTCCCCAAATCAACTGTCATTCAACTTCTTTTCTTGTAAACCTATTAAGTAGGCGTATATTTTGAATTAGTGTATCTAGTAGAAAAACTTCCCAGTCGCATATCATTTGTTTTTCTATTTATGGAATATATGATATTCCAACTCCTATCATATCTTTCTGCATATCTTTAATAAATATTTGAGTACTTTTTTCCCATTCTTCACCAAACACATTTGGAACGAAACCATTAATATACATTTCTGAAATACCGACTTTCCAGCTTGAATCACACATGTATTTATTCATTTTATTTGTAGAAGATGATAATGAATTTTCTGGATAATAGTTCGCAGATGAATCACTGAGTAAAGTGACATAAAATTAATCATTTACTGGTATGTTGTCCATGAGCTTGCGGATTTATTCTTACGAATTGGATTAAGTTCTGTTTGAGAATTACCTGCTGCTGATCTTAAAACACGTCTTGATGAATTATGATGAACATATGAAGGCACAGTTATAATGTATCAGTTTCAAAAATTTTTACATTTTGATTTCTAATTGATTTTCTTTTTCTAAGACCTTCTTCAACTGAAGCAGCTGACAATGCTTTTGTTAAAAAATTTTCCTGAACTTCATTATCAAATACTTCGTCATCAGCTTCTTTTTCATATACTTCTTCTTTAGGAACAACTTGTATTCCAACATTCTCATATTCAGGGAAATGCGATTGAGTTTCTCATCTATATACATTTTTTTTGCACGAGTTTGAGTACCTTTTGTTTCCGTTATTTTTACCTTCTCCTTTTTATTTCTAGGCAGTTGTCGTGTTTGTTTCTTATTTTAAATAGATTTTGTCTGTATAAATACCATTTGTGAGTGTCCGTGACATGTTTATTTAACAATTTTTTTTTCATATTTTTATCCAACTCATTAAGTTCAACGTCAGCATTTTGCTTCATTTTCTCATAAATCTCAGGTTTTAAAATTATCCTTTTATTAAATGTTGTATTATTCATTTTATAAAATTTCCAATTATCTCTGATAGTACTGCACCAAGAAGTGTATGTAAAAATCCACCACGTTGAATAATGATTTTTCTTTTGCTATTTATAGATTTTTTTCGGCAAATAAGCGATCTTAATTCTTTTTTATACTTTCGGAATTGGGTTGTTGCTGTTTTACTCAGATCACAATTACCTTTTAAAATATTTTAAGAGATTTCGCAAATGTTTTTATTACTTCAGGGTCACAGTGTTTTATAATTACTTTCTGGAATTTTGAGGTTTAGAGGTGAGGTGAGGTGAGTTTAGAGATTTTTAACACGTGCAATATATGTCGATTGGTCTTCCAGCGTTTCACATTCCTCCCAAAATTGTTCTAATTGATCTCTCGTACAATAACACAAACCTTTTCCAAATATATCATTAACGTCTTGAGTAAAATCTATTAATATATAGCCATATGGGACTGACGTCACACCATTATATACATTTTCAAATGCTTTAATTTCATTGGGATACATTTGGCGAGCTAGAGGTAATATCTGCGATTTATCTCTTGCAATTTTGAAAAGTACTAAATATTTACAGTTAAGAAATATCTCTTGAAAATTTACCCCGGGGAAAAAGATTTTGTGTTACAAATATTACAGATAAGTTTCTATGATGTGATCCTCTAGTAAATAATTCACAAACATGCTTATCATGAGAATTTAACATCATATCATCGATAATAATTAACAAAGGTTTTTGATTATCATTAAAATCTGGAATAGAGTTACTATATTCCATATCTTTGCCATATTTTGGAACGGCATTTTTGTCTGGATTACAACAAATTATTCTATTAATATGCGGTTGTAGATTTTCTTTTTTATATTTTATTAAATTATGAATAACAGTGGTTTTACCACAGCATGATGGCAAAGCCGCCATCATAATAAACGGGTGAAACAGCATAGTTGTATTAGTTAAAAACTAACTCTGTTCACCTATGTTTATACGAAAAGCTTTTTTCCCGAAGTGAATATAAATGTAATTTAGTTATTCTATGGAACATTCTTCCATAAACCTTCGACATGGTTAAACAAGTTCTAATAGTTGACCTACAATTTTTACAAGGAAATGAAAAGCAATATTTCCTAAAAGAGTTAGCCATACTTGAAAAAGGAAGTTTAATTCCAATTGTGTATCACTTCAAAGCACCGTATCCCGCAGGAGAACTTAGTCAGGATATGAAATATAATAACCAGTATTGCGAAAGTAAAATAAATTGGCTTAAATGGAATAACGGTTCAGTTGATTTAGATGTAAAATGTATATTAAAACATTATTTAGAGTCAGCTGAAAAAATGTATGTTAAAGGAGAACAAAAAATCCTTTTTCTTCAAAAAAGTACATTGACAGTGTTAAAATAGAGGATCTAAGCAGAAATTGCCGTCATTGCAAAATATTGATAACTGTAAATCAAATTGTCCTATACACTTATCAAACAACAATTTCAGATGTGCTGTTAAAAAATTTTATAATGTAAATATAAATATATATGTATCTTTTAAAGGAAAAAATGTTAGATTAAGTTTTTCAATTTTCATACTTGCACGATATGAATTTAAATAACAAAACCAAAAAAGTTACATTCTACATTTAACAAGAAATTCACGTTATGCATGTATGGGAGTATGCTTACAGATCACCAAGGAAAAGTCATTGGGAAGAATACGCACGTGATACAAGTAGATTTCAAAGACGTATAGAAAAAGTTGGTCTCACTATTTCTGCAATTTGAACATCTGATCATCGTAAAAAAATGTTTAAACTTAGATTTAAATGAAAATATAATAATAAAAGAATTTAAACATAAAAATAAATGTCTTTTATTTTTATCTTATGTTTTTAAAATAGATACCATTTAACCTATCTTTGAATTATTTTTTATTCTATACAAAAACAAAAACAAAAACAAAAAAAAAACAAAAAAAAACAAAAAAAAAAAATAAAAAAATAAACATAAACATAAACATAAATGCATATCAAAAAGTATATCTTTAGTTTAATCAGATCCATATTTTTGATTTGCTGTTTGTTTTCTTTTTATTCATATTTTTTGAACATTCTTACTTAAAAGTAAAAAAAAATATCTTGCACGACATGCAGTCAGCTAATTAATGACTTTCGTTTTCTCTTTTCTTCTATAAATTTTTCTATCCAGAAGAAACAACATTTTTATGTAAGCAAAAACAAAATGTATATCTTACTTTACTTTTTACTTTATGCTAACAAAAAAAAACAAAAACAGGATTACACTTTTTCTTTTCAATTTTAAAGATGCGCTGTAGATTTAAAAATAAAAAAAAATTTTCTCTTTTTTATTTTTATATAAACAATTTTTTTAATACATGTACATTAGCGTATAAAACAAAAAACAAAAAAAAAGTTTTAATTCTTATTTAAACTTTATTTATTTAAAAACTAAAATGCTAAAAAATTTATTTAAGTCTTACTTCTTCTTTTTTTTACTCTACACAGTTTTCAAGGAAGGTATATAGGTACATTATTTTGCTATTATAAAGAACAAGTTTTTTATTTTTATTTCCTTTAAATGCAACATGTTTTTCTTTTCAATTTTAAAGATGCTCTGTAGATTTAAAAATAAACAAAAAATTTTCTGATTTTTCTTTTCATATAAGAAATTTTCTTGCTACTTTTATGTGTGCGCCTAGTATTTAAACCAGGTATACAATTTTGTTTATTAAGCGCCGACCTACTTCAAATTGTTTAAAACTTGACTTCCTACTATACAACCATTTGGAACTTATAAGTTAACAACCCACACATGCAACCTAACTTAAAACCTCAACCAAAACTAATTTTTGGCTTATAGTAACCAAGATACATAAAATCAATTGTTCAGTTCATTAACTCTGCCTGACAACTTACAGAATATCAACAACCTTCACTTCCTATTATAAAACTATTTGGAACTTATAAGTTAACAACCCACACACACAACCTAACTTAAAACCTAAACCAAAACAATCTAAACAAGTTCTTGACCTACTAACCAGCATAACCTACATTAAACCCATCAATCAAAATGTAGGTCAGCATGTCGTGCTATATGGGTAAATTTTTTTCCCATCCAAAAAAGGCAGGGTTACCTACTTATAAATTTCAAAAAGTTGAATAATTCATCAAGACGTGTTTTAATGCTAGCTATAACAGGTAATACTCAAACGGAACTTAATTTTCCAATTTGTAAGATCCGCAAGCTTATAATTCGTTGGTATCAAAGATAATTAGAGCAGCCGCCTAATTCGTTGGTATCAAAGACTGCGAATGATTTCCTACAGTTTGCCACTCCGAGGAATCATCTTCATGTAAGCAACATTTTACTTTCTCATCTATTGATATTTAAAACAAAACTTCAAGCAATTGTGAGAAAAAAATAGTAACAAAAATTTTAAGAAATAAAAATTATTTTTTATAAAAGAAAAATTGGAAAAAATTTTTTATATGAGGAAAATTATACTAAAGTGAACAAAAATTAAAATTATATTAAAAATAAAATTATATTAAAAGAAAAAATAATAATATAGAAAAGTAAATATATTAGTGTTTTGCATTTTTTGAATCAAGCCTTAATTTACCCAAAGTGAGGCTGCTTTGGGCACAGAATCGCAAAATTTCTAATATCAAAAAAATCTTATTATTATAAATTTTTATAAATAAGTAAAATAAATAAAAATTATTTATAAATTTTACGAAAAGTAAAGAAAATATTATATAAATTAATAATTTTATATTATATAAATTTTACGAAAGGTAAAGAAAAATAACAAAAATTAAAAATAAAAGAAAAATATAAGAATCAAAAATAAAATTTTTAACATTGAAAATGGTAATTAAAAATAAAAATAACGATCATTTCATTAAATAATAAATTTTTAACAGATCTGATAATTTTAAGAAATTTTTTTATAAAAATTTTTATTATAAGGCATTTAAATAGAAATAAATTGTAAAAATTATAAAACAAAATTTTAAAATAGAATAAAATAGAAATAAAATAAGAAATAAAATTTATTAGAAACGAGGAAGAATACAGTTGCCTTTGTCAACTCTTAGATACCCGTACGAACCGTTAGTATGTTCACAGCCTGTCACTCTGCTTACAATATTATTTTTTTAATGAATTTTATAATTTCTAGAACTAAGGGTTGTAGATATATTCAAACTATATGTTTATACATTCTTCTAAAGCAAATTCTAACCTTCCACATAACGATTATCAATCCAAAACTTTTTCAAATATTCTATAGTACCATTTAATACTAAGCGGTAAACGTTTATTAAATTTACTAAGTACAAAATAATAAATATAATTTTGTGCGAATTATATTATTATATTATATTATATTTAAATATTCCATTGACAGAATAATTTCTTATAAGTACAATAAAATACATATATGTATGTAAATACGGCGCTATATAATATACATATATACTCTTATCATTCATTCACTAGTGACATATACGATATGTAAATAAACATGATATTATATAAGTATGTATATATATCAATATCATATAAATAATAATAAAAATTCTTCAAGTAACCGTTATGTTGTTTATTTATTTACATTTTTTTGTACTACGCATTATATCCTCAACAATTTCAAATTATCGAGTAAAACAAAATGCAAAAAATTCGTTAAAGAAATTTGTTAGAAAATTTGAAAAAATCAAGTAACTCTTTCGTCAATTATAAAGTAACCATATATTATTAAAAAAAGTTATTCACAGAAATAAGAGTATAATATTGAAGCTTTAATTTTTGTGTATTACTTCAAAAAAATGTTAACAGGTGTTCAAGTTACAGGTGTTTAAAAATTGGAAATTTTCAGTTTTTGACCCCTTACAGCTCCTAAACGGGGGGTGATACAAAAAAAATTTCTGAAATGACTCATTATTTTCAAAGATCTAACTTCTGTCAAAATTTCAAGTTTCCAACTTAAACCGTTTAGAAGATAGAAGGGTTAAAGGATTTTGCAAAATTTGAGTTTTGCATAACGGTAAATTAAGACACCGTACGCCACAAATATATATTTATTGTATATATACTTTTAAAGCTGATGAAAGTAGTAATCGTTTAGCGTTTTCAAAATGAAGATATACCTTATACAACTTTTGCTATAATAATTTAAATATAGAGCTTTTTTGAGCCTTTGGGGAGCTGTATCTCCGTAACGAGTGGGGCTACAAAAAAAAAGTATTAAAAATAAAATTAATATTTTTGTGAGATCTATCAGCAGTTAAAATTTCATAGCTCTATTTCAAAAAAAATGTCGGGATCTAAAAGTTAGGTGTTCGAGAGCTACCCTAAGGCTTGGTCCAAACTCAACCAAAAAAAATAGGGAACCTACAAATTACTGCCAGAATATTTTGTGTAAATTTCAAGATTCTAGCTTTCTTAGTTTTTGAGTTAGCGTGCTGACGGACGGACGGACGGACGGACGGACATGGCTCAAAAGTCTTAGAATTTTTTTCTGATCCGATCCATACCTTTGAAGGTATATCTAGCTCGCTTATTTCGAGGTGTTACAAACGGAGGAGTAATTTTATTATACCCGATCCTATCGTACGGGTATAAAAATTCCATATGCTTGAAGTTTACCACATATTATTACTACATATTACTTTTTTAAATAAGATACTTTAAATAAATTTGATCATATTTATGCTAAAAAAAATAAAATATTATAATTAAAATTCTTAAAAAACTAAATTTTTCAGTCTGCCTTTGAACTTCACAAAGGATACTAGTTTTTTGACTTGCAGTATTTTTTTTTTTTTCTTTTTGCTTCTAAGCTTTTCTTTTTTATTTCTAAAAACACAAAATAAAAGAATTTAAAAAAAAAAATAAAAAAAAATCTTCTTAATATTTTCACTAGTTTTAAAAATCACTGGATTTATTAAAATACAAAAGTAAAACAAACCTCCAACACTTGCTGTAAAATTTGGAAACATGCTTCCTTCGGGGAGCACGAACTTTTTTCGTTTGCTTAAAGATGGTGTGACTGAAAAAAAAGGAAAAAAGTAAAAAACAGCACAGCACTGCAAAACACAACAATAAACATAACCTTAGATAATAATGACAAAAAGTTCCTAAATATAAAAGCCACCGATCCTAATGCACCTCTAAGAACACACAACAAATTCGTAATAAACAAGCTTCTTGAAGGTATCTATCCAAAATTCACGGCCTCCTGGGACAGAACTGGAAATATAATGCTTGAAGTGTCCAGCAAGAGAATTGCAGACATTTTTCTAAAAAAAACTAAACTTGGCAAAATCGACATAGCAGTTGAATTGAATAAACACTTTAATTACTCCAAAGGACTGATCTTCGACAGAGATCTAATAAATGTTGACACAACCGAAATCTTAACTGGACTAAAAGAAAAAAATCCTTCAGTTGTTGAAGTTTTTAAATTATCAAAAACCAAAAACTTACAAAAAATTTTTACTGGCGCAGTCATCCTTACTTTTTATTCAATGAATCCTTTAGAATATGTAAAAAGTGGCTTCACAATCCACCAAGTAAAAAAATGGTACCCGAATCCTATAAGATGTAAAAAATGCCAAATGTTGGGGCACTTGCAAAAATTTTGCAAAAATCCTCCAAGATGTGCTGATTGTGGTAACGAAAGACCTGAAGGCGATATAGCTCATTCACAAAATTGCAATGTTTTCAGTTGTGTTAATTGCAAAGGAGAAAATCACAGTGCAGCTTCCAACTTGTGTCCAAGTTACGTCAAGGAAAAAGAAGTTTTAAAAATTAAAACTGATCTTCACTGCACAAAACGTATAGCTTATACTGAATATAATAAAATTTACAAAACGTCACAAATACCACCAGTTGAAACTTTCACTCAGCTGTTCAAAAACCAAAATCCTACAAACAATACCTTATCAAAAAATTCAACTATCATATCTACAAGCAACTCAAATAATAAAAAAACTCAACAATCAGATCTAAATATTCAAACCATTTCAAGTTCCACAACTTTAAATACAGCAATTTCAACAAATAAAATAGAATCATCTTATCAAAGGCAACAACCTGAAACAACAACAAGGACAATGGAGGAAGATAGCAACAACAAAATGATAAGTACAATGCCAAATAATTTTAATGATACTTTAATTAATTTAAATACTTTTAAACAAACTAATAACAATAATTGTCATGACAAAAATATGAATTTAAATTTAACAAATAATAATTACAAAAAGATACAACTAAATCAAACATTAATCAACAATAATAATGAATTATGCTCATCCAGTAGTATAAATCTTCCGTTATCTGATGTTGATACATAACATAAAAATATTTTTTTTTTTTTTATGTATATATTATTATTGTTCTTATATATTATAATACTTTATACAGGTTAAATAACAATTCAAAATCAGAAAATCAATTAAGTAAAATTTGTGAATTATAATTTGATAAAACAAATATATTTTTAGAAAAAAAAAAAAAATCAAATAATTAACAATTAATACATAATTATAGAACTAACATAGATCTAAGTATTATTTTAAGTAAAGAACTCAAGATATTCTAAATAAGTAAAATATTTTAATCAGCTGTTCATCAGAGTTTATCGAAATTCGTAGAGCAATTTTTTAATTTATTTTTCTCTTCTATATTCTTTTACATTTTATCTCTTTTTATTTATTTTTCAATCACTTTTACTCCTTTTTTTTTTTTTTTCAATTTTCTTTTCTCCCCTTTTTTCTTTTTTATTTATTTTTTTTTCTCTCTTTTTCTCTTCAACGTTAAGCACAATTTTATGTCAAACCAACACAGAAGTAATATATATAAAAACTATAATATACTTCAATGGAACATTCAGGGATTTCATACCAACAAAAGTAATTTAGAAATAATCACGAAAAACTATAAACCTCTAATAGTAGCCCTACAGGAAACCAGATTAACTCAAACTCAAATTCCTCTGACTTTCTCTTCCTTTAATTGAAGCTTTTCCGTGAATATGGAAAACCCATCTTCTGGTGGACTTGGGTTCTTAATTAACAAAGGCCTAAACTACGAAAAAATAGCCTTAAATACTAACATTCAAGCCAGCGCAATTAAAGTTAACTTTCCAATTTTAGTAGATCCAATAACCATTATAAACATATACATAGAAAACGACTCAAATTATAGAAAACAAGACTATGAGAACTTAGTTACGCAACTCGAAAAACCGATATGGGGTAACTCGAAATACTATATGGGGTGACAGAATAACAAATAACAAGGGCAAAACTATCGAAAAATAGCTCGAAGAAAATTCGGACCTGATACTAAACAACGGATCACCTACCCTGTTCAGCACCCGCGGTACCTTTACGTGTATTGACCTAACAATATGATCTGCAGATCCTGCACCCAAATTTGATTGGCATACAACGCCCAATCCGAAAGGCAGCGATCACTTCGCTATCATCCTGCGTTCAGAAAACAGAAAGCCAAAAATAAAACAAAAATGCAAATATTTAGAAAACACTGCTGATTGGAATAAATTTGCCGAACTTATTGACAAATACCTAAGTGCCAAAAACCCCGCCAACAATATTAATAGAGAAGTAGCAATATTAACAAAAGGAATCAGATATGCTGCTAACAGCTCAATGAAAACTTCCAAGCCGCTGAATAAACAACAACCACAATGGTTCAATAGGCAAATAGAAAAATTAAACTGTCGCGAAACAAATCTTGGGAAGAATTTGCAAATAGCATAGGAGACCAAAACAAAAATTACTGGGAAAAGGCCATGATAATTCTGGGGAAAAAAAAGGACAAACTTTTAGCCATTAGACATCATCCTGAAACTTAACCTGTCACAAACCCTAAAACTAACGCCGACTTCTTCGCAGAAATATGCTCCCAAAACTCTTTGGACAATAACTATTCTAGTGAATTCTCAAGAGAAAAACAGAACTATCAAACTTCAAACATGGCTCTTAACAGCAACCTTTTAGACAATCCAATAACCACAAAAGAGTTAGAAAACACGCTGCACAATTTCAAAGGCATAACTCCAGGAAGAGATAAGGTTTCGTATTGTATGCTTAAGCATATCACTCAAAACTTTAAGAAACGTCTAACCGATCTGTATAATAAAATACTTGATTCAGGAAATTTTCCACAGGCTTGGAAAATTGCTGAAATCAGACCCATACCAAAAGGTAATAAAAATCCCAATGATCCGGCTAATTATAGATTCATATCCCTACTCCCAACTATGGCAAAACTACTAGAAAAAATTTTGGGAAACAGATTAAGCTGGTTTATTGAAACAAAACTATTGGGTAGAATACATGGGTTCAGGCCAAATAGGAGCACAACTACAATGTTACAAACTCTACAATTTCACCTCTCAATGGGGTTACACAATAAAGAACATGCTGTAGTTATTTCATGTGACATAGAAAAAGCCTTCGATAAAATCTCGAAACACACAATCCTTAAGCAGCTCGTAGAATGGAATATCGGTAAAAAAAGAATTAGAACCATAGAAAGCTTTCTAACAAACCGCAAAATAGTGGTAGCCATTGAGGGAATAAACTCACATACAAAAAATCTCCAAAACGGTATACCACAGGGGTCGCCACTGTCTGTGCATCTTTTCAATGCTTTTATTGCAAACCTTCCAAGTAAATTAAATTGCGTCAGAGGACTAAACTATTTAATATATGCAGACAACGTTATCTTATTTAGCATAGCCAAAGACACACAAGCAGATAACACAATTCAAAGAGGTTTAGAAGCCTTACACATTTGGTCGACTGAAAAAGGTGTACTATTCCCCACGAACAAAATGGAAGCCCTATATGTCTGCAACAAAAGAAATTGCAACATAAATAATTTTGCATATAATAATCAAAACATACAGGTTTTCAACGAAATATCTATCCTGGGTCTTAAATTTAATAAAACTCTAAAGTTTTATTCACATGTCAGTACCCTCGTCAAAAAATTAAAAAGCACGAATAATCTACTGAAAATTATATGTAGAAATAAATATGGACCCTCTATTAAAATCTCAGTTGAAATAGCTAAAGCACTGCAACTAGGAAAAATAGACTATGCTATCTCGGTTTATGGTTACTGCGCACAGGGGCAAAATGAAAATATTCAAATGCAACTTAATCAGGCTGCTAGAATATGCCTAGGAGCCTTACGAACAACAAACGTAGACAGCCTAATGATCGAATCTGGCTTTCCCACCTTTTCTGAAAGAAGAGATTTCCTCTCCACCAAATTTTTTCATAAACAACTTAGTAACGCGATACAACCAATGCATAAATTAACCTGGGCACTAGTAAACGGGAACATTAAAAGACCAAAGCAAGCGGCCTTAGCGAAGATAATAGAATTTTCAACTTTTAATGAAATACACTTTGAAATTCCCCTGGCCAAACTAAAGGAAGAACCACCCTGGCTTTTTAACCCAAATAAATTTATAGATGCATCACTAGCTAAACATGAAAAAAATACTACAGAGAAAGGGAAATATTTTCAATTATTTAAATCAATGACCCAAAACTACGCTCCAAACACATACAAAATGTACACAGATGAAACTAAATCCGAAACAGGAGTGGCGCAACGCAGAACTAATATCAATATATGAAGCAATAAACTTATGCTCCACCATAGAAAAAGAAACAATAGGTTATTCATATAGATAGTCTAAGCTCCCTAAATGCAAATGCATAGCCTGGTCACTGTGGAATATCAGGAAACGAACGTGCCAATAAGGAAGCAAAAGCATCGTTAAATAGTCCGGCAATACTAGCTGGCATATATCAAAAGAACATCAAAACAAAGCAAATAAAACTAGTTATAGCAAACAACAGGCAAGTCAAATGGAACAATTCTAGCAGTTTCTTAAAGTATCACTGGCCCGGAATAGAGACTCCTCTTTATACCCTGAAAAATAACAGAAGGCTAGAAACCAAAATATGTCGCATAAGGCTAGGCCACACAATCGAAACGAAAAAATTCCTTTTCGAAAAAACTAGTCCGCCATTATGTCCACACTGCCACCAAACATTAACCATAAGACATATGATTTTTGATTGTTCTGCACACAACCGAGCTATTAAGGTCCACTTCGACGTCCAGGTCTGAATTATTAAAACCTATTTCACAAAATGCAGAAATAATAGAAAAAATTGCGAAAAAATTCGATATCTGGAAACATATTTAGTAGTTTCATTTTTGCTCTTTTTCATAAAACTTAAGATTAAAAAAAAAAAAACAAAAAAAAAAAAATTAAATTTAAGCTAAAAAATTAAATTATAGAAATAATCACAATATAAAAAATTAAATCATAGAAATTAAAAAAAAAAAAAAACAAATGTAACAAACATAATGGCCTTAGTAGCAGAGGGCTATACTAATAATGTGAAAATAATTTTTGTAATATTAGTTTTTTAAATAAATAAATAAATAACTAAATTTTTTAACAAATTAAGAAATTATTTTGACTAAATAAATAAAAATTAATAAGAATAAATAAATAAATATTTCTTAAAGGAATTAAATAAATAAAAAAAATTTTTTTGTAATAATATTATATGGCCTTAATTTTCTATTATATTTTTACTAAATTTTATTATATTTATAGACAATAATCATAATATTATTCCATTAGTTGTAAATTTAAAAATAAAAAAAAATAAAAATAACATTTTTTATCTAGGTCAAATTCCACTTTCAAAAGTTAAAGCACCTAATTATTTCGCAACAACTTTCGTCACATCAGCAAAATTATAACAGTTGGGAAATATTAAAATCATATTTTCCCACATCGGCAAATCACGTTGCAATAACACGTGAATGCAAGTAAGAATATTTGGATAATCAAAAACATAATTACTTTATGTTAATTCTAATTTGATAGTCAATAAAGAAAGACGGTTTAATTTTAAATCAATTAATCTTTTTTATTTAATAAAACATTTTCAAATAACAAAATTTACAAAAAAATTTAAATTAAAATTTATATTTTTATCGATCCCGGAGTAGCAAATTCTTAACTTATACAACCAGCAAAAGCTGAGGAGGAGCTTAAAAATATAAGTTACACAACAATATGTGTTACTAGACCTAAAATAGATATAAAAATAAGAGGAAATTCCGCTTACACCCTGGAAAAATTACGCTTACATTCCCTGGTTGGGAATTTTGACAACATATTTCAATCAAGTATCTTCGAAAGTTACAGATTTTAAAAAATATAAATCACGTGTAATAGAAGCTTTCAAAACTTTTATAGATAGTGTAAAATTGATTCCAATTATTAAACCAGATATGTTTTTTATATACACAGATGTAATTGCACCACAAAAAATAGGTGATAAAGATGTAAGTTGTTTAAGATCTGTTAACATACAAAATGCTTTCACTGATACTATAAAAGAATTCAGTAATATTCAATATTGCAATGTGGAGAAATCATTTAATAATATTTCATTACTTTTATGTGATAAATATGGATACAAAATAAACTTTTCCAATAGTTCAATTCCAACAAAAATTGTATTACATTTTAAAAAAGTATAAATAAAGCGATTTTACAAATACTATATTATTTTATTCATTATGGAGAGAGTATACTATAAGTATTATTTAATTCAATCTGGTAGAGGACTTTATGATATCGACCCATTATTACATTCAACCGCATTTTTTCAAAGAGGTCGTGGATTCGGAAGCTTTTGGGGGACTTTTTAGATATTTGAAACCATTACTATGGATTTTGTTTCACTGGGTCATGACGATACATATAGAGATTTGTCTTCTACATATTTGAGACTAAAAGTACAGAACTTAAAGAAAGATGGAACACATTGGAATAATGATAAAACTGCTTATGGAAAAATAATAATACAACCAAGTGTAGTTAATAACATTTTACATTCTTTAATAAAACAATGGCAAATTAACAATTAAATGGCAAAAATATAACACCATCTGATGGAAATTATCACTATAGAGCTTATATTGAATCATTATTAAATTATGATACAGATGCTGCTGCAATGTGAATGTGCAGGATGGATTTTAGATAAAGTAAATATAGCTAAATCTGATAATAATGGACTAAAGGAGCGCCAAAAATTGTATCATAATAGCAGTGTAGTGGAACTTATAGGTAAACTACACGTAGATATGTTTAATCAACCTACTCTACTTATAAATAATGTTGACATTCGTATAGTTTTAACACTTTAAAAACCAGGTTTTTATCTATTTGCAGACGGTTCTGATGAAGCACAATTAAAAATTATAGAAGCCACGCTATTTATGAGGCATGTTACCGTTAATCCAAGCGTGCTGTTAACACACAATGCTGTTCTTGGGAAATCCAATGCTAAATATAATTATAAACGCGTTGAAGTAAAAAGTTTTACAATTCCAATGAACATCAATATCACTTGATAATATTTTTATTGGACAGTTGCCAAACACAATAATTTTTTATATGGCAGCAAATGTGGGTTACTCTGAAAAAAGATCAAAAAACCCATACAATTTTAAACATTTTGATATTTCACAATTTGTGATAAACGTAAATGGTGTTAAAATACCTAATTCAACAATTGAAACCATTTTTTCAGATAAAAATAATTGCTGTACAATAGCATATAGTACACTCTTTTCAGGAACTGGAATTTATCTGGAAATGAAGTATGTCAAGGTTTACTGAGCCAAGGTACAGTTAGAATTGAGGCAAGGCTATCAAAACAATTTACAACTACACTAACTGCTATTGTTTATGGAGAATTTGATGCAAGCTTACAAATTGACAAAAATCGAAATTTATTTACAAACCTATAAGTAGCATACATAAGATCATGGAGATCAACTCCCCAAAGTAATTAAAAGACAAACTTTTTTAATTGTAAACACTGATAAAGCAAAAAAACCGGGAACACATTGGTTAGCTATTTATATTGCCAAGAATGGTTGTATTGAATACTTTGATTCTTTCGGTAGAAAACCAATAAATTGGAAATTTTGAGTTACTTAAAAAACAAATATATAATTTTTAATGAGAAACAATACAAAGTAACTATTCAGATGTATGCGGACAATATTGTTGTTCTATACGTGGTATAGATGTTACGGTTATAGTATGAACACCTTTTTAAAAAATTTTAATAAAGGAAATTATGTGGAAAACGACAAATTGATTTTAAAAACTTTTCAACGTGTATTTAGAAAATATAACTCCTTACAAACCTGTATTCCTAAATCGTATAAATAAAAAACAACATAAACAATGTTTAGTAAATTTAAGTCAATGGAGGAACCAGGTCAAACCACAAATGTGTTGCTAAGATATACATATTTTCTCAATAAGAGTCATACATTAAAAATTTCTGTTGGGTTTGATTACGAATCGCTGAAGTTTCAAGCATATTTCATCGTATTGGTAAAAAGACAATTGCTTTAAAATTCCATGAATGGAATAAATTTTATTACCAATTTAACAAAAAACTCGAAGAAAAGATAATCAAAGATATAAAACAGTGTTTTCATTATGGGCAAAGATCGGCGAACGGGCAAAGCATAACTATTAACAGAAAAGAAACAAAAAATGTTTACGATTTGAACGAGTTTCTTCAAGCAGTAATGACCTATAATAAAACAGCTGAGTTAAATGTAAAAGAATATGTTGGAGAATATCTGAAATTATGTTATGAACAACAGGTATTAAAATTACAACAACAAATTTATATACCAATGCAACGTTTTAATGTACAATGCAATTATTCAAGACTATTTTTTGAAATTCCTGTAATTTTAAAAGAAAAAATTTGAAATATACTACATAAAAACAAATAAAATAAATCTCAACAAATAATACAATAATTTTTATTTTTTATTTATATGTTTAGATAGAGAAATATTTTTAATTATTTAATTAAAATTATTTAGGATTATTAAATCATTGAAATAATCAGGACCTCGTTGCTGATTATTTACATCCCAAATTTGAGGAAACTGAACTTCTTCCTCTTCTTCTTCAATTTGTTCTTCAATTTCTTCTTCAGTTTCATGTTCTGATTCATCTATCTGCAGAGGCGATACAAACTCTTCTGTATCTTCCAACTCCTCATCCTCCACAGTTGATAGAATTGTATCATCATGAATCTGGCTTTCAGTATTTACTCGGGCAGTTTCTGCAAATGGATATATTGTAAAATCAGCTTGCATTTTAGAGTTTTGTTCCATAAAAGTCAGAATGGAAATTAATTAAAATTACAAATAAAAGCTGGCTTATATACTCATGCAGAAAAGTATAAAAGCAAAATAAGTTCAAGCAAATGGTTAGTTTAAATCATGCTTTGGTCTATTATTGTATATATAATAATTATTATCTTCATACCTTTAACATTTTTAAAATTAGTTGACATAATTGTTTAATATAAATAAAATGTCAAGATCCCAAATAGTAACTGAAATTCATAGACAGGCAAGACGTAAATTTCTTAGAAAAAAATTCAAGCATTAGTCGTTAGAAAAGTTAGAAAAAATATTCACTCTGATCAAGGCAAGGAATTTTTTAATTCACAATTTCAAAATTATATGAAAGAAAAATCAATCAATCATTATCACACATTTAGCGAATTAAAAGCATCAATTGTTGAACGATTTAACCGTGCATTGAAAAATTCTATGTGGAAAAAATTTAGTTTAAACGGAAATTATAAATGGTTACCTATTGTACAATCATTAATAAAATAATATAATTTAGCAAAACATAGCACAACAAAACTTCCTCCTGAAAAAATTACAAAGAAAAACGAAAAAAATATACTTAGAAATGTATATACTGAGCCTAAATTTTTCAAAAAAATAAATGTAAAGTTGAAATATAAATATAAAGGACATTTCGAAAAAGGTTATCAACCGAATTAGTCAACTAAAGTATTTAAGATTGATAAAATCAATAATACTTATCCTGTTACATATCAATTATCGGACTATACTGATATGGCAATTTCTTGAGGTTTTTATCAAGCTGAGTTTACACCTGTAAAATACCCAGATACTTATCTTGTAGAAAAAATTCTGAAAAAGCAAGGAAATTAAGTTTTTATTAAATGGCTAGGTAAAAAGACTAGATAAAAAGACATTATTTAAATAATTGTAAAGTTATTAAGTATTTATTTACATTTTGCATTTATAGTGATTTGTTTTATAGAAATACTAACATAATACCAAATTCTAGTTTTATTTGTTTTTATTTTTAAATATTCTTTTTGCAGTCGTTTATATCCATATCGAAAAGAGCTACCATTTTCATTAAATTTCCATTTTTCTGATTTGGGATATTTTTTTATTTTCGTTTTCTGCAGGATTTAAAATCCCTTCTTTGATCGTAGCAAAATTAATTTTTGTGAAGCCAGATAAGTTAAGCGAATTCCTTTTACTTTGCATACAAATTTTCAGCTGCTATCTTTTGTGCAGTACACTTCGTATGTATAATTTTTAGGACCTCCACAGACAAACTCTGTTATGTAACATCCAGCATCAAAGCACTCTAATTTATCTGTCATTTCTCCTACAAATTACCCTGTTGGGGGATCAAATTCGTCTTTTCGTGATATATAAATGACAGAATCTGTGTCATAATATAAAACTCTATTATCAAGCTTTTCCAAATAACTGTAAAGTTTAAGACGAGCTTGTGTTGTTATGAAAGCTGCTATGCTAACGTTAACAGTTGGTAAAGAAGTTTCAACTTCATCTTTGTATTGCCAACTAACCACTATATTTTCTTCATTTATAGGTAGAATTTGACGTACCTCTATAGAAGGATTTGTTAACATTTTATAAAACTCAAACGGTTGATTTAAATGGTAGTTTGTTGCTGGTTCTCTTTCTGTTAAAATTTTCTCCAAAATGAATTTAAAATTATTTTAGCAAAAGATCTTAAACCGGGATTGTTAACAATTTTATGATATTCTAATTTAATTTCTTCCATATTGAATTTTTTTTCATTATCCTGAATATAAGAATGTAGGAATACAAGTTGTTCCTGAAGAAGAAGAAGTATATGAAAAAGAAGCTGATGACGAAGTATTTGATGATGAAATTCAGGAAAATGTTTTAACAAAAGCATTGTCAGCTGCTTCAGTTGGAGAACGCCTTAGAAAAATAAAATCAATTAGAAATCAAAATGTACAAATTTTTGGATTAAATCAAAATCTACAAATTACTTCAGCAGAAAAAAGAAGTCTGAGGGAAAATGACAGCAATATATTTTTACTATGCAAGAAATTGGCAATCATTCCCAAATTGATGAATTTGACTTGATCCAATACATTATAAATGGCATTAATGACTCTACTTTGAACAAAACGATCCTGTATAATTCGAACAATATTACTGAATTAAAGGAAGCTTTAAGTAAATACGACAAAATGAAACTGCAGTCTTCTTCTTTTCAATTTATTAATAAAAAAAACAAATACTTCAACGCAAATAAAAGATTTTAATGCAACAAAGGATTAGCATCAATCAAGTATTACAATTGTATTCAATTTGGCCATATAATATCAAAATGTCCTCAAACTGCCAGACAAAACGGTTCTTGTTATCGTTGTGGTAAGATTGGTTACCAAATTAAAGAGTG
Organism: Poecilobothrus nobilitatus; assembly: GCA_947095535.1. Lineage (NCBI taxonomy): Eukaryota > Metazoa > Arthropoda > Insecta > Diptera > Dolichopodidae > Poecilobothrus > Poecilobothrus nobilitatus. The sequence goes on from OX352772.1 coordinate 142,612,699, forward strand.
TAATGTTAAAGCTGTTCATATATTACAAAAAACTGAAAGCAACATATAAATAATTTCGAACTTGTGGAATTTATTTATTTTGTGGAAATTGTGGAGTATATTTTCAATACAAACAATTGTGCTAATTTGAAATGCGAAATTTTTTCATACTGGATTCAGGAAGTCCAATAAGTCTGATCCAAGAGCAGTTTGTACCACCAGTGTCAATTAAAAGGGTTAATTCAGAGTAGTATAATTTTTTTGATATCAATAACACTATCTTATGTGTGTTAGTTAACTGAAGCAAAAATCAATTTTAATCATTTTTGTTATAATTTTGAATTTCATGTAGTAAAAAATAATTCAATGATTTATCCTATAATTTTAGAAAGAGATTTTTTGAAGAAATGTACCTTGGAACTTCAACATAAGGTAAATGTGGAAGAAGAAAATTTTATGAATGACGGTAAAAATAATTTGGATTTTAGTGATATTGAAAATTCAGGTATGAAATTTATGAATTTAGTAGAAGAAAACGAATTTTTGAATCAAATATTATGTATCGACATTACAAATGATAAATGTGATTTGAATGTTAAAGTAAATAATAATCTTCCTATTTATGTTCAAAACCGTATTAAAGAAATAATAAAGCCTGCTTACGAAATCGCTGACAAAGACTTAATAATATTTGATAGGTCTCAATTCGAAATGGACATTAAATATACAGATGTCTTAGCTGCATCTCAAAAACAAGATTCTAATATGATAAAAATAATTTCTGACTTAGAAAAACAGGAAAGTCCTTTTTATGAAATGATCCATGGTTTAATATATAGGAGAGATAAAGACGGCATTAAGTTTTATGTTCCTAATATTATGAAAACTCACATGATTCAAACGAACCATGATGCTTTATGTCATTTGAGTGTTGAAAAATGCTATGAATTACTGGTTTCCCAAGATGAAAGAAAAAATAAAAAACTTTGCGAAGACTTGCTTAAAGTGCGCGTATTTTTCACCAAATTCGGTTAAGTAACTAGGCATTCTACATAACATTCCGAAAGGTAAACTGCCATTTGATACACTCCTTTCTTTCTGAAAATAATATTTCACATGTTAAAATTGCTAGCCAAACTGCTCAAGTTAATGGACAGGTAGAACGAGTAAATCGTGTTGTCACTAGTATTTTACCTAAAGAAGTCGATAATGAAACGACTGCAGGGTGGGACAAATACTTAACAAAAATTTAATATGCAATAAATAACACCATTAGTAAGTCTACAGATATTTCGTCTAGTGAATTCCTTTTTGGTGTTAACCAAAAAGGTCAACTACTTGATAAAGTTTCCGAGTTTATTCAAGGACAGGTGGAAGATGATTCGAAAATAAATCTTCTTGAAAAAAGACAAAAGGCCACTGATAATATACAAATTAACCAAAATTATAATAAAACTCCTTACGATAAACTCCACAAGAAACCTTACAAATATAAAAAAGGTAATTACATCATGTTAAAAAACAATGTTACGGTGCCAGGGGTTAATAAAAAAACTATTCGCTAAATTTCGAGGACCGTATGAGATTGCGAAAGTGTTAGAGAATAATAGGTACGTTTCCAAAGATCTAAAAGGAATGCAAATTTCCAGAATTCCTTATAAAGGTGTATGTTCACCCAACAATATGAAGCTCTTTCATATAAACTCTAAGTCTAAGGGGAAAGTTGTTCGGGGAATCTTTTAATAAATTTAACTGAAATAAGATCAAAGCCTGTAGCTACTGCAGACTTTAATTTACTAATGGCCTGATTGACTTCCTCTAAATTTGTTGGTGTTAATTCATAGGCAGAGTGAATATTATTTAGATAATTATAATCTATACTTTCATATTCATTTTTAAATTTCCATTGTAAGATTGACAAAATATTTATTAAAATGTTCAGCCAACTTCTACAGAATATTAACTTATAACTAAATTTTAAAACTAAAAATTTTTGAGGAATCAAACAGTTTAACAACTACAAAAATAGATTATCGGCAATTTTAAATATTTTAGTTTTTATTAAGAAACATTAAAATTTAGTCACTTGTAATTTGACTCTTGTTTTAATAAAAGAAAGTATTAGAAAGAAAGAAATTTTTTTTCTAGGTCAATTTTTTTATTATAAGAATTTATTAAAAGAAGAAAAACAAAATTAATAACAACAATAACTTTGCTTATCAGTAAAATTATTATTGTTTCCACTTGAAAATTTTAATTTTAGTTATAACGAAATTAGGTTTTTTAAAAACAACTAAATTTTAAAGAAAAGAAAATGTTTATAATAAATTAAATTTGAAAGAAATTTAATTAGGGTTATTTTAATATTTTATTTTATTTAGCATTTCGTTTCATGAGATAAATAATTTCTTAGAGTTTCGTTAATAGGATAAATATTAGCATAGATAACTTTTCCATCCTTAAGAATATTGTTCTCCTGAACAAGTTTCTTTACTTTACTTGAATCTTGGAATATTGGAAACTGTCTGATTTCTCTTATTTGTAATAATTTTGTACAAAAACATTATTATTATTAGAAACATGAAAATTATAATAAGTGTAAGATTTATATACGTTATAATTTTATGATTAACTTTTTCATACATAATTTCTTTAATTTTATTATTATTACTTATTTGTTTTAAATGCAAAAATTTTAAATCTATTTTATTTGTAACATTTAATACAGTTAAATTATATATTGGTAATACAAAATTCTGTTCAAATTCTTTTTGTTTATTAGAAAATTTCATTTAATTTATTTCGATTGAACAATTGAAAAATTTTATTATATATAATTTTTATTTAATGAATATATAATTTTATTACAATCACTAACTAATTCAATATTAAAAGCATTTCTAACATCAATTTCAATTACCCTTAGAGTTTCTGGACTCGACTCGACTCGATTTTCTTGCCTTATTACTTTGAGCAAAGTTTCTCCTAAATACTATGTCCCCTTCGGACAAATGAATGGGCCTCGCTCGTAAATTATATGCTTTTTTGTTGGCTGCAAAGGCTCTATCCAGGTTAGTACGCAATTGTTGTCGCAGGAACTGGAGTTTATCATTAGGATCCGTTATTTCGAAGCTTTCTTCAAGGGCGTTTAGTTTGCGTAGTAAGCTGTACAATTCGGCATGAGTTATCATCTGTTGCCCAAACAATGCGACGTACGGTGGATACCCTATAGCACTGTGGTACAGGCTTCTTAAAGCTACTGCGATCTGGCTAAGGTGTTTATCCCATTCTCTCTGATCCTCCGAGAGATACGATCGGATGCCGGCAATGAGGGTCCTGTTTACTCTCTCCGCGTTGTTAGACTGGGGCGAGTAAGCGGCTGTAAAGGTGTGTTTTATGCCGTATTTTTTCAATAATTGTGCGAATTGAACTGATTTGAATTGAGACCCGTTATCTGTTATGATAATCTCTGGCACGCCAAATAGGTGGAACACATTCGTTTCTAGGAAATCTAGTATGGCCGCTCCCGAAAAATTTTTCATCGGTTTCAATAATGGAAATTTCGTAAAATGATCCAGCACAATAAAAATTCCGATGTGACCGGTTTTCGAACGCGGGTATGGTCCTAAGAAGTCCATATATAATCTTTGGAATGGACGACAAGAAATGGCCTGAGCGCCCATTGGAGGTTTTAAGATGTAGTTTGGCGCTTTGCCCTGTCGACAAACTTCGCAGTGATTTATATAATTCTTTACATCTTTAGCCATGCTTGGCCAAAATAGATTCCTGCGTAGTTTTTCCAAGGTTTTCCCTATACCCCCATGTGCCGATACAGGTGAATTATGTGCACGTTCAATTACTTCCCTGATCATTTCCTGTGGGATCCACAATTTCCAAACAGATATATCTAAATCTTCGTTTCCTTTCGAAAATTCTTTCCTTATATATACAAAATTATCTACGATTTTTAAGTCTGGCAGGCGGCTTTCGTTCTCTTCTATCTGCTTTTTTAAAACCTTGTAGCTCTCTGAAGAAAAGTGTGCAGAGTTTATGTCAATTTCTGGTTCCACCGTTGTTTTATTCGCAACTTCGTCGATTTGTAATCGTGACAGGGCATCTGGTGCTACGTGTTGACTACCCTTCCTGTGTTCAATGGTGAAGTTGAACCGTTGAAGTTTTAGCGACCAACGGGCTAATCTTCCATTTAGATTCTGTTGCCTCATCAACCACTTTAAGCTAGCATGGTCGGTGATGACTTTGAATTCCAGGTCTTCCACATACTCGCGAAATTTTTCGATACTGAGTATGGCCGCTAAACACTCAAGTTCGGTGATTGAGTAATTTTTCTGGGCTTGGTTTAGCTTTTTGGAAAAGAAAGCCACGGGTTTTTCATTTCCATCCTGGTCCTCTTGAGCTAAGATTCCGCCCACTCCCGTTTTTGAAGCGTCGCATGAAATTATAAATGGCAGCTCAAAATTCGGCGTGATCAAAATAGGCGCAGTTGTTAATTTATTTTTTATATTTATGAACGCTTCGTCGGCTTCTTCCGTCCATATAAAATTTTGTTTCTTTTTAGTTAACTCCGTTAAAGAGGCTGTAAGAGTGGCGTAATTATCAATAAACCTACGGTACCAGCCAATTAATCCTAGCACACTACGAACTTCGCGAACTGAGCGTGGTAACGCTAAATTGTTTATAGCTGCTACTCTTTCCGGATCAGCTTTTAAGCATCCATTCCCTATTATGTAGCCTAAATATTTCACCTCTTTCATACACCATTTGCACTTAGAAATGTTTAAGGTTAATCCCACCCTTCTTAGTACTTGAGCAACCTCTCCCAGAAGCTCCAGATGCTCGTCGAAATCGGTGCTCACTAGGAGTAGATCGTCCAGGTAAACGAACACTTTATCTTTCAAATGAGCCGGAATAATGATATCCATTAAACGACATAGTGTTTGCGGAGCGTTTGTCAGACCAAACGGCATAACTGTGAATCTAAACAGTGGTTTATTTGGTACTGTAAAGGCCGTCATGTTCCTTGATTCCTCCTCCAGTTCGATTTGCCAGAAGGCATGCTTTAAGTCCAGAGAAGTGATAAATTCGGCCTTCGGTAAACGTGATAAAATGCCGTTTATTTTGGGTTGTGGGTACGCATCCTTAATGGTAACTTCATTGAGTTTCCTGGAGTCTAGACAGAGTCTGAACTTCTCTCCCTTTTGGACGGTAGCTACCGGGCTACTCCACGGACAATTTGGCGGAGCCGGTTCAATGATACCCAATTCCAACATTCGATCTACTTCCGCATGAATTTTTTTCTTTATTGCCGGTGACACTGAAAAGTATCTCTGTTTCACGGGTTTAGCATCTTTGGCCACCTCTATAGTATGTTTAAGGATTTTTCTTTTTCCTAATCCCCCTTTGTCATAATCTGGGAACCATGTTATTGTTCTATTCAATCGACATTTTTGGTTGACAGTAAGATCATGGGCTTGAATGTTTTGTTGCAATTCTTCTATGTTAAACTTTTCGTTTAGCTTGTGCATTAAACCAAATTTATTCCAAAAATCAATTCCCAAATACAAGTTTTGGGTCAAACCAGGTACTAGAAATAATTCGATCGGTTTGATGGTGTCAGAAAAGCTTATGTCTATTTCTACCCTACCCAAAATTTTGAATTTTTGACCACCAGCTGTTTCTACAAAATTATGGAAAGGTTGATAGGGAATATCTAAATTAAGGAATTCTTCTAGTGCGGTTCCACTTAAACACGATACGATGCGCCGGAATCCAACAGACCTTCCAATTTCTTTCCAAATATTTTAACTGTTGCATAGGGTCTCAAATCGGATTTAGAGTTTACGATAGCGTCAAGGCATACTTTTAGCTTATGTCGTGTTATTTTTTTTCTTTTAAAATACATTCGATTTCGAACGGTGTTTCTTTTGCATTTTCGTGTTTTCGTACATATGCTGTCTAAGCTTATTTTGCAATGATTAAATATTCGATCTCTCGCTTCTTGGTATTGTTTTAATCGTTCGTGATACGGTTTTGGGGGATACAATATGGGTTTCTTAATTTTGTTAACTTCGGGTTTCATTATCGATTCGGTTTGCGACGCTCTAGTTGTTTTTGTTGATAACACGATTTTTAAATCGTCCTTCTTGGTCAGGCAATTTTGGTTTATTGTTTCTTCGAGCGAAGTCCAGTGTTCGGGACTGTTGCTCCGTAGCAAGTTTCCCTGACACGTCAAACATTGAGGCTTGTAAACATTCGCGGCACCTCATCCGTAACAAAACACGGTTCTTTCAGCGAGGCAATCCATGTATCTGTGGCCCTGGCTTTGGCAGTTCCAACATATTAACGGTTTGTTTTCCACGAGTGTGCCTTTTATTTCCGAAATACCGCTGTTCGAAATATCGTCATCTTGCTTCGTCTCTTCTAGATGGATTTCGTGAACTGGTCTCTTTTGATTGTTACCCATAAATCTAGGGGTTCGTTCGAGCTCTAGATTAAGAGTTTCTCTTTTCATAATCAAATGCCGTAGGTGCGCAACTGAATTGATTTGTAAATAGAACGTTTCCTTACGTAAAGCTGGTTTCAGGTTTCTTCTTAAAATTTCCACCATTTCGCTTTCTTGCATCTGATAACCCAATCTATCACTCAGGGATAATATGGAGTAGTAGAAATCGTCAAAATTCTCGTTGGACTGTTGTTTCCTATCGCGCATCAATTCTCTTATGTCCAAATCAGACAGGTAATCATTAAAATGGGATTTCAGGTCCCTACAAAGCGACGACCATTCCACTAGCGCAACTGAACGATAACGCCAAAACCATTCCTTGGCTTTTCCTGTAAACAGCAAATAACAGTGCTCCCCCAGGAGTCGGAAGTTTCCATCCAAATTGTCTTGCACCAAACAATTTAACATGTAGATAAATTTATCCACTGGTAAACCGTTTTGGGCACCGCTGAAGCTAAGATTCCAACTGCTTATTAACTGAGCAACCTTGCAACAAAGCAACCAAGCAACCTTAACTGAGCAACCTTAATTGAGTTAGCCAGAGATGTGGACGACGTGGATGTTCTTGCTCGTATTTCTTCAAAGGATGTATTAGGACGCCTTCCCGTGTTATATTGTTCTGGTCGGTGAGATAGGGGTGGAAAACTTTCTCTCGGCCACTCCGGTTCTTTCCTTCGGGGCACCGTTAACGCTTGTATTTGTTGCGATAACTCTTGGATCATGGTTTGCATTCTACTAAACTCCTGTTGCATATGGCCCTCGACCGTCTTCGTAATTCGATTTTCCATGTCAGATTCCATTTCCCTGGATTGACTACCCTGGTCTACCTGGTAATTTGGGGGTTGATCATTTCCTATTGGCAACGAGAAATTTCTATCGGTATTCTTCTGTAGATTTTTTCTTTGTTGTTTTGTTAAGAGTACTCGCTCTGCGCTTTCCGGGACTGCCCCTGCTGGTAGACTTGCAGTCTTTTCAACTAGTAACAGACTGTTTTTTATGACCGCTTTATGACATGTCGGGCAAGAACTACTGGTGTTTAGCCATCCATAAATGCAGGTCATATGAAAGGTATGCCTGCATCTACTAGTCATTAACTCCTGATCATCTAGTAAGGATTCACAGCAGATCAAACACTGATTTGGTTCCATTGAAGGGGACCCTGGTCTCCCATCTATACTGTGTTTACCTGACATTTTGGGTGACTAGAAAGGAATACTTTATCAATAAATAAAATTATCGTCGAACCAATGACGTACTTCAAGTCAGAGAAAATTCAATTTCTAACGAAAAACAAATGTTTAAAATATAGAGATTTTACGATGTTCCGAAATTTTTTTTTTTGTTGCGGTTTTATCTTTTTTTTTTTTTCCCAAGGTAATATTATTTATTTCATAAAAAAAATTTGAATTAATAAATTTAATTTTTTTGTTTTTTTTTTTTTATATAGATTATAATTTAAAAAAAATAGATAAAATTTATTAATAATAATTATTTATTTTTTTCTTCTGAACCTTATTTCTCCCGTTTCTATTAGTAATGCTTATACATATACAAATATATATACGCATACTATGTATGTTTATAATAAATTATATAAAAGGTAACGAAACTGTGTAAATTCGAATTAAAACAAATTTATTACTTATGCCAACTTGAAACTTCATAAAAAAAATTTTTTATAATATGCGAAATTACAAAACTATTTAGTGTTAAATTTTCTTCTGAAATAAATTCTAAATAATTCCTTTGAAAGTGAAGATTAAAATACGTTTAATTAATAAAATAAGTTTAATTTTAATTTAATAATAATTTTTTTTGTTTTTTTGGTTTAAATTGTTTAATAATAAGATATTTCTGCGGCAAATGCTTCTGTTATTAAAACGGACAACAATTTATTAATTCAATTTTATTAATATTATATATATTTATATTTCTAATTCATAATTTAACCTGGGTAGGTTTATTCAATTAATGAGGTGCACAAAACATTTCTCCCATGTTAGCGTGACAAATGGATATAGGATGTAGGTATAGTATGAGATTTTAATTGATATTCCTGAGTAAAGTTAACTTTCAAATTGCCAGAATTTGCGCATAAATACTATAATCATCGGATGAGATAACCCGCGAAAATTTCCAGCGAAGTCTTCATATCCCAGATGTTTAGTATTCAGCGGTTGGCAAGATCAACTAAAATCCCAACTTCATAAAAATTTATTAAAATTAAACTGGTTAAATATTCATTGAAAATATTGCATTCTTTTCGGTCAAATACTAATGGTTATTTCAACATATTAGATCCGAATTCAAGAAAAGTCCACAATCCCTCAACCAATATTTCTAAATAAAAGGAAAGGATAGGAATAGGAAATAAATACCGTGAAGGTTTGCATTTTGTGGGGGGAACCTTTGGCCGTAGAAGCATTGAGCTTATGAAAATTATGCCGTGTAGGCTTGTTGCTCTTTCTTGTCCTTGTCGTGCCCCACGTTGGGTGCCAACTGTAATGAAAAAAAGAGAAATTCCCTTAAACATGTAACTGTGCGGTGAATTCCCTAGAAGAAGTAGCAATAGCACGTCTTTTATTATTGGCTTAGCTAGCCGGAATGGGGTGGGGTCTTGCTACTACCTCTAGATGTTCATTATCCAGTATGCGTGCTACTTGATCGCATCTAATGATAAAAAAACCTGCAAAAGCTGCACAAAAAAAAGGAACAGGACATGCTATAAGGGAATTAAAATGTTTTGCTAGAGGAAGGTTCAGATAACCAAGGCCTTCCTCCGCCCAACCCAACCATGTTGCCTATCCCATCCAGGGAATGCTGTAGGCAACCCAACACTCACCAACTTCTCCACCCAGGTTAAATTATGGTTTTATTGACTAAGCCTCCATGAAAACAATCAAAATACTCACTTATCCATTGAATTTATTTATAAATTTAATAATAATTGGTAAAGTTATTGTTTTTTTTTTTTTTTTATCTTATAAAATTAGCTTTTGTTTCTTTATCTTAGTTTATATTGGAATAGAATATTTTACAAATTTTGTGTTTATAATGATAATAGGAAAATATAAAAATGTAATTAAAATAAAATAATTAATGATATGATATATATATAATACTAATTTCCCATATACCTGAGTTATGAATATACATTTTTTTTTTTTCTTATTTGTATATTTAAGAAGAATTTAGATGTGAACTCCTAAAATTAAAATTAAAGTTCTTATATATTCCTATATTGTACATACATATTGTATATACACATATACAAAAATTCATACAATACAATTTACAATATAATTCAGTTTTTTATTTTTTTTTTTTTTCTTTCTTTTATTTCATTGAATTTATAAAAATTACATAAAATCAATTTTACAAATTCCAATAGAAATTGTTTAATTACTTACATATTTTTTTTTTTTTTCTTCTTTTAGTTCTTTTTTTTTTCAAATTATTTTTGTATATTTTGAATCTATTTAAAATACTTACATTCTAAATTTAAATGAGTATAACACCTAAAAGCAGCTGCTGAAGCTAATTTTATAATATATTTCCTATTATTACAACAAGAATAACAATTCTACGGATATTCAAAAGTAAATTAAAATAAACTGGTCGTATAAATTTTTTTTTCCTTTTTTTTTTTTTTTATATAACAGCTTCAATTTCCATTTTTTTCCTCATTTTTTTTTTTTTTTTTGTTTTTCCACATATCTTATTATTGTAAGGGATGCATATTATGTACTCGGCAGGCTTATTATGTTAATTAAAAAAATTTTTTTTTTTTTTTTATAAATTCAATGGTAAGTCTATTATTTATAAGCATATATATTTACACACGTGTACATTTGCACACAAGATTATAAGCAAAATTTTAATATGGATTAACTGTTTATAATAAGAGTAGAAAAAAATACGTATATTAATGTGATAATTAACGTAAACTTATACTATTTAATTTTGAGATAAAAAAAATTAGAATTTAAATAAAATTTGTCAAAAATATTTTTTTTTTCTTTTTTTAATTTTAAATATTTAGTGTTTTAATATAGTTGTTGGTCATTAAGAATTAAACAACAGTTTCTAAATTGATATGCACTTGGCAACTTTTTTCTGGTTTTTTTTTTTTTTTTTTTTTTTTGTTCTTTGTATTCACCCTTTTATTAATTTCACATGGATTTTTTTTTCTTAATTTCTTTTTGCAAATTAAGAAAACACAACTCCGTAGTTTTATAAATTTTACCGAGTAACTTATATTTTATATTTCATTATTGAACAAAAATGTGTTCTTATCTTTTTTTGTTTTTTGTTTAAAACATAAAATGTATTTATCATAAAAGCAATGAAAAAAAAGTCCATGTTCACTTGATAACTTCTATTAAAAATCATAAAATGTATTATAATTTTTTCTTTTTTTTTTTTTTTTCTTTTTTTTTTTACAATTAAAATTTTCTATAAAATTTAGAACTACTCTCTACTTCCAGCTCACAATCACGAATGTCCCCTTAACCATACGACCTTTTTCATATTTTCAAAAATTTTTTTTTTTTTTTTTTTTTTATATAGCGTTATAGCCGAAGACGTAACTCTCCAAAAAAAATCAGATCATTCGATTTTGTTTTTGTTTTATACGGAAGACCTAATTATATTCGCAAAGAACAGTACCTAATTACAATGACCATGTATGGAGAAAAAAAATCGAATGATCATATTACAAAATTTACAACAACAAAGTTATTTATTTTAAAATGAAAAATTTATTAAAAAAATTTATTTAAAGTAATTCAAAAAAAAATAATTAGGTACCGTTTAAGTAGGTAAAAATTATCAGCACATGTTCGCAACGAATTAGGGAAAAAAAATTTATACAGGATTATATAATACAAAAAAATTAACATGTGATTTGAAAAGTAAAAAAAAAGGTCATACAATTTTTAAATCTTGGAAATATATAATTAGAATGATAACTACATGCGTGGACAAAATTTTGGATGCGATTTTATGCACTTTGAATGGAAATTTATGAGAAAATTATACGATTTTGAGATAATTGAGTGAAGAATAAAATTTTGAGAGTTATATATATAAAAGAATAGGAATTTTACGGAAAATTTAATTGATAGCAATGAACGACATTTAATAGAAGCACCAAAATTATACATTTCGTATGAGACCGTCACAAACTGTAGACCCTGATTAGTATTATGATTATAATTATTATTATTAAGGCTCCTATAATTTTGAGATCTACTATTATTATTGCTCTTAATGTTAGAATTAAAATTGGTATTTTCATAATTAGAATTAATATTGTTACGGTTAGTATTTTTTTTTTGTATCAGACATTTGCTTAAACCAAGAATCAGTTATGTTGTTCATTCAGTGAACTATCATAATTAACTGGAAAAGTCATCATTTACAAGGGTTAGTATGTTAGTACTAATAGTTAGTAAATGATGATTAGATATTAAAAAAACTTAATACTTTTGGTCATTACCACTGTTAGTAACTAATTTTTAATGGAAATTTATTTAAGAACTTTTGCAAAAAACTTTTTCGTTATTTAATACATTAAATTCAGTTGGTTTATCTACATCTAACTTAAATTTTAAATTTAATTTATCTAAAATATTTGATAGATCAGTAGAAAATTGACTTACATTATTTAATTTGATGGAATCAAGCATTTCTTTCAATCTTAGATAACACTCCGTAACGCCAGTCGCCAAATGATTTCACTAGTTGAGCTTTGACATCTTTCCATGTTCCATTCTCGATGCGACAGATTGGAACAGCTACTGGTCCCTGCATCTTGATTAATAAGATGTTAAATGGATACGACTTCAATGTTGCGTCTTGTATTAAATTAGTGATGGTTTCCACTTCTTATATGAAGTGTGTTAGTCCAAAGGTATCACTTACGTTGAATATTGGTACTGCACTTGCTTCGGTGATTAGATCTTTTCTAATCTAAAATGTAATCAATTTTGTAATATTGTTGAGTACCATGTTGAAATTATCTCGGATTATAATTAACTCCTGAATGTAGTTAATGTTGTTTGCCACCTTTATAGCTAGTAATTTTGTAATTTTCCGTTTAAAATACGGATTAAATCTTTTCATAAATAAATATTTTATTTTTCTTCTGTCAATTAATCCTTGATAGGAAACCAAACACACAAATATTATATAGTTGCCATTTAAAGTTCACTTTAAATACAGTTTTGTTAGCACAATTTTATTGATATATCTATTGTTTGTTGGTTGGTTGGTTTACGTGGCTGGTCCTGTCCACCGTGACAAGACCACAATTAGCACGTTCGCACCATTTTATTACCACTTCCGTGACCACAAGGCTTATGTTTAGGCTATAACGGATTTAATTTCAGATCCATTTCGCGGCATTCAGGAAGCTTACCATTTCTGCAGGTTGCTTAGACGCTAGATCGCTAAGATCTTTAAATTAAATCACGGCTACCCAGAGCTGCTCTTCTGGCCCTGGCCAGCGCTGGGCATTTACACGTGAAGTGTATAATGGTTTTTTTCTCATTCTGTTCACCATTATGTGTTCTGTTCTTTCTCATTCTGCGGCATTATGTGTTGAATGGAATACCTAATCTGGCCGCATGTTCGCCAATTGGCCAGTGCCCCGTGAACACATCTATTGGTCTGGTTATGTCCCACAGAGATACCTTCAATAGGTTGTCCGTTCTTTTGTTGTCGTACGTCGGCCATATTTTCTTGATCGTACGGCATGAGGTTAATTCTTTCCACCTTCTTTTCGCTAGGGATAAAAAGTGTAGAAAAGTATCCCTTTTAACGCTATTTAGTGGTGGATCTACCTGTTCTTCCAGTGAAGCATTCAGATTGGAGCCCCTCCTTGCTAATTATCAGCATGTTCATTTCCTATGATGTTCCTATGTCCCGGAACCCACAGTAATGTAACATTGTGTTGATAGCTTATATTCTTAAGCTCGTCAGAGCATTTTCTGACAAACTTGGATGTTATTATCGCAGAGTTAAGCGCCACGATTGCTGCTTGGCTATCAGTGACAATGGCAATGCTTCCCCGCAGAGAAGTATTGCTCCTAAGTATTTGGCATGCTCTCCAGATTCCTAGCATTTCAGTTTGAAATACACTGGATTTATTGGGAAGTCTGCAAGCATGTTCTATTTTGAGTTTTTCTGAATAGACACCAGCACCGACACCGCAGTCCATTTTTGACCCAGTGAAAAGTGTGATGTCTACTTCACCCAAAGAGTTTCCTTGTCTTCATTCTCTTCTTGATGGAATCTTTACTTTGAAATTCTTAACAATTTCCGAACTTGGAATAGTGGAGTCTGTGGAATGTGGCAGATCCCAAGCTGTCGAGCTTAGAATACTGCTATGTCCATAAAGTTTTGTGCGCCAGTGCCCATTTTCTCTGAGTCTGACCGCACTACAACAGGCTAGAAATCTTATATGGAGATCAATGGGGAGGAGATAAAGAAGTGCATCTAGTGCATTACTTTGTGTCGATGTCAACGCACCCGTAATGCTTATACATCCACCTCTCTGTACCTTACCAAGTTTGGGTCGCATATACTCCTTCTCTAGCTTTGGCCACCAGACTAATGATCCATAGGTAAGAATGGGGCGTACTATAGCTGTGTACATCCATAAAGCCATTCTTGGCTTCAATCCCGTTAACTTTTTCCTACAAAAATACAGGGCTACACAGGCCTTTTTGGCTCATTCTTCACTATTATGTCTCCACTTCAGTTTCATATCAAGTACCACTCCTAGGTATTTGACACTGGCGGCTAAATTCATATATACACCATCCAATCTAGGCTTGGTGAATTCCGATATGTTTGTTCTCTTTGTGAATAGCATAGATCAGTTTTGTCCGGATTGACGCAGAGGCCACATCAGTGTCTACCCATTTTCCACATCTCGAAAATGGGTAGACACTAAAAGATCTAGGGTTTCAGCGGCTGAATCAGTCCAATTCCCTTCCAGAGTTCTCAGAAAGAAAGGATTGGAGTGTTCTCTAGATAAAACTCTGCTAAGTCTGGCTGAGCCTCTAGTACTTTCAATTGATTCACAATAATCCTTTCATGATTGGGTTTTATCCAATCGGATTGCTCTCTTATATTCCGTAAGTTGGTCCTTATAGAGTTGCTATTTATTCTGCCTGTAGCAGATATTGTAGGCGTCCCTAGTCTCCTTTCTTAGGTTACTTAAGTTCTCATTCCACCAGACCGGATATGTCTTTTTGCTTCGCTTAATAGGACATGCCACTTTGAATGAGACCTCCATGGCCCTTGTAAACATGTGAGTTCTCTTTTCTAACTCGTTTTCAGTTGCGATATCTGAGTTAGCTATCACCAAAAGTTTTCTTCTAGCTACTTTTCTGAATTTTCTCCAGTCGGTAGCCCTGGCGTTTCTGTAGGGCTTGGGATTTTCAGGCTTAATATTGATGTTGTATTCAAAATGCTAAAAATACTACCAATTAGAAACATATTTTTTTACAAAACTCTGAAAATCTTTTATATGCGATCGGGGAATATGGTCTTAAGGCGTTCGTATAGATATAATCTGAGAATCAATAATAGAAGTCTGGTTTCTGTTCCTCTTTTTAATAGACATCACTACTGTCCATTCTTTATCATCACAGCACCTAAACTCTTTAATAAATTACTTTCTAATATAAAAAATTCAAACTAACTATCAAAATTTCTCAAACTGACTAAGGAGTGGGTTTTAAATATTAATTCTGTAAATGCTGATGAGCTTTTAAATACATTAGTTTGAAATTTTACATAAATCTTTAAAATTGTTACTTTTGTTTTGGACGGATTTTTTTTTATTTGATTTTTATTTTTTGTAACCCCATACATAATTTTATTAAATGGATTCTAATTTTAAACTATTCAATACTTGCTTTTTAGCAATAGAATAGGTTTTCTATAGCAATAGAATAGCAAAAAAAACAAAAAAAAAATTGTTACTTTTACTTAAATTTAATTAAATTTAATTTAGTTATATTGAAAACATATTTTGAATTTGTAATATATAAATAATGAATAAATGAATTGAATAAAAATAAAAAATAATGTTGAAGAGAATCCAATTGTGGTCCGAAAAAGACCTTTTCTCGGATACTCTCCATTTCTCTATATTTAGGGTTTCGTAATATTTAACTAATACATGTAATACCTAACTTATATTTTTTATTTTTAAAAGAAAAAATTTATTTATTTAAACAACGATTTGAGGAAAGAAGAACAACTTCTACAGAATGTTAACTTATAACTAAATTTTAAAACTAAAAATATTTGAGGAATCAAACAATTTAACAATATTGCAAAAATAGATTATGGGCAATTTTAAATATGTTGGTTTTTAAAATTTAGTGACTTATAATTTGACACTTGTTTTAATAAAAGAAAGTATTACAAAGAATGAGACTTTTTTCTAGGTCAATTTATTTATTATAAGAATTTATTAAAAGAAGAAAAACAAAATTACCAACAACAATAATTTTGCTTATCAGTAAAATTATTATTTTTTCCACTTGAAAATTTAAATTTTAGTTATTACGAAATTAGGTTGTTTGAAAACAACTAAATTTTAAAGAAAAGAAAATGTTTATAATAAATTAAATTTGAAAGAAATATTTTATTTAATTTAGCATTTCGTTTCATGAGATAAATAATTTCTTAGAGTTTCGTTAATAATAGGATAAATAATAGGACAGATAACTTGTCCTCCGGGTATTTCTTTTTAAATTTATAAAAGGAATCCATAATTCTCATAGCCTTCGCAATTTCATTCATTCATTCATGTTTATTTTTATTTTTAAAAGGAGCTTGTTTTGTATTTCTTACCTACAGATAATCATCAGATCAGATAACTCACCTACTAAATTTTCAAAGTCAGGCAAACTACTATGTCTATTCCAAATTTCATCACTTTCTATATATTTGGAATCACTTCATCATCACTTTTGTGTATTATATACTTAGACTAGCAGAGTACCCGGCGTTGCCCGGAGTATTTTATTGGCTTTATGAAATAAAAATTATTAACTTATGTTTCTGCGTTAATATAATTTAATTAATATAGTTAACTTATTACCATGCATTTACAGATGCTGGTAGTTTATATTCTATTTTTTATTAGATTTAGTTAAATTGAATAAACAGAGCCAAGAATTAGAGACAATTCTTCTACAAAAAATTTTTAAAGGAATCAATAATCTATTGAGTACACAATTACGGCGAAGTGAATTTCCACAATATATTCGTTAATACCGAAACATAAAATTGCATTTCAATTATGCCCATAATTAGTACATTTTTTTTCGTAAGTAATGTCACTTCATGTTTTTGTGAATTATCCTTTTAAGCACATTTTGAAAAATTTGCTATTAGGTTCGCTCTGTCCCTCCGTCTGTTAAAACTTATATACTGTTTAACAACGCGCAATGAAATATTAACTATGTGTCTTAAAAGAGTAATGTTGTAGAACATCTTTTTTATGTACCCTCACCGTTGGAGATCCTACAGCACTGACGGCTCTTCAAATTTTGAAAAAACTTCTTTTTAAATGCGTACATTTCAGGTTCTGTTTAACATATTTTCAATATAAAAAATACATGATTGTTTTTTACCTTTATAAATCAACCAGAATTTTTTTACATTTAGTTTTTCTAATTATGTTTCCAAATTGATTGGCTAAAAATATGTGTAAAAATGTTGTATGGATAAGAATATAAGGTTTTCTGTTCTTTAAATATGTATGTACTCATTTTTGATTAAATGCTGTACAGAAATGTGAATATGTTTTCTAATTGATTTAATTGATTAAGTTTATAGTATTTTGAAATATACGGATATTATACATACTATATGTACATATTTCAATGATATTTTATGGCAACATTTTATACACATGCATCTTATATAGCTAGACCACATGTAAAGACCACATGTAAGTAATGCATTTCTGAATGATGGCATGATGATTGTCTAATGTAGGAGATTGTTTCTGTTTTTTAATAACGGCAGAAAATCCTTTTATTTTTGGATAATTGTTAAATTAATATATAATATGTACGTACTTTTGTATTTACAAACGTAATTAATAAATAAAAAATAGCAAATTAAAAAAAATTAAAAAAATACAATTCATTAAAACAAAATTAAAATAAATATTCAATTCTTCAAAGGGATCACTATCATTTAAAATTTCATTCATCAAACAAAAAATTACATATGTATACTTTTATAAGCAAAAATACAACAGAATTTAGTTTTTCCAATATCTACCAATAAAGCTTTTTTTTTCTAACCAGAAAAAAGTTCGGCAACAATGCAAATCTATTTTATCAATTTTATTATTTAAATATAAATATCTTATTTTCTATATTGAATATAAAATTGAGTTTCATAAAATTTTTTACGTTTAGAATTAGAATATTATATTAAGATTTCCAAGTATGTATTTCATAAGTATTACAAATATGGGGCTTCTGGCACAGCTTTTTGGGAGTTTTGAGTAATGTAGGTAAAGCCAATACGTATTGTAGAGGCACAAACCGAATGAAAGTAAAGATTTAAGTTTCAAGAGTTAATTTTTAATTTGAAATTTAAAAAAGCTTACGGTTTAGGTGTAATATAATTGAATATATGAAAGTTTAATATGTAGAAAACTTTTTTTTTCGTTGAGATCAGTTTAAATAAAGTTTAAAAACTTTATCGGTTTATTATATATTAAACCAAATATATGAAAGTTTAATATGTAGAAAGCTTTTTATAATTAAGCTAAATATATAAAAATTTAATATGTAGAAAACTTTTCGTTGATATCAGTTATGTTTTAAAAAAGAGTTTGAAAACTTTAACGGATATTATATTTTAAACTAAATAATATATGAAAGTTTAATATGAGGAAAACTTTTGCGTCGAGATCAGTTATGCCTAAAATAAAGTTTAAAAATTTTCCGTTTAAATTCAATTTTAAAAAGTATAACAAAGTTGCATTATAATTGTTTTGCTGATCAACAACTTTTATATTTAATTTTTATTGTTATTACTTTATATTGAATATGATAACTTTTAACATTTAATAGTTTTTATTATTTATTAATTAAAAAAATCTGAAAATTGAAACTTTGTTATTAATTTATATTTTTTTAAAGTTTAAAAATTTTACGTTTAAATGCAATTTTAAAAGGTATAACAAAATCAGCAAAATAATATAATTTTTTTGCTTGTCAACAACTTTTATATTTAATTTTTATTGTTATTAAATTAAAATTTTGTTATTAATTTATATTGAATATGATGACTTTTAACATTTCATAATTTTTATTATTTATTAATTAAAAAAATCTGTTATTAATTTTGAAACAAAAAAAAAATATTATATTATCACTATAAATACTGTTTCATTTTAAAAAAATATTTAATTAAATTTTTATATGCAAGATAACAATGTCAATAATTAAAAGATTTATGGAATATCAAAAACAGGTCTTTCTAATTTTAAAAAGTTAGAAGACCTGGAGATAATTAAACCTACAAAATAAAGGGTTTCAAATTTGACCACAAAGGGAAATTTGGAAAAACCCTTCTGGTAAAAATAATTTTTAATGGAGAAGGCGTATTTTTACCCAAACAGTTTGCAAATCCGATAGAAAACAAAAAGGATGTTGAGGAACTTCACCAGTTTGGGGCGTTAAAATACAACGGAAGAGATGAGGAGAAATCAAACATTGCAATTTTTGATTTTATTCTTAAAAACGATATGAATGAAGATGAAGGTGATGATGATGATGATGATGATTACGATGATTATGATGAAGATTACGGAAATATAATCACCGATAGTGACAATAGTGAAAATGAAAAAAAAACAATAAGAGAATAATTAAAAAGAAAAGAAAATTTCTCTAAAATTTTAAAAAATAAAAAAATTAAAATGTGAATTTAATAAAAATATTTCTTTTATTTTTTCATAATTATAATGTTTTAATTTTTTTATAGGTTTATCTTTTTCAGCTTTGTTTTTTTTTAGAGGTAGAAAGAAAATCTTCTAAATATTTTTTCTAGAAAATTTTTTTACATTATAAATTTTACATTTAAATTTTATTACTTAATATTTTTGTTTTTAGTTTTTGTATATTTTGGTTTATTTTCTTTTTTTTTCGAATTTTTGTTTTGTGTAATTTTTATTTTTCCATCGTATATTAATTTAATAATAATTATTTGTTTTTTTATTTTTTAGTTTTCTCAAATATTTTTTTTACATTTTTATTTTTTTGTTTTTTTTTATAATGTTAATTTTAATGTTAGTTTTAATATGTTAATAATAGGTAAGTTATAATGAATTATTAATACATAGTTTACTTATAACACAGACAATCAATAAAATTGGATGTTATTAATATTAATTGTTTTTTTTTTAATTTTTCTTTTTTGTTTTGGTTTTTTATTTATAATTTTGTGGTTTTTGTTTTTTCCTTAATTAATTGTTGTTTTATTAAATAATTTTTATTTATTAAATTAAGCTACATATATATATATATATATAATATGAATTAATTTACTAAAAAACTTCTATAATATGAATTAAATTAAATAATATATAGATATATATATTTTTGTTTATATATCTAAAAAAAATTTTAATATATATATATATAATGTGGTAGGTATTAATTATTTGACAATTAATTTAAAATTTATGTATGTTTTTGCTTTGTTTGTTACATAAAGAAACTATACTATATAGAGTAATAATCCCGAACAAAATTTTTTAGCTAATTCTGTACAAAATGAAATACCCCGAAAATCTGCATATCATTAAAATGTTTACAGAAATATATATTGCTATACAGAATTCTCAAATCTAATTCAGAAATCATATGTACCTACATAAAGTATTTCTACAGCTTTTAAAAAAATATTATTGATATTGTTATATGATCAGAATTCTATTTTTTTAATGTAATTTTTACAGATGTGTGAGTGCCTTTAAGAATTTGAATGGAAACATGTTAATATGTGCATATGATTGTTTTTTATTTGAATGGGTGCTGTATTTATACAATATATATTATGTACGATGAGGAAATTATGTATATTAACATTTAAGTATAGAGCGGTAGTTCATCTTTTGTTATTGTTTTTGTTGATATTTTATTTTTTATCAACATATTGAAATAATTCTTCTCATTATCTTTTCTTATTGATTTTTAAGCATGTATAAAAATAAAATAAAAGAATAGGTACTTACTTAATTATAATATTTTGTATAGTAATAGACTTGTGAGAATTGTTAAATGTTTAGGCGACAGACAAACTAGTTATAATTTTATTTGTTTTACAAAATTAAAAATAAACTTAATATAAATACGGCTTTTAATTATTTTGAAAGAAAATTCGTTACTTAAATTGAGTTTAATTTTTTATTCGAATAAACATGAAACTAAAATGTATATACATACATACATTTGTGCAATTTAATAAAATTTCTAATGTTTTTTTAAAAAGCTAATTCAGTAAAAAAAAATATTATTTTTAAAATTCGGTTAAAAGAATAAAATTCAAGTGGAATTAAATGAAAATTACATTGATAAT
Source organism: Poecilobothrus nobilitatus (assembly GCA_947095535.1). Lineage (NCBI taxonomy): Eukaryota > Metazoa > Arthropoda > Insecta > Diptera > Dolichopodidae > Poecilobothrus > Poecilobothrus nobilitatus. The sequence goes on from OX352772.1 coordinate 142,633,832, forward strand.
AAAAATTAAAATATTTATAATTGTTTACATAATTTTGTAAGACAAATAATATTAGGTAAGACAAGAGCCAACAATATCATGAAGACTTTTCAAATGTAGTTTAATCTTTTCTGCGAATATCTAGATACACTCTTTTTGCTTATGCATATTCAATCACAATTAAAATATTCATAAGTAATAATAAAAGCTAAAACAATTTGACAAAAAAAGTTTGTTCTTAAGAAAGAAAAGAATAAAATTCAGTTTAGAAAGGAAAAAGCCAACTGGAAAATTTTATTACATATTATAAGTACTAAAATATTAGATTTGATTAATTTTCCAATTGGCATAAAAAACCCTCTTTTTATTAAATAAAATAAGAAAATAATAAAAATTCATAATTCAAAAATACATAGGTATACATACATTCTTTAAAAAATAAATAAAACAAAAGAAGTATTTATAAAAACATAATAAAATATAACAATGTAATTAAAAACATGATAAAAAAAATATAATGTGATAAAATTAATTTCAAACTTAAAATAATAATCTCATTTTATTGCACCATAATTAGTTTCAGTTGAACAATAATGTTCATGAAAAAAAAGAAAATATTAATTCAATATATTCAAAAATTGAAGCAAAAAAAAGTTTATGAAAATATTTTATTACTAAAAGATTACAACCATAGTGAAACAAAATTTTTTTATAGAGAAATATAATTAATTCTGGATAATCAAGAAAAAACTAATAGTAATAATACAAAATTGAAAATTATTAAAAGTAATTCTAATGGAATCAAAAACGACTCATTGCATCAACGAAATGAAACAGATTACATTAAAACAGAAAATAAAAACAATAGTACCATAGACATTAAAGTTAGTGATAATTGCATACTTACTTCTTTGCAATCTAAATCGTTAAACTGTTCTCAAAATAATAATACCTTTATTGATCCAATGGCTCCACCAAACGTTAAAATGACAAGAAAAGCGATCGCAGACGGGGATAGCATATATATACTCTCCCGATTAAGAGATAGCAGGATTTATAATAATGTAAGGATGTATCTATCATACTTTCTCGATGAAGGTGATGTGTGTATTGAAGGTATTACAAAAACAAACATCAAAGTACTTATTGATCGAGAAGGGTTTCCAACGTATTACGAAGAATTAAGTAGAATATATTATAGAAATCATGAAAGTAGAGGTATTCCCCAAGAAGATGTTAAAAAAGATCTGAAAATGCATAGACGTCATGTTGACAACAAACACAGAGAGAATCTTCAATGACAAAGAGAAACTTGGAGTAATTATATGATAGGTATTCTATAATGATAGACCCAAATGAAAACAATGTAGGTGAACTCAACATTCTGTATTTGAACATCTGCAGCATAAGAAATAAATTGTTCGAACTTGAGATACTTATAAACAAATGTGAACCAGTTGATATAGTAATAGTTACAGAAGTATGGTTATATGATAGTGAGATTGGAATCTTTAACTTACCTAAATTTAAAGCAGTATATAATTGTAGGAATAAAAATAGAGGAGGTGGAACAGTAATTTTTATAAAAAATAATATTAATTTTAATGAAATAGTTATAAGAAAAATACAATTTTACAATTGTTGAAATTCAAGACACTCGGCCAAAAATTAAAATAGGTACGTTTTATAAGGCCCCAAATGAGAACAGTACGCAATTTATAGAACATATGGAAAAAAAATTGGAAAAACAATCAAACTGCATCTTGTTTGCTGATAATAATATCAATCTTTTTAACAGATCCAATTCACTAATTATCAACATCTGGGTATAAAATTGTAAACAAAATTCACAGCACAAGAGATTCCGCTAATTCAAAAACCCTAATAGATCATATTTTGTCAAACTTAAGTGATAAATATAATATAAATTATAAAATTAAAGAAAACAGTCTTTCTGATCATAAAGTATCAATAACTAAAATAAAAACTATCTATATTAAAAAGAAAGCAATGAAAACACAAATTATAAATAAAACCGATTATCAAAAATTTTATAACTTAGTACAAATCCAAGAACAAAATAATAACTTAACAGATATTGATACATTGATTAAAATAATCTAGGATGCGAAAGAGGCCAGTACGAAGAAAATTTTATTAATAACTAGAAACAATAATTGGATAACGTCTAATATACTCAAAAAGATGAAAACAAGGCGCTCCTTATATGATGCTCATAAAAAAGATCTAAATAATAATGCAAAAAAAGACAGGTATGTGAAATGTAAAAAGGAAGTGACTAAAATAATAAAAGAAGCCAAGCAAAATCACATTAATAGCAGTATTGAAAAGGCGGGAAACGATTCGAGAAAATTATCTCACAATATAATTAAAAACAGTGAAGATACTATGAAGATAAATATTTGTAATATAATCCAAGAAAATGGGAAAATTACAGAAACTGATAGAGAAAATGCTAATGCTATGAATAAATTTTTTGGAGAAATAGGAACACATATAGCGAATGGAATTAATAAGTCGAACAAATCGGATGATCGATGTGAAAATAGTATCAACCCAAAAACCATTTATTTAAGTCCAGTGGATGAAAATGAGACTTTCAATATTATCAAAAACTTAAACTGCAATGCTACTGCGGGTTTAGATAATATAACAGTTAAAGATCTACAGATACTAGCGGAAATTCTAAAACAACCCATCACGCATATGATTAATAAATCCTTTGAAGAGGGAAAAATTTCTACATGCTTAAAGAAAGCGTTTATTATTCCTATCCATAAAAATGCCACATAAAGACAATTATAGACCAATTTCTATTTTCAATTCAACTTCGAAAATATATGAAAAAGCTATAAATAGAAGAATCGGAGAGTTTATAAAAGATTCGATCGGATTTGATCCCAATCAATATGGATTTTTAGAAAGTATTGGTACTGAATCAGCAATTTCGGCAACATTAGAACAAATATACTATGCAATAGATGAAGAAATGTATGTAGGTGCTATATTTGTAGACTTAACTAAAGCATTTGATGTTGTTAGTCACGCAAAGCTCCTCCACATTTTGAATAACTTAGGAATAAGAGGTTTGCGTAACTCTTTAATAAAAGATTACTTAATTAATAGAACACATTGTGTTAAAATTAATAATACAATTAGTGAAGAGCTAATATTACAGCGAGGGGTTCCACAAGGATCACTACTTGGGCCTTTATTATATCTTTTATACATAATGGATTTTCCAAAAAGTAAATTGACCTCACAATATAATATTTATGCGGACGATACAAATCTTATAGCCAAAGCAAGAACCTTAAGTGAGCTTAAAAACATAATAAATAATAATATGAGGATTTTTTCTGACTGGTTGGATGAGAAAGAACTTTGCCTGAATGCTAAGAAGAACAATTATATAGTATTTAAAACTCCAAAAAAAAGCTACCATGAAATTGATATCAAAGTAAAAAACATCATAGTACAAAGAGTTAGTAATATAAAGTATCTGGGAATCATCATCGATGAAAAACTTAAATGGGACGATCACATAAACCATATAAAAAAAATGTATTGTTCCAATTTCTATTGCAATAAATAGGGCTGGTTGTTTGCCGAAAAAAGCAGCAAAACTTGTCTAGAATGGTCATATATTATCCAAAATTAGATATAATATTTGTAGCTGGAGTCACTGCTCAAAACTTAGCTGCAAGACTAAAACTTCTGAACTCTATTAAAAAACTAATCAAATAGATATAAATCAATTGATAAATATAATAAATCAATTATCAAACACATTTATAAAATTGAAAGCAATAAACTAAAATTAAATTTGAAAATAATGAGACAGGATGAGATACATAGTTACCAAACCAGAAAAGGAGAAATATCATAGTACCGAAATCAAACACAACCATAAAACTTAAAAGTCTAAAATGCAATGCAATAAAATTATACAATTCTGTGCCAAATTAAATTAAAAGTAGCCAAAATAGAGACATTTTTAAAAATAAACTTAAAAAAATTTTAAAGGAACTTTGAACAATTTAGAATTAATAAATAATTATTATTTTTGTTTTTTTTTTAACTTATTTCATTTTTAAATTTCAATAGTAACTTTTATATATTGTAATATATTTAGCAATGTGATATAATTTTAATTTCTTATACATAATTTATATTGTAAATTATCTGAAATTAAATAAAAACTATTAAAAAAAAAAAAAAAAATCTGAAAATATAACACCTAATTCAGTTAAATTTTTTTTATTGAAACCTACATTTAAATATTTAATTGGTATCCACCTTTTTTGAACCTAAAAAAAAGTTTTTAAAAATAAAATTAATATTTTTGTGACATCTATCAGCAGTTAAAATTACATAGCTCTATTTCAATAAAAATGTGGGGATCTAAAAGTTAGGTGTTCGAGAGCTACCCGAAGTTTTGGTCGGAACTCAACCAAACAAAATAGGGAACCTACAAATTGCTCCTAGAATATTTTGTGTACATTGCAAGATTCTAGCTTTCTTGGTTTTTGAGTTAGCGTGCTGACGGACGGACGGACATGGCTCAATCGACTTAGAATTTTTTTCTGATCCGATCCATACCTTTGAAGGTATATCTAGCTCGCTTATTTCGATGTTTTACAAACGGAGGAGTAATTTTATTATACCCGATCCTATCGTACGGGTATAAAAATTAAATTTAGGCATATACCTAAGGCAATTTAAAAAAAATAGCTATTGGAAAGCATTATATGTATGTACATAATATATCAAATAAATTATATTTATTTATCTTATTGTTAAAATTAAATTTTCATTCATGATTTCCTTAGAAGGCTTACATTATGTAGATCGTTAAAAAAAAATGTACGGAATTTATAACTACATTATGTACCTACTACATTATAATACATAGGTAATTAAAAATGAAAATTCCTTTAAAGAAAAATTTTTAGAAATAAACAACAAAAAAGATCCCTACATAATCTTGCATAACTTATTTTTTACAACTTATGTTTTACAACAGTGTAACATTTTAAACATATGTACGCAAGGTCTACATACTGTTTTTTAAGAAGTAACAAAAAATTATACTTACATTTTAATGTACTTTTAATTTATGTATTTTGAAAATTTTAAATCACTTTTATTATTTTAATACGTATGTATGTAATGTTTATTATGTATTTAATTATAAAGTTCTAAAAAAATTTTACTTTTAAAAGAAACTTTAGAACTTTTACTTTTACTTATAAAAGAAATTCACTTGCCTTTGCAATTAAAAATAAAAAGCGCGATATACGTGTTTCGATTCTAACTCGAATACAAAAAAAAAAAAACAAAATTTTAATATTTTAACTTGTTTATTTGATGGTTGTAATTATAATTGATTTATTTGATTTAGATTAGTCTTTTTATACAAAATTTACAGATATGAAATTATACATAATTGCTGATTTAGCGTCTTTTAAATTAAAGGTAATTAGTGTTGAAATTAAAGTTTACATAAGTTCAATTAAGGTTCAATAAAATTACAATTGCAAAGTTAACAAAATTATTAATTTATAAAAGAAATTTTTATAATTGAATTTTATTTAGAATATTTATTTAAAAGTTAAAAGTGAAGTGTCAGCATTATACTAGTTGATTAATATTGTTACTGGAATATGTAACTTCTCCCCCCTTAGATGAGAGCGACGGCCATGTGAACTGGAGTTTCGACGGTTCTGTGACAGGAGCGATGAATGAGTTGACTGGGTAAATGGTTTTGTAATATGATTTTTGATGAATTACGATGTATAGAAGAAAAATATAATTATGACTATTGTGGCGCTTGCTATTGAAATTATAATGTAAAGATCGGCTTGTTTTGCGTAAATTGTTAAATCATTGGTTGGTTTTCGATTTGTAAATTGGTAATTTTCGAATCTTTTGAATGACGTAGAGTTGTGTGAATATGTGACGTTAACTTGAGTGAATTGTGTAGTGGGATATATATTGATTTCTTCCCAATGGTTTCGTTGCATTGAAGAATATACTACTTCGTTTATTTTGATATCGCAATTTTGGTAATGGATTAGTAGAGTTCCTTTTACGTTTTGATGATTTGACCCACACGTTGTATTTATGGTTGTATCGGGGATGTTAATTAATACAATATAATTAGGCTCTGGTTGGAATATTTCGATATTTACATCTCTCAGGTGTAGTTCGCAATTTGCTGGTTGATTTTGTAATAGTTTACCAATACACTTTGAAGATGAAATTTTTTCTTGGTGGAATGTATCTTTACAATAATATGTCTGTTCTATTTTTGTGCATTTATCGTCTAAGTACAATATATTATTATCATTTGCAAGTAAATAAGGTTTACAAGAAATTGTTTTATTTGTATTTACTGGAAGGGGAATTATGCGGAATAAGGTAAATATTTCTTTGGAAATAATTGGAATTTGAATATTAAATATTATATTGCTATCATTATAATAAGCTTGGAGTGATAAAAATTCATATATAACTTCATCTGAATTAATAGTAATGTTTTGATTATTGAAAATTTCGTGAATTTCTTGAATTTCCAAGGGATTTAGGATTTGTTTTGAAATTAAGTTGAGTTTAGCAAGAACAATTGCTTCTCCGATATTTGTTAAATGACTATTTAGTAAATCAATGTTATAATTAATTTGATTTAAGAATTGTAAGTATTGAAATCTACTTTCTTCAGTGCGTATACTATTTCGAAGTTGATCTGTAAAAAGATTGAAGTAATTCACGATAGTTTCTTGTTGATAATTTATGTGATCTGTTATATTTTGAAAACGTTCGATCATTTTTTTGTTAACTAAATTTTGGTGGTGAATTTCGCCATTTAAATTGTTTTCATTTTTCATAATTTTTTCAATTTCTTCATTTAACCGAATAGCATCGTTTGCGTCCATATTGCCTGTTATTTGTTTAATTAGGGTACCTAAACCGTTTATAAGTCCTCTTTTTTTTCTAAACTTTGGTATAAGAGAGTGAAGTTTATTTTTTAGTTCTTGTAGTTTCATATTCGTTATGGTAAGAGATTCTGTTAAACTGGTTATTGGGGTTAAAGTTTCAATTGAAGTTTCGATATTAATTATATTTTGTTCATAGTCTTGTAGCTTGATTATATGCAGAAAATTCTTGTGGGTTTTTATCACTTTTGCAGTACCAAGGTTCATAGGGAGAATTGCTTTACTATTGGATAGATCATGAATTTCAATCCTTTGGGCTATTGTCAGAAGAATTGACCTGTAATTTTAGTTTTTTCTTTAGTTTAGATTTATGTAATTTTTGATCTTTATTGGTAATTACTGTAATTTTATTATTTTTCTTAATTTTTTGTTTAGAAAACCTAGGTGTGATTTTATTTCTCCTACATTCTTTTCTATAAACTGTTTCATTTTCTTGCAAATCTGTAGGCTCTATTCTATTTTCATTAAGTTTGCTAATATTTTTGTTGGCAATATTTTCTAATTGGATTTTAACTGAAGGGTATAGATTTTTTTGGAATTCATTTAATTTACTTAGATATTCATGTTCATTATTAAATCGGATATTATTATTGAATTTAGAAGTTCTGCCATAGAATAACTCAAATGGAGTAAGTTTCGTAGCAGAATGTATTGCATTATTATATGTTATAATTGTTTCATTTAAAATATCTTCATGATCAGATTTAATTTGATTTTCTTTGTATTTATGTAAAATGATCCTATAAATTTCTGTTAAGGTTGAATGTAAGCGTTCTACAGGGGAATTGCTTGCTAGAGGATTGTTGAAAAGAGGTGAAATGTAATTCAAAATTGTATTGTTTACAGAAATCTTTGAATATGTTAGAGGTAAATTCTGTACCTTGATCACATACTAATTTTAAAGGTATGCCGTGTAGGCTTATAAAATGTTTTATTGATTTAATGACATTTAAACTATTTCTGGTTTCTAATGGATATGCAGCTGCGAATTTGGAAAATTTGTCAATTATAGTTAAATTAAGATTGTTGTTAATTGTATATATGTCAATATGTAAAATACTTAAAGGTTGTAGTGGTATTTCTGGTTTTTCGAATTTTAATTTTAAAGGTTGTCTGTCGTATTTTAGTTTTATACAAGTTTCGCAATTATTTATAGCACGAATTATTTTATTCTTCATAAATGGAAAGAAATATTGGCGTTTGAGGTGATTGAAACTTTCATTTATTCCTCTGTGGTTATTTTTTAAGTGATATTCACTAATTATTTGGTCTTGTTCTTCCTCGTTTTTTACATCTGTTAGTAAATCTGTACATCTAATTATTTTGAATGTTTTACTGTTTGAGAAAAATTGTGAGTATACACTCTGAACAATTTTAAAGGTTTCATCATCGGTATAAACTGCAGTAACTCTATTGGGTGATAGATATTCTTTGAAAAGGTTGGTAATGTTTTCTATTGTAAAGTTAGGTTGGCGAAAAATTCTTCGTTGTTTATTACGGAAAACTATCTCTAAAGAAGTTTGGGGTTTCCTATCTGTTTTTTCAAGGATAAGTTGAAGATTGAACTCATTTAGAGGACGTTCGGATATATATATATGGTCGTCCAAATTTTCATTAGTTGAATGAATGGTAGAAATTACATCATTTCTATTTGAACTAGCTACAGTAGCATTGTTAGTTTCTGAAACATTGATATCTGTTTTATTTCTAGATTGATTTTCTGGTATAACAATTCTACTAAGAGCATCAGCATTTGAATTTTGGGTTCCTTTCTTATATATTATTTCATAATCATACTCTTCAAGTTTCAGTCTCCATCTCACGAGTTTTGAGTTAGGATCTTTTAAACTCATCAACCAGGTGAGCGGTTTATGGTCAGTTACGATCTTAAACTTCCTCCCAAATAAATACGGTCTAAAGTATTTAGTCGACCATACTATTGCGAGAAGCTCTTTTTCAATAGTTGAGTAATTCAATTCTAAATCGCTCAATGTCCTACTGGCATAACAAATTGGAAGGTCATTACCAATGGGCCCTTGTGATAATATGGCACCTATTGCGAAATTACTCGCATCAGTAGTTAAAACAAATGGCTTGGAGAAATCGGGGTACTGTAAGATAGGATCGTTGGTAAGAAGGTTTTTACAATTTTCAAATGCCTTAATATAATTTTCGTTTAAATCAATTTTTTTTCCTTTTTTAAGACAATTCGTAAGTGGTTTTGTTAAAGCGGCAAAGTTTTTGATGAACTTTCTATAATAACCAAGAAGTCCAAGAAATCCTTTAATTTCTTTCTGGTTGGTTGGGATAGGAAAGTTTTTAATCGCTTTGATTTTTTCTGGATTGGGCTTCACTCCATCTGTAGAGACAATGTGTCCCAAAAAAGCGACTTCCTTATGGAGAAATTCAGACTTATCGAGTTGAACTTTAAGGTTAGCCTGACGCAATTTATCAAACACTTTTCTCAGGCTCTCTCCATGTTCCTGTAAGGATGTAGAGTACACGATAATATCGTCTAAATAAACTAGACAGATTTTGCCTTGTAACTCTTGGAGGATGTTGTCCATGACACGTTGAAAGGTGGACGGGGCATTTTTCAACCCGAAAGGCATCCTTACATATTCATAATGGCCACCTTCTACAGTGAAGGCAGTTTTTTTAACATCTCTGGGGTCCATTTCTATTTGGTGGAACCCACTTGCAAGATCTAAGGTAGTAAATTACATACTTTTACCAAGTTTATCTAAAATTTCAGTGATATTCGGAAGAGGGTAGCGGTCGCTAACGGTCTTTTCGTTAAGCTTCCTATAATCTATTACTAATCGCCACTTTTGTTTCCCACTGGCGTCTTTTTTCTTGGGAACAATCCAAACCGGTGAACTCCAAGGGGAGTAGCTTGGTCGAATAATTCCTTGCGAGAGCATGTCACTTATTTGTCTTCTTACTTCTTCTTTATGGACAAACGGATATCTATAAGATTTTGTATGGATTGGGATATCGTCTGTAGTTTGAATTTTATGTTTAACTTGATTTGAAAAAGATAAATTATCTCCTTCGTGAAAGAATATATCATCATATTCTTTACAAAGACTAATAAGAAGATTTTTTTCTTCATTATTGAGATGAGAAATTCTGAGAGATTGCGTTATATCTTGGTTTATATTAAAATTATTAATTTCAGTGGTTAAACATTGAATATTAAAATTGTTAATTTCAACAAATTCGTCTTCTTTATATTGATTAGCTTTAAGTGGTTGATCCAAAAATAAAATTTGAGTAGTAGGTGAATAGTTTGTCACTTCAATATGACTATACCATTCTTTTGCATTATAAATTCCTTCAGAAGTAAATAAACCAGGTTTAATTTCAGTTTTAGAAATTAGAATATCTCCGTTTCTTACATCTACTGGCAATTTAACTATTACTTTATCATTAGGTTCAATGGTAATTTTTTGAGATTGAAAATTTGGTTTAAAATAGAGAGGTATAACAGAATTTTTTGTTATAAGTGCTTTTTTATTTGTATCTACTATGGCTCCCAAAGATTCTAAGGAATCATAGCCTAAAAGACCATCAAAATATTTATGAAATTTGAAAATCAGAAATTTACAATTACCATTTTGATTGAATTCTACAAAATTAGGAAGGGTTACTCTTTTATTTAGAGAATGTTTATTTAAAACTGTTGTTATATGAATGGGATTAATAGTCTCAAGATCTTCAGGATGTGCAAATTCAGGGCTTAGAAAGGAATCAGAGGCTCCTGTATCTATTAAAAATTTGAGATCTCGTCCGAAAGGTGATTTTATATTTATATATGGCAAAATAGTACCATGTTTATTAATGTCTAGGTAACCGATTGATTCTCCGAGGCTTCCACAAGAAAATTTTCATCATCTACCTCAGATTCATTAATTATTTCATCTGTATTAATCTCTTGAGGATAAGAATATTCATCGAAATTATCATATTGATAATATTGGTCTAATTCTTGATAAGTATTATCAGAATAGTTTGGTTCTATTGAAACATTAAATAATTCTTTATTTGTGAATTTCGGTTGGTTTGGGGTACGAAAGAAACTAGTTTGAGGTGGTCTATTGAATTGAGTAGGTTGATTATGTCTTACTTGAATAGTTCTGTTAGTACTTAATTCCATTGGTTCGGGTTTGGTAAAGTTTGGATTATTTAATCTATTATTCACGTTATTTTGGACTTGATTTGGTCTATCTTGATAATTATTTGGATATTGGGGTTGTGGACGATAAAATCTAGGTTGAGAAAAATTATTTTGGTAACTGGTATTGCGTGGTACTGGATTTGTTGATTGAGGGTAATTTGAAAATTTTGGAATATTTGGATTTTGTATCCGATTGGGTACGGAAGAAATTCTTGGTCTTAAATTAATTGATTGTTTAGGGATACCAGGATTAAGTCTTGAATATGAGATGTTTTGCTCTTCAATACAAAATGAAAAGGCTTTTGGTAAGGAGTCAGGTTTCATAGACCTTATTGTTGAACCGAGTGGTTCTTTTAAACCAGTTAAAAACACATTTAAACACATTTGAGTGTAAAGATTTCGTTTAGAAATAATTACATTGTTATTATTTTCATGAATCTGAATGTGGTTGGTCATTGTTGCAAGAATTTCAATTATCTCGCTATAAAATGTTTCGACTGACTTATTTCCTTGATTTAGACCGTGTAGGTCTCTGATTAATGACGTTTCATTACGTTTATCCGAGTAATGAAGTATGAGATTTTCTTTTATTTGTGACCAATCTAGAGGTGTCCCATACATATTTAATATTTCATTGGCAGGACCAACGATTTTGTTTCTAATTGTACGTAGTAATATTTTACCGTAAGGAGTATTACGAGTACATTCAATAATAGCGAGTATTTCCTCTACGTTATTAATAAATTCAAATAACAATCTAGGATTTCCGTCATAATGAGGAAGATCTTTGATTGTGTCTGGTACGCGAAGGGAATTAAAAATATCAATGGTTGTTACCCTTGGTGGTGATTGAGGTTCTGGAAAGTTAGGTTGTTGTGGGCTAGCTGGGCCCGGAAGATTTGGATTACTCATTATATTTATATCAACTAACTCGGTTAAATTAGAAATAGGGCTTAATTCACTGAGTTCACACCAATGAATTTTAGAATTATTTAAATCGAAATTATCACTAGAATTACTTAAATCCGAATTAGATAAACTTTCTTCGCTAATATTTGATAAATTGTTCTTCCTAAGCTCAATATTTAATTTAGGTAATTTATTAAAAATTTTGTTGGAAAAGGGATAGGGTCTAAGCCTATTATTCTTAAACATTTACTTGCAAAAATATAATATATATAAAATGACTTACATGCAAAAAATGGTGAGTTGAATCCAACACATTGTTCAGATTAAGCACAATTAGGTTGAAACCTTAAGTCGTATCTTCAGCTTGCGATATGATGTTTGACCAATATTCCCTTGGTAATTTCCGGATACTTTTTAGTCAATATTCCTTTGACTTTCAGTTTTCAGGAACACACCACACAATTCACAAAATTCACACTATTAAAATTTATTATTTTTTTTCAACTTATTTTTACTGTGCCTAAGGCAGCCTCACCTTAGGTAAAATTATGGCTTGATCACACTATAAGATTGAAAAAAGAGTTTATAGTCAATTAACCGTTGACTTTATTATATATCTCGATAAACCGTCGAGTTTTTTTTTAATTAATAGTACGAATTTCGTTAGATAGACTTGTGCCTATCCTACCGACTGCGCCAAATACGTGTTTCGATTCTAACTCGAATAAAAAAAAAAAAAAAACAAAATTTTAATATTTTAACTTGTTTATTTGATGGTTGTAATTATAATTGATTTATTTGATTTAGATTAGTCTTTTTATACAAAATTTACAGATATGAAATTATACATAATTGCTGATTTAGCGTCTTTTAAATTAAAGGTAATTAGTGTTGAAATTAAAGTTTACATAAGTTCAATTAAGGTTCAATAAAATTACAATTGCAAAGTTAACAAAATTATTAATTTATAAAAGAAATTTTTATAATTGAATTTTATTTAGAATATTTATTTAAAAGTTAAAAGTGAAGTGTCAGCATTATACTAGTTGATTAATATTGTTACTGGAATATGTAACTCGCGCTCTAAATAACTTTAAAAAATATCAACAAAAACAATAACAAAAGATAAACTACTCTATACTTAAATGTAGAATACTCTATACTTAAATGTACTTAAATGTAAACTACTCTATACTTAAAAAACGCTCTATACTTAAATGTTAATATACCTGATTTCCTCATCGTATATAGTATATATTGTATAAATACAGACAGCCATTCAAATAAAAAAAAATCAGCTGTCTCCACCATAGGACCGACCGCCACTACACAAAAAGTACAATGCCAAAATTTATAGACTTTTTACATAATAATTTATATCAAAGCAAAATAACTTCTAATAATTTAATAACATTTTGTTTTATTCAATAAAAATAATTATATGCAATGAAATCGTAAAAATATATGTACATTCATTCATACATCCATTTATTATTATTATTATTGTAATGTAGATACATGATTTTTTTTTCACTCAAAAAATAATATTAAAAGTAAAAATAATAAAAACTGTAAACTAATACAAAACAAACATAAGATTAATATTAAATCTGCTAACAAAAATTTTACCGTTTTAATTTTATGTCATCAACAAATGAATAATATGCATTGGCATAGATATAAGTACATACATATGTATGTATAAAAATTTTTAGAGATATAAAAAATAAACAAAAAAAAATTGTTCATATAAATTCATATGGAGTGTTACGTATGAAATTTGGACTTGGACTTGGAGAAAAAAAATTAAATAAAAGTTAAAGTTAGTCGGATCAAAAAATGTTCTATGGCAAAGTTGTTCCTCTTTACTTGTGTAACAACTTTTTCTTAATAATTTTTCTCACAAAATTTTTCTGTTACGAAATATTCGTAAAAAACTTAAAAAGTACACTAGTAAACTACCACTTGCGGTTGTTCGATTTGCTCCAAAAGCTTATCAATCCGAGATATTTACGTCAAAACCTTAAATATGAAATTTCGCTCAGTCGTTTAAGCTGTACACGTGCCCACAGACATACCCACACACGCACCCACACACACACACACACAGACGCACATCATGCTGAAAATTTTTTTGTCAACTCTTAGATACCCGTACGAACCGTTAGTATGTTCACAGCCTGTCACTCTTACAATATTATTTTTTTAATATTTTAGTATTTTAAAATAATTTCGGCGAATTTTATAATTTCTAGAACTATGGGTTGCACATGTATTCAAACTATATGCTTATATGTACATTCTTCAAAAGCAGATTCTAACCTGCCACATAACGATTATCAATCCAAAACTTTTTCAAATATTCTATAGTACTATTTAATACTAAGCCGTAAATGTATATTAAATTTACTTAGTACAAAATAGTAAATAGAATTTTAAATATTAATACGCACATAGTATATTTATATTGTCATAAGTATATCGACATACGTTGCAATATTTCTTTAAAAATATTTCCATTCATAGAATAATTTCTTATAAGTACAATAAAATACATATTTGTATGTAAATACGGCGCTATATAATATACATCTATACTCTTATCATTCATTCATCAGTGACATATACGATATGTAAATCAACTTGTTATTATATAAGTATGTATGTATGTATGTATGTAAAAAGTAACACTATATTATTAAACGAGGAAGAATACAGTTGCCTTTGTCAACTCTTAGATACCCGTACGAACCGTTAGTATGTTCACAGCCTGTCACTCTGCTTACAATATTATTTTTCTCATATTTTAGTATTTTAAAATAATTTGGGTGAATTTTATAATTTCTAGAACTATGGGTTGTACATATATTCAAACTATATGTTTATATGTACATTCTTCAAAAGCAGATTCTAACCTTCCATATAACGATTATCAATCCAAAACTTTTTCAAATATTCTATAGTACCATTTAATACTAAGCGGTAAATGTAAATTAAATTTACTTAGTACAAAATAGTAAATATAATTTTAAATATTATATTATATTATATTTAAATATTCCATTGACAGAATAATTTCTTATAAGTACAATAAAATATATATATGTATGTAAATACGGCGCTATATAATATACATCTATACTCTTATCATTCATTCATCAGTGACATATACGATATGTAAATCAACATGTTATTATATAAGTATGTATGTATATCAGTATCATATAAATAAAAATTCTTCAAGCAACCGTTATGTTGTTTATTTATTTACATTGTTTTGTACTACGCATTATATCGTGAACAATTTCAAATTATCGAGTAAAACAAATGCAAAAAATTTGTTGAAGAAATTTGTTAGAAAATTTGAAAAAATCAAGTAACACTTTCGTAAATTATAAAGTAACCCTATATTATTAAAAAAAGTTGTTAACAGAAATAAGAGTATAATGTTGAAGCTTTAATTTTTGTATATTACTTCAAAAAAATTTTAACAGGTGTTCAAGTTACAGGTGTTTAAAAATAGGAAATTTTCAGTTTTTGACCCCTTACAGCTCCTAAACGGGGGGTGATACAAAAAAATACATGCATTTACATGATACATTTCTGAAATGACTCATACTTATTTTCAAAGATCTATCTTCTGTCAAAATTTCAAGTTTCCAACTTAAACCGTTTAGCAGATAGAAGGGTTAAAGGATTTTGCAAAATTTGAGTTTCGCATAACGATAAATTAAGACACCGTATGCCACAAATATATATTTATTGTATATATACTTTTAAAGCTAATAAAAGTAGTAATCGTTTGGTGTTTTCAAAATGAAGATATACCTTATACAATTTGTGCTATAACAATTTAAATATAGAGCTGTTTTGAACCTTTGGGGAGCTGTAGCTCCGTAACGGGTTGGGCTACAAAAAAAGTTATTAAAAATAAAATCAATATTTTTGTAAGATCTATTAGCAGTTAAAATTTCATAGCTCTATTTCAAAAAAAATGTGGGGATCTAAAAGTTAGGTGTTCGAGAGCTCCCTAAGTTTTGGTCCAAACTCAACCAAAAAAAATAGGGAATCTACAAATTACTCCCAGAATATTTTGTGTATATTTCAAGATTCTAGCTTTCTTAGTTTTTGAGTTAGCGTGCTGACGGACGGACGGACATGGCTCAAACGTCTTAGAATTTTTTTCTGATTCGATCCATACCTTTGAAAGTATATCTAGCTCGCTTATTTCGAGGTGTTACAAACGGAGGAGTAATTTTATTATACCCGATCCTATCGTACGGGTATAAAAACGTTGTTAACAGAAATAAGAGTACAATGTTGAAGCTTTAACTGTTGTTTATTACTTCAAAAAAATTTTAACAGGTGTTCAAGTTACAGGTGTTTAAAAATAGGAAATTTTCAGTTTTTGACCCCGTACAGCTCCTAAACGGGGGATGATACAAAAAAAAATTCTGAAATGACTCATACTTATTTTTAAAGAACTAACATCTGTCAAAATTTCAACTTAAACCGTTTAGAAGATAGAAGGGTTAAAGGATTTTGCAAAATTTTAGTTTCGCATAACGGTAAATTAAGACACTGTATGCCACAAGTATATATTTATGGTATATATACTTTTAAAGCTAATAAAAGCAGTAATCGCTTGGCGTTTTCAAAATGAAGATTTACTTTATACAACTTGTGCTATAACAATTTAAATATAGAGCTGTTTTGAACCTTTGGGGAGCTGTAGCTCCGTAACGGATGGGACTACAAAAAAAAGTTATTAAAAATAAAATTAATATTTTTATAAGATCTATCAGCAGTTAAAATTTCATAGCTCTATTTCAAAAAAAATGTGGGGATCTAAAAGTTTGGTGTTCGAGAGGTACCCGAATTTTTGGTCGGAACTCAACCAAAAAAAATAAGGCACCTACAAATTGCTCCCACAATATTTTGTGTAAATTTCAAGATTCTAGCTTTCTTAGTTTTTGAGTTAGCGTACGGATTAGTAATTTTATTATACCCGATACTTATCGTACGGGTATAAATAGAATTCTGATCATATTATAACAATATCAATAATATTTTTTTATAAGCTGCATATTTACATTTCTGACATACTTTATGTAGGTACATATGATTTCTGCATTAGAGAACTAATTTTCTATTTAATTTTTAATAAATTTTTTAAATTAATAATTAATTATGTATTTTCTTTTTTTTAAATTTAATTAAAAAAAAAATTTTTTTTTGTTTATTTTTTAACGCAATATATGTATATTTTGTGTAATTTTTTTTTGTTTTATTTTTTATAAAATTAATAAAATTATTTAATTATTTAAGAAATTAGACCTTTTTTATTTTGTATTTTTGTACAATTTTGCTTTATATTAAAATCTAAAGGTATAAAATCATAACAAAAAAAATATTCAAAAATTGAAAAACAAATATAAAGCGTAATATTATAGGTATAATAAATTATTATCAAAATCATTAATAAAAAAAAAATTAAGGATATAGCAAATTGCTCAAGATTGTAGTTAGAAACTGAATGAAAATCAATTTTAAAAATATAATGTACATATGTTATGATTTTATTTTGTATTTTTTTTTACCCTTAATTTTAAATAACATATATATTAATTCAATTTAAATAATATAAAACTTATTTTTAACATTTTTGATAACTAAAGAAAGAAATTTTGGGCATTTTCGAACCTATCGTTTTTAATCCTTAATCCAATCCTATTTTACCATTTACTTATATAAATTTTTTTTTAATGTATCCAGATCACATCGCAATATAATTTGATTGATTTAATTAAATTGAATTAAAATATATAAGTTATATTAATGATAAAATTTTCTATATATAGATTTATAATCAGATATTTTCGGAAAGTATGCAATAATAGTAAAAAGTGTACGTATTAACTATTAATGCGATACATTTGAAAACGCCAGAAAAGGATGGAAAATTAATAGAAAATAAAACTTCAATTGTATTAATTGTATTAATAGTTATAATATTAATATTTATTTTATTTAAATCAAAGTTACATTTTTTACTCATCAAATTTTAATGGCAGTTATTTAAGCAAAAGTTAAAAAAAAAAAAGAAAAAAACATGATTAACGAAAAATTTAATTTGAATTTAACAAATTTAACACGAATTTAATATTATAAATATTTAATATTATTCAGCCGATTTAATTTAAAATAATTTTTAAATATTTTGTTTTTTAAATTTTAGTCTCTGTTTTTTTTGTTGTCTTTATTATGAATTTCTAATTTTTTTTTCTTTGTCAAATTCTAAGTAAAAAGTACACTTACGAAATAAATTTTTAAAGTATAACCGAATAGTATTTTTTTTTTTAAATTAAATTAATTAGAAATAAAAAAAAACATCGAATTTAATTGAACAAGATTTCAAGATTTCAACTAAAATTAATTTTTATAAATTAACAAAAATATTTTTTTATTAATTGTACAAAAAATGTTTTTTTTTATTTAAATGCAACTAATATTTTAATCATACATAAGATAACAATATATAAAAAAAAATATTTATATATATTTATTATTAAATTAATTTACAAAAATAAAAAAAAAAAATTTATCTTGTGCTTCTAAACTCATTAAGTAGTCATTTAATACTCTGTGATTACGTTCAATAGAACCTATTGTTTCATGATGATAAGATGTTGATGTTAATTTGTCAATTTTTAAAAATTTGCAAATGTCTTTCAGTAATTCTTTTGTAAATTCTGTACCTTTATCAGATTTTAATTTTTTGAAACATCCACATTTTAGTATAAATTTTTCAACTATTGTTTTTGCGACTGTTATTGCGTCTTTAGCCTCTAATGGGTAAGCTTCCAAATATTTTGTAAGTTCACATTGTAAAGTAAGAATATATCTATAGTTATTTGACGCTCTTAATGGTCCAACCGTGTCTACAGTGATTGTTTCAAATGATGTTTTGGATGTGTTCGTAATAACATAATTTTCTTTTGTATAATTCGTTATTTTTATTTTGTTGCATGATTCACAATTATCATCATCATCATCATCATCGTTATATAAATACGCCAGCATTGTTTTTTGGGTCCCTTTTCAGAGAAAACTACTGGAGCTATTTACATGGTTTATGCATCATTAGAAAGAATGAGGGGAGGAAAAACAAAATATCCATATATATATTTTTATCTTTTCAATCGGGGTGGCAGTTTAGGAAATACAGCTTATCAAAATTTCTTGCCACATATGCATTTTTTTACACGACTTTCTATGTATTTATATATAAACTTTTTCTTTCTTTTTAGTACTTGCTTTTTATTAGTTCGTAAATTGTAGTAGTATTTTTTGAGGCAGGTACTTATTTATATTTCAGAATGTAAATATATATTTGTGTTTGCCTATCGCATATATATCCATGATTTAGTATTATATATTTACACTGAGTTAGTATAGAATATGAATATGATTATATGAATATGATATGAGGGTGTAAACATTTTTAAATTGGATTGGATTGGTGGATTTTATTAATAAATTTTGTTTGGAAGTTTTGTATGAAATGGGTAGCAGTTTTTTTTTTAGTACACTGATAAAAAAAATGTTTAGTTAGAAAATTATATTGTTATTATAATAATCTAAATTAATAATAGTTAAAATAAAATTATAATAGATAATTATATAGTTAATTATATAATAAATAAATAAAATTATAATAGTTAAATTTAGTTTAATTGTCAGGCGTCATATATGAATATATGTAAGTAGTATATAACGTATTAGGTTCCTAGATTCAATTTGCAATAAATTCCAATTTTTGTTTTTTTATTTGAATTTTATGTTTTGTTTTTCATAATTACGTAAATTAAAAGTTTCATAAGCTATTTATATAATACATACATACCTACATATGTATATGTTGGTATGTTTTATATTTTGTAAATTAGGTCGCATAAAATTTTTGGGGAGTGTTTTAAATCAAAATTACGATTTACGAATTTAAGTTTTTGTACCTATAGAAATAAACAGTGTCTATTTTTTTTAATCACCAAATGCATATAAGTATGGATTTGATTTATTTAAAAAAAAAAAAAAAAACAAAATCAGGAAATACAATTTTTCAAAAAAATTGATTCTATTTTGATTTACATATATATATTTATATATGACTGTATGTTGTTCAAAATTGAGGTATCATTTTGATTTTGCCGCCATTTTTTTTCTACCTGGAATTTTTATACGAGGTTTCTTTAGGTATATTCTAAATACATTCCGGTTAGTTAATATGGAACGTTACACGAAGGAACAACGTGTTTTTGTTATTAGAACATTTTTTGAAAATGGTAAAAGTTTTCAAGAAGTAATTAGGAAATTTCGAACAAAATTTGGTAGAGAAAATGCTCCAACAAATCGTGCCATGAAGCTGATGGTTGATAAATTTCTAGAAACTGGATCTGTTCTTGATAACAGAGGCAACATTTATCAACGTAGTGGCCGTTCAACCGACTTTGTAATGTCAGTACATTCTATTAGTATAATTTGCAGTTTGATTTCAAGCTTGTTTTAATTCAATTTATGATTCGATTCTTTATTTAAACTAGAAAGTTCGCGAATTATCTCCAATTTAAATTTAATCAATCATTATATTATGTAATAAGTACGTTATATTAAAAAACCGCTAATTTTGTTAGTATAAATAGAGCCGCTAAGTAAATTCAAAATTCATTCTAGAAAGGTACGTTGAAAAGAAGATAAGCTAAGTGGAAAGTAAAGTAAATATTCTGAAAAGTAATTAATTTAAAGTAAAGAAGAGTTGTATTTTTTTTTAATTTTAATTTATATTTAATAAATAGTATAATTGACATTTTAATTTAACAAAAAGAGTTTCTTTTATTTTGGAAATTATACTACATTCATTTTAAATTAAAAGAAAAAAAGAAATACATTATTTAAAATTAATTCATAATTCATAAATATAAAATTCATTATTTCAAATTACTTAAAACTAGTGAATAAGAATTATATATTCCATATAATTAGGCATTATATATTCCATAATAAGAAGCAGTGCTTAATGCCAGAAAAAACATTAATGCTATTTTTTCTGTTGTGGGGTGAGAAAAAATAAAGTGTAAAAACAAAAGAAAAAAGAACAAATTTATATGAAATCTTTATCCATTTTAAAAACAGAGAGGAGGTATTATGCGAAGCATAGTTAAAAAACAGCAACGTTTATATATATGTACATAGAAAAATTTTTTAAGTTATAGGTGATAGCAAACTCTGAATTTCGCCGCGATCAAAACTTAGAAGCCAAAATTTTACTTTATTAACAAACATATTTGCATTTCTAAGCAATCCGGTAGCCTATAAAACAAACGAACAGCCACCACGTCAAAAAAGTTACGATAACTTATAGTTCGAAAGCTGGAACATTAACAAAAAATCCCTGATTAGAACGCAAATAATAAACATTAGAAATTCTGCTATTTAGATATCTTCTGTTGAAAGATATAAATATGAGTTTAATACAAGATTCAGAAGTAATATCCTTTCACGCATAAGTAGACACATAATATCATCCCAAAGAATATCAATTACAGGATTTAGGATGTTCAATAATCTACCCGAGAATCTTAAAAATATACAGAATATTAATACCTTCAAAAGACAATTAAAAGAGTTCTTATTATCTCCTAACCAACTCAGCAACATTTTTTGATTTTTTGATTATAAATTTCAATTTATTGGTAAACAAAATTTAAAAACATACGTTAATTTTTTTGATATACCAGTTGATGAAATACATATGGGTAGATACATATAATATTAGTTTATAAAATATGGAACTATTGTAAAATATTGTATAAAATATTGTATTATATTATATTGTATATACGTATATTGTATATATGTGTATATATGTATATAATATTATTTTTAGTAATGAAATGTGTTTTTTTGTTTTTATTATATTTCACCTAATATTTAAATATCATTGAATTTGAAATACTTTTTTCTCATTTTTTCTAAATTTTGTAAATAATATTTTAAAATCTTAATATTAAGCAAGATTAAGAAGTTTCCATAATGTCTTGCTAGGCGAGGGAACGATCTAAATGTGTAATCTAGTTTTAAATTTTTTTGTTTAAATAAAAAAAATAAAATCTATATTTATTAATCTTTTTCTGTATATATTGAAGTTATTCTATACATTAATCGAAGAAAAATAAAACAAAAATGAAGTTTAGTCTTAATTTTTTTTTCTTTTAAACTGCTCAATAAATTCAACAAAATTTTATTAAAATAAATTGTACATAATATAAATCAACCTTTACTTAAAAAATTTTTAATTTTTAATTAATTAAAAAAAAAGAATAACAACAATTCAATATAATTAACTCAATCCAACAACACGTGATATTAAGTGTAATAACAAAAGAATTTACCTATAGAATGAATTCAATACCATAAACCAAAATGCAACTAAATAAATTTTTTTTTTTATTAACTTAAATCTTTTAAATATATATAATATATAAAATCCATTACATATATATTACAATTAAAAGCGAACATTAAACATTATTTAAACATTAAAACAAAATATAAATACGAATACAACATAACCTAAAATTGCACTGGATTTTTATATGCTGAAGTTTTCTTCTTTCTAACAAAATCTTTTTTTTTCATATATAATTTATAATAATAAATTATATATGGACTGACTTAATCAGCTTTTAAGTGAGTTCATATCCCTTCCACCGTTCTGAGGAAGGATAGATTGGAGTGTTCTTTGGATTACACTCTGCTAAGTCGAGTTGAGTTTCTAGTATTCTCGATGGATTCGTCACACCGTCAAGGTCTGGACTACCTCACTTAAATATTTTTTGTTTGGTATGACGTATACCAGACCTTAACTTATTCCCCAGCTTCTCAAGAGGTTCGAAACTTTCCCCACCGATAAGAAGGAGAAAGGATATACTGTTCTTCAACAGTTCTTCGGAAAATTTCTTCTTCGCTATCACCGACCAGTTCCCTATTGGAACCGTCGGGTTATGGTGTCGGAGTCACTCGAGAAGCTTTTCCTCGCTTATCTCCATTCTAGGCAAACAAATACGGCTCTAGACTTCTTCGTATTTCACTAGCTGAGATTAGGAGAATTTTGGCTTCCTCCCAAGCATCGCCCAGCTTAGCGATGCTTCTGCTAAAGAAATTCAAAGAGAATTGATCCTCGCATCGGATTACCATATAGCCCTTGAATACTTCGGATAAGTTAAAGAACGGAAAAGTCCCTCCAGTCCCTGCTATAATATGCTCATTCACCATTTTGGACAACCTCGCCTCAAGTTTAATCCATTGATCACTTACGATCGGTAGCTTTTTTGTTGACAACTGCTACACATAAACAATTTTTCACAATATCACTTTTATCTGCAGTTTTCGAACTACTGCGAAGACTCGTTCTCGGCACCTTTGTTTTTTCTGTGCCCGGGCTACGTACATTTTTCGACCTGTTCCTTTTCGAGAACGAATCTTTACCTGACTTGCGTGACTCATACGCTCATACGCACAACCATGTGTATATAACCATATGAATACAACTTTCGATTTGTATTCCGAAAAATATAGATTTGTGTAAGAAATTAATTTATCTTTGATTTTTATTTTAAGCTGAAGTTCGATAACCGAGTTCATGTCTTGTATTGTAATGTTTGTTTAGGTTAAAAACTACATCTTTTGGATTACTTAAATTTGAAGGTAAGCCTGCTATCAAATTAAATGAATTATGGAAGAAATCAAATGAATGATGTGATTCCTTGACCACTGACACCAATTGATTTGCAACAGAGGCCATTTTCCTGGAGTCGGGCATTTTCCTGGAGTTATATGGCGAAGATCGGCGATTTCTTGTGAATTAAATTCTTTTGTATTCAGCAATGAAGCAGCCGTAGAGCCCACAATTATAAATGATTTATTTGAACTATTTGAACAGTATAGGCATTTCCATGTCGCGGAACCAGCTTCCACTAGTAAAACAACGTCCTCTGCCATAGAGGCATATCTCACATAGAAAAAGCTACGACATAAGCTGCAATATATTCCTTTTGTTTTGCTGGAAAAACCTCTTTTACATGTCAAGCATTGTTTGCCCATTTTAATGTTCTGTGAGTATTTGTACTATTTTATTTCGATTATTGAAAAAGTATTAATGACGTATTATTTTACTTTTAGGTATTATATTAGTATTAGTATTGAATTATTTAATACAATGTTGAAGCATGGAATAAGTATAATATTTAGGAGCCAAAAATTACTCTGCATACGAATTTAGTTTAAAAAATTTTCTTTTATTGTTTAACACCTAGTTAAACAATAAATATTATTACTCCAATAACATTAATATTTATATTACTTCAATTTATTTTATAATATTATGTTAATAATTTACAATTAGTATAATTTAAGAATTTTTTAGTTATAATAATTATATTTATTTCAATTGTTTTTTTGTATTTTGTAGGAGCTTAAAATTTTGTTATCTGCTTTCTATAAAACGTCAAACGTCAAAACGTTTTATTTTTATTTGCTTTTTATACTGAATTATATTTATTATTTTTTTTTAAATTTAATAAATGAATAAATAAATAAATTTGATAAATTTTAATAAATTCTTATTCTTCTATTTCATTTAAAAGGCTTGTTTCATTTTCTTGAAAACCAAAAAAAAAAACGAAATTTATAAAAAACCATATAAACTAAACTCAAAATTACTTAAGTTATCAAAGAAATATTAAATTTTCTACGATGGGTCAAAATAAGTAAATTTAGAAACTAACTATCGAAATTCATTTCTTTGTAAATTAAATTTTCTAAAACTTCTATTAATTTTCTAAAGTTTGTTTGTTAGAATTTAATAATAAAGAAACAATTTAATATATAATTGAAAAATGAACGCATGTTACATACTAATTTTTCGGAAGGGCTTTTTGATGTCAGAAATGTTTTCACCCGTTCCAATAATATTCCAAAAATATTCTCCGTTATTTTTTCTTTGTAGCAGCGATATCTTATAAGGATATGTTTACCTTTATCTTGAACACTCTTTGCAAATTGTACACATGTCTAATAATCCCAGTTCACTGTAGTTTCCTTCAATTTAATACGTATATAATTTAATATCTAGAGCATATAGATAACCTATTTAATAGTTTCGGAAGAAGTGATAAATTCTGTCTTCAATGTAAACTAAGATAACGGTTTTAATTTCCTAAGCTTCCATGTTATGGGACCACTGCATATTATTATGATATAACTTGATCAACATTTTCGATCACATCTATAACAGCCTCAATGACAATCGGTGAATGCTATGCTTCAATACATTTATTTGCAATTTTTGTGTGACGTACTTTTCAAATATTTTAGAGCTGTTTAAACAGCTATCCAACATTCTTTTGATGGATTTGATGTAAATCTGCCATTAATATTTATGGCGAATGGGCCTGTAGTTTGTGCCAAATAATGAAAACAGTCTACTAATGGGTTATATGAAATATGTTCATTATTTAATTTGATCTCTACTAATTTCTTTATTTTTCGTTTCAGTTAAAAAACCGCATTTCACATTCACCTGCTTAAAATCCATCCAATGATCGAATATCGATTCATTTTGTGTTTTTTTCATCTGAAATAGTTGTTTGTACATCATAATTTTTCTTGATCTATTCTTTTGAAGCTTGAGTTTAACCCAGTATTTCCCAATTCGCTTTTGATGTTACGAGCTTCTAAATTCATTTTCTTTCAGAATTAATGTGATAAGGGCCAGTGCTTTTGCACCTTTGATTTCCCATTGTTTCTCTCTGTCAGTTGGTTTTTAATGGTTCGGCTAATATATTCTTGAATATCAACACTCTTGACGCAGAAATTGAACGATGTTTGTTTGTTTTTTATAATTAAGAAATTTTCAAAAAATGAAAAGAAAATTCAAAATTAAAAATTAATTTTTTTTAAATTTTTTAATATGATTTTCATATCCTACTGAGGAGAACCTACCTACTACCTACTGAGGAGTCCAGCAGACCGAACAAGAGACGAAACAACTTCTTTTTATTTATTTTTAAGAAATTTATTAATTCATAATTTGATTCATATTTAAAAAAAGCGCTAAAAGTCAAAAATATCAAAGAATAAATTTCTGTAAGCCTTTTTATACCCTACACCTAAAGTAGGGTATATTAACTTTGGTATGGTGTTTATAACCACCAAAAGGAAGCGAGTTAGATATGGACATGAATATATATTCTGAATCAGGATCACCTCCTGAGTCGATTTAGCGATGTCCGTCCGTCCGTTTACACGATAACTCAAAAACTAATGAAGCTATCTTGATAAAATTTATATAGTTGGTTACTAATTACGAAAGGAAGGCTAAGTTCGAATTTGGACAAAATCCGTCCATGGGTTCGGATTCTGGAAGCTTCCGAATGATTCCGGAGCAAACGAGATTATCTCCAAAACCAACAAAGATAGAACCTTTAAATTTTGTACAATGATGTTCCTTCCCGTTCGATTTATGTCTCTGAAATTGAAGAGCATTTGGTCCATAGGTTTGGATTTGGAAGCTTCCGAACGATCCTCAGAGCAAATGAGATTATCTCCAAAAGCAACAAAGATATAACCTTTAAATTTGGCCGAATGGTGTTTTTTCATGTTTGATTTAGGTCTCTGAAATTTGAGAGGATTTGGCCATGGGTTTCAATTTGAAAGCATTTGAACCGTGGATTGGGATTTTGGAAGCTTCCGAATGAGCTGCAGAGCAAATGAGATTATATCCAATACCAACAAAGGTAGAACCTTTGAATTCGGTACAATGGTGTTCTTTCGTGTTTGATTTATGTCTCTGAAATTTAAGAGGATTTGGTCCATGGGTTTGGTTTTGGAAGCTTCCGAACGAGCTCCAGAGCAAATGAGATTATCTCCAAAACCAATAAAGATATAACCTTTACTTTTGGCAGAATGGTGTTCTTTCATGTTTTATTTAAGTTTCTAAAATTTGAGAGGATTTGGTCCTTGGGTTCGGATTTTGAAAGCTTTCGAACGCGCCTCAGAGCAAATGATATTATCTCCAAATGCAACAAAGATATAACCTTTAAATTAGGCAGAATGATGTTCCTTCATGTTTGATTTATGTTTCTGAAATTAGTGAGGATTTGGCCCATGGGTTCAAATCTTGGAAGCTTCCGGACGAGCCCCAGAGCAAACGAGTATATCTCCACAACCAACAAAGATAGAACTTTTATTTTTAGTACAAAGGTGTTCTGTTATGTTTCCTTTTCTGTAAAATTGGAAACTGACATTTGAAAGAATTTGAAACATGGGTTCGTATTTTGGAAACTTCCGGACGAGCACAAGAGCAACGAGCATATCTCCAAAACCAACAAAAGTAGAACCTTTAAATTTAATAGAATGGTGTTCTGGCAAGTTTTCTTTATATTCCTGAGATGGATTCGATGAATTGGAGTGGCAATTCGGGTAGCTGACACAAACCTCCCAAGGACTACCAATCTTTGAAAATAATTAAGATAGAAACTTAAAATTTTATACAAGGGTGTCAAGCATATCCCAAGCGGATGCCTCTTTTACGTTCTTGAAATTCGAGTTGAATAAGACAGAAAAGGGAAGAAGTTCAAGCAGCTGCCAAAAACATTTATGGATTTTTAATTTAATTCTAATTATTCAGGTGTAGGGTATTAATAAGTCGGTTGCATCGACTTACTGTTACATTCACTTGTTTTATATTAAATCAAATTTTTATAAGCTAATTTAAAAAGTTCAAAGAAAATAGATGTTATAGAAATATTAAAGTAACTGAAAACTAAAATCGATAACGATACATAGTGTGCGATACATAGGATATTGCATTGAAAAAACTCTGAACTTTTAGGACAAAACTACTATTTACAAAATTTGGACATTTTTTAATACAATATCTGTATTTATTTACATTTAATTTGAATTTGTTTGTTTCGAAGCGTTATTTTAATTCTTTAAACCATTTTTTATATTTGTTTAGTACCCATCAGTGTTAAAAATAAATTCTATATTAACAATTCGATAATAAATAACGTTGCCGATGAATATGGTGCATTGAATAGTCCAAATTCTATTGGTGAAAGAGAAATGCTCATCTTTATCCTACCGAAATTTTAATATATCCTACAAAATCTTAGTCGTGTAATACCACATGCGTTAAAATTAAAAATCGGCATTTTAATGAGAAATTTTCGTTCATCTTAAGGACATTGTAACGGGACGCAACTTATCATTACTAAATTAACACCAAATATAATCCAACATCTGTTATTAAAGGTAAATGTTCTGGGAAGCGAGTATTTATTCCTCGATTTTAACCCATCAACAGTTTCCAGTTAGACCTGTTTGTACAATGCCCATAAATAAGAGTCAGGGACAGACATTTAACAAAGTTGTAGGTTTTTGAACATCTTGTTTTAACAAATGGTGAATTTTTTGTTGCTTTGTCCTATGTCAAATTCAAATGTAATATACAGATTTTTTCGTCTAGATTTGTTATTTTCTATGAAATTAATAAATTTAGAGTTTTATGTTTCCATTTCAGGCTAAATTCATATTTGATATTTGAGGCTAAATTCAGATACATACCATCCAGTCTTGATTTAGGGAATTCCGGAAACTTGGTTCTAGTTGTAAATAGCATTAGTTCTGTTTTACCAGGAATAACACATAGGCCACAAACTTTGGCCCATCTACCAACCCTAATTAAAGCTTTCTCCATAATTCTACTAATTATGTCAAGACACTTTCCAGACACTAATACTACTAGATCATCTGCATATGCGATGGCTTTGATTCCCTTATACTGAAAGTCTTTAAAAATTCTGTTCATTACTAAAAGCCAGAGTTGAAAGTGGGGCGCTATACCCTGGAGTGTACCTCTTTTTACTCTTCTAGTTATCTTATGATTGCCTAGTTCCGTCCGCATTGCTCTTGATTGCAATATATTAATAATCCACTATCTAAGGGCCATTTAGCTATTTCTAGTTCTTCCAGTGAATCCTATATAGCGGATACATGAATATTTTTGAAGGTACCTTCTATGTCTAGACAGGTGCGCAACGTATTTTCTATGTATTGTATCGATTGCTCAACACTTTGTACTAATTTGCTTAGTGCGCTCTCGGTTGACTTACCCTCACAATAGGTTTGTTGATACTTACATAGTGAAGTTCCCTTTAGTACTTTTCTAAGTTCCAACTCTAGTGTTCTTTCGAGAGTTTTCAATAAGAATACTGATATACTTATTGGTATAAGGTCTAAAAAATGAGTGCTCACTAAAAGATCTAAGGTTTCAGTCGTTAAGTCCCCTTAATCCCCTCCACCGTTCTGAGGAAGGATGGATTGGAGTGTTCTTTGAATTGAACACCGCTAAGTCGAGTTAAGCCTCCAGTACTCACGATCGATTCGCAATAATTCTTTCATACCGTGTTTTGGCCAATCGGATTTCTTTCTTATATTCCTTAAGTTGGTAGGTAGAGTTAGTATTTATTCTGCCTCTAGCAGATATTAAAGATATCCCTAGTTTCCTTCTTTAGGTTAGTTATATTCTCATTTCACCAGAACGGCAATGCTTTTTTGTTACGTTTGATAGGGCATGACACCTTAAATGAGACCTCCATCACCTTTGTAAACATGTCAGTCCTCTTCTTTAACTAATTTGCATTCACGATATCAAAACAAAAGTTTGTTTTTTGCTACTTTCCATTGCTACTTAGGGCCTTTAACAATGGTTCCTGAATGAGGGCTATGTCAAGGTACTTGTCGCCTGGAAGGACTAGCAGATTATCCGACTCATACTTCGAGTGCTTTGCTTTGTTAATCTGCACACTCTTGTTGACTGACATTTCCTCTGGCAGACCGTTCACGTCGTCAAAGTAGTCCATGTCTGGACTACCTGACTTAAATATTTTTTGTTTGGTATGACGTATACTAAACTTCAACTTCTTCTTCAGCTTGTCAAGAGGTTCGAGACTTTTCTCACTGATAAGAAGGAGAAAGCATATACTGTTCAACAGTTCTTCGGACGATTTATTTTTTCCTAAAACCGACCAGCTCCCCATTGGAACCATTGGGTTATGAGGTTAGAGGCACTCAAGAAGCTTTTCCCCGCTTACCTCCATCCTAGGCCAACAAATACGGCCCTGGACTTCTTCGTATTTCGCTAGCTTCGTATTTCGCTTTGAAATAGCTTTCAAAAACAAGACAGACCCGATTACATATAGTTTAAAAGATTATAAAAATAAATTAGTTCATGGTGGCTTCTATGAACAGGAATTAACGAGTGTCAAAGATCCAAATTCTTATTTAATTGAAAAAAATTTAAAAGGAAAAGGCAATAAAGTATATGTGAGATATTTTGGCTTTGATAATAGTCATAATCAATGGATAAGTAAATATGATATTCTTTCATAAAAAAGTATAATTAGAATTTATGTAAAAAATTGTTTCTTAACTTTGGAGGACTGTTAAATGCAACAATGTTGTAAAAATGCTAATAGAAAAAATAAAAATAGAAAAATATTTACTAATAAAAATAAATAATTTAGGAATAGGTAAATAAAAAATAATATTCTTTCATAAAAAAATATAATTAGAACTTATGTAAAAGATTTTTTCTTAACTTTAGAACACTGTTAAATGCAACAATGTTGTAAAAAATGCTATTTAAAAAAATTATAGTTTTATTGTAATCAATTAGAATTTATTACATTAATAAACAACTTACTTTACAACTTTTGGTTTTTAACTAGTTTTCGTAAGAATTTTGATTTCTAAACAATGATAATACAATTATTTAGAAGAAAGATTTAGTATAAATAAAGTGGGATCTTTCTTAAGATATATCAATTCAAAGAAAGAGCTCAACATAATAATACAACACGAAAGCAAAATGGAAAACACAGCAGAGATTTTCGTCTACGCTCAACAAATGGAGCTAACGCAGGAGTTGGCTGCAATTAAAAAAAAAAGAATAAGAAGTAAACAAGAATCGCAGACACATCAACAACAACATCTTCGCCATCATTATCAGCAACAACAACAACCACAACAGCAACAACATCAACAATTTCAACAACAACAAGAACAAGGAGAAGATATCATTCTTCTTCAAGGAGAAGAACCACCAGCTAAAAAAAGCATCAAAGAAGGTTTTAATAAGAAAAATATGGAAACTAGAAAGAGTTTCTTAAAACAAAAGATATGGAGCAAGATGCTCTATATCATATATTAAATGTAAAACAAATTAAGACCTTTTATGGTCTTAAGTGGGTCTTTGAGACCTGCAATTTAATTATATTTGTACCTCAAAAATATACTGATATTTTTGAGAATTCTGATTTTGTAAAAGAAATAAAAGAAAAAGAACATTTTGTATATAAAAATTTAAATTTAAGTATTGTAGTTATATCTGAGACTTTTGGTAAAATATATGCAAAATACCAATAAATGATATAAATTGGTTTGTAGTTATAAGTTTTTATTATTAATAAATAAATATAAAATTAAAAAAAAAGGTATAAATTTCTTTTATTCAGTTGCTTTATTTTTGAGATTCAGGTTTATATGTACCTAAATAGTTACAAAATTGACTTATTTAATATTTTTTTTTTTCGTAAAAACACAGGTATTTCATAAAAGAGCTGAGAAAAATTACATCATACATTAAATTTTTGAACCGGAATAAAAATCTCTACTTGCAACCTTGTAACATTTTTTTCTGTACAGATCTATATGTATTTCTTTTACTATTTGAAATTTTGACATGATTTATACAACATTTAACTAGATTTAAAAATCCAATTTTACATTTCTTTATTTATATACTCTGAAAACTTGAAGTTTGACTGGGTGCTACAGTATATAACGAAGTTCAATTTTATTGGCAAATCATTTTCAATTCAATTTTGGTAAGATATTTAACTAAAATGGCAGCTGATTCAACAACATTTCCATTTACTGAAGAAACTGCAATAGTCAGTATACTAAATGAGGTCCAAGTTAATGAAATTACATCTACGGTAGATGAGGAGGAATAAATGGAAACTGAAGAATTCGTACCACCGTTTCAAGTTTTAGATGAAGATATAGTGGAGCAACAAATTTGGGAAATAAATAACCAAGAAGGAGATCCTGACTATTTTGCAGAACTTTTTAGAAATAATATATAAGAATATTTGTGTAAATGTATATGTATCTGCTATATATAAGTAATTCATAATAAAAAACAAATTAAAAATTAAAAATTTTTTCATTTATTGTTGTTTTTGTTTAAAACATTAGAAATTTTATTTTCTAGTAGTACAGGTATTTCAAGAAACAATCTCAATAAAATAATTGTATTGAACGCTACAACGTTGTATTGGAATATATATTTCTTCGTGCAATTTCATACCATGTTTCTGTTGACACGTTTTTATATATTTAATAACATATTCCACTACATTTGATTCAGCATTTTTATTGTGTATTATTACAGCTTGAAGAAAATTAATTAAGTTGTAAAATGTGTCAGCTTCCTCTTTGTTAATGCTAAGACATCGGCCAATTACCATTCTTAACCCATATTGTAAACATAATTTTGTATTCTTTATTGATTGTTTCGAGTACCTTTCATAAAATTGCTGATAAAATTTATACCAATCACGATAAGTAGTAAGGATATGGCGGTGCAAATGGCGGAGCTTTAAGCTTTTCTGGTAAAGATATGGCGGTGCAAATGGCGGCGCTTTTAATCAGCAAAGCTTACCAGATAAATATATGGCGGCGCAAATGGTGGAACTTTTAAACGGCAAAGTTTTTAAGCGGTAAAGTACGAATAAAAGATTTGTATCTTTGATATTTTACATGATCATGAGGAGCAAAACAATGCCGCTGCTGCTGCAACGGAGGTTTTAAGCGTATGATAATGTGGAGAGGAGCAAAACAATGGTGCTGTGGCTGCAACGGAGTTTTTAAGCGGTAAAGTATGAGTAAAAGGCTTATGTGTTTGATATTTTAAATTTATTTAAAGATTTATTTTTATTAATAAAAGTTTTATTGATTTTGGAACTTAAGTTTAAACTTGATTTAATGTTTATATAAAAAATTTAAAAAAGTTTTTAAAGCTGGATTAAAAATTTTAGAATTATTATTATCTTTGAGAAGCTTAATAATTTTTATTATAAAAAAATTTTCTTTATTATGGAACTTAAGTTTAAACTTGATTTAATGTTTATATAAAAAAAGTTTTTAAAGCTGGATTAAAATTTGGTATTATCTTTGAGAAGCTTTAAAATTTTTATTATAAAAAAATTTTCTTGATTATGGAACTTAAGCTTAAACTTGATTTAATGTTTTTATAAAAAAAGTTTTTAAAGCTGGTGTAAAATAGTACGCCTATTTATAAATGTACGCCAAGTTGTTCTTCGACAAAAAAAAAATACTTTTATTTTTAATTTAATTTTATTTGTAATCCAATTTTGCTCCTCTACCTTCTAATGCTTAAATACGAAAAGAATGTTAAAATTACTATATTAACTTAAACTAAATTTATATTACTGTATACTTAAATTAAAATTCCACTACGGTTTAAGTTCATTAACCTTTGTTATGTAAAAAAAAAAGAAGTACCTATCATCATATGTTTTAATATATTTTGTATATAATGATGGTATATAACAAAAAAAGTGAGTAAGTGGATTTTAATTCGATACTCGTTTTAATTTATTCTTACAATTATATAATTCAATTTCTTAGAAAGCTTTTTAACAATAGTGTATTATAATTCAATTATTTATCTTATCCAAAAGCTTTATATTATTTTGACATTTACAGAAATTTCTAAAATAAACACAAGTAAGTAATAATTATTATAAATCTTAAAGTAATTTAATTATTATAAATCTTAAAAGTAATTTTTTATGTATTAAATTTCTAATTCATTTCTATTGTAGGTTTTAGATGAAATTCCAGATGATGCTGCTGTGATGTTCCAGTTCATTTAGATAAGTATAACTTTGTAACATACTTAGTTAGAATAAAGTTCTTTGTGTTTTTGTTTTATTTCATTTTAGGTTGATGTTGCTTGTTTCTGGAACATACTCCCGGCCTTGGCATATATGATAACATAGATGCCAAAATAAAGTTGATATCTCGCATTATAATTTAATATTTATAATTTAATATTTACACATGTATATATATTATTACTGTGTACTAAATGTTATTTGAAATTTTTAGGTTATAAAATTTGAACTGTGAGTGAATTAATTTATGCTGAATTATGAAGTTGCTTGCTTAGAGATTATGTACAATATTTGGATTGATTGTTGGATTTACCATTGTTAATTGAATTGTAAGTTTTACATATATATAACTATTTTATATTAAGTTAGTTAATTTATTTTCCAATTTATATTAGGTTCATTTATATTATATGTTAAGTTGTTTATTATTAATTTTTGTATTAGGTTGCCTATTATTTTATGGTAGGTTTGAATGGTTATCTAGTAATCTAGTTATCTGGTAGTAAACAAATTTTAGAAACAGCTCTTTTATATATGGAATCTTTAGTTTTAAGCGTTACAACTCGTATTAATTCATCTGTTCTAGAATGTGTGTCCAGTATTCTTGCCAGTAACCATTTACACGGTGGTAGATTTTCATCTTTTATCAATACTAAGTTTCCTATTTCCAAATTTTTTGAAGGATATTGCCATTTTGGTCTATGTTGTAATGTGTGTAAATATTCCGAGTGCCATCTTTTTCAAAATGATTGAACAAGTTGTTGCATAAATTGCCATCTTTTCAAACAATGTTCGTGATTGTCTAATATTGTCGGTTGTGGTACCGATAATAAAGGGCCTCCGATTAAGAAATGACCTGGAGTTAAATGACCTGGAGCTGTAAGATCTTCCGGGTCATCTGTTAACTGACATAGTAGACGCGAATTGAGGCATGCTTCTATTTGCACTGTTGTTGTTACAAGTTCTTCAAAAGTTAATTTATTGTTGTGTAATATCCTTTTTAAATGGCATTTCGCCGATTTTACACCTGCCTCCCATAATCCACCGAAATTGGGAGACATTGGTGGTATAAAATGCCACTTTATGTTTTCGTTTGCTGCTAACTCTGGGGTTTCTCTCATTATTTGTTTTAGGTATTTTACATAATCATCTTCTAAAATATTTCTAGATCCCACAAAGTTTGTACCATTGTCAGAGTATAAGTCAGTACACAGCCCACGTCTTCCTACAAAGCGTTTTAGAGCTGCTAAAAAGGCATGCGATGTTAATTCTGACACTACCTTTATGTGTATCGCTTTAGTGACCAGGTGGATGAAAATTGATAAAAATGCTTTCATGCTTTTGGCGTTTCGAATTTTTGATGTTTTTGTTTCAATAGGGCCACAATAATCTACTCCAGTATGTTGGAAAGGTCTTGCCATATTTAACCGTGGTGATGGTAGAGTGCCCATTAATTGTTGGGATTGTTGAGCCTTTTGCCTAAAACATATGACACATTTATATATGTGACGTTTGACTTCATTTCTCGCGTTTAGCAACCAATATTTTCTTCTAATCATACCGATCATTAATTGAGTACTTCCATGTAATGTTATTTTGTGCATGTTATTTATTATTAATGAAGTTAAAGGATGTTTATCGGTTATGATAATCGGATGTTTTTCCTCCCATGGAATGTTTGCGTTCTGCAACCGTCCGCCAACTCTGAGAATGTTATCTGCATCTATGAAAGGATGAAGATTATTTAGTCTTTCACCAGCTGGTACTCCAGCCCTTAAATTTTTTATTTCATGTGTGAAGGTATTTTGTTGCATGTGACTAATTAGAAGTTTTTCAGCTTCCTCTAATTCCGGTATAGTCAAATGATTTGAATGCAATTTGATTTTTTTTATAATATTTCTTACACGCATAATGTATGCTGTGACCCTTACCAATTTTTGTAATGTTGAATACTTATTGAATAATTGGTCAATAATGCTTGGTTGAGAATTGGCACTTAAGTGTACCTTGAACTTCTTTGTTTCTAATAATGTATCGTTTAACTGTGGTAATTTTGGCCAATCCTGTTCTTCATGTAAAAGCCAATCAGGTCCATTCTACCATAAATCTGCTTTGAGTAATTCATTTGGATAAAGTCCTCTAGATGCTAGATCGGCTGGATTACTGTTTGTTGGAACATGGCTCCACATTTCAATTTCACTCATATCTTGTATTTGTGAGATGCGATTTGCTTCAAAAGTTTTATGATTACCGGGATGACTTCGTAACCATGTTAATACAATTGTTGAATCCGTCCATGCATAAAATTTAATTTTTTCGAATTTCATGGCGTTTTTTATGGTTTGGTATAACTTAGTAATACAGCTCCACATAATTCAATGCGTGGTATTGATATCTGTTTCACAGGAGTGACTTTCGCTTTTGAGGTTAATAATTTAATTTTTGCATCTCCCTTTTGATTTCGCGTTTTAACGTATAATACTGCTGTATAAGCGTGTTGTGAACCGTCGCAGAAACCATGAATCTCCACCGAATTGGATGTAGTTTCAATCCATCTAGATATTGTGATATTTTCAATGTTGTAAATTTCCTTTCGTATCTTCTTCCATATATCTTGAACCTCTGTAGGAAGATTCTGGTCCCAATCCACTCCTTTCAGCCATAGTGATTGCATTAAGATTTTCAATTTTATGGTGAATGGTGCCAAAAATCCTAACGGGACAAATATTTGCGAAATTGTGCTTAAAAATTTGCGTTTTGATAGTGGTGTTTCGCAAAGTTTTATTGTTAATTTGTATTTGAAATTATCTGATTTTGGAAACCAATTTATGCCCAAAGTTTTTATGCTTTCATCTATGTCAAATTTAATCACACCACTTAGTTCTCTATCTTCGGTAGGAATACCTGCCAATAGTTCTTCAATGTTTGATGTCCACTTACGAAGATTAAATCCACCTGATTTCAAAAGATCATTTATTTCATCTCTTATTTGCACTGCTTCTTCTACTGTGTTAGCACCTGTCAAAAGATCATCTACATAAAAATCTGCTTTTATTATATTGGTTGCAAGCTTATAAGTATCCTTCTCATCATTTGCTATTTGATGTAATGTGCGAACTGCTAAATAAGGTGCCGACGAAGTTCCAAAAGTTACTGTCTTTAACGTATAATCTCGAAGCTGTTCATTTGGATTTCTTCTCCAAAGTATTCTTTGGTATTCCGCATCTTCAGTGTTCATCCAAATTTGCCTATACATTTTTTCGATGTCAGCCGTAAAACCAATTTTGTATTTCCGCCATCTTAATAAAATCCATAATAAATCATCTTGTATCTTAGGACCCTTTAACAGCATCTCGTTGTTTACATCAATTGTTTTATTGGAGGCATCAAACACCCCACGAAGTTTCGTTGTAGTGCTATCTTTATACACTGCATGATGCGGGAGATAATTAGTTTTATAGAATGTCCTTCCATTTTTGTTTTCCCACATATTTTCGATTTCGGCTGATTTAGCTAAAACCATGTGATCCAAGTGTAAATATTCTTGCATGCATTTCTCATATTCTGCGTGCATTTCAGGAAGCTTTGTAAATTGGGTCTCTAAACTTTTAAACCTGGAAAACGCTGATGACCGAAATTTTCCAAACTGTGGTTTATCACTTGTGTCCTTGAACGGTAGTCGAACCACGTATCGTCCTGTGGGCAAACGCTGCACTGTTTTGACATAAAAATTTTCGCAATATTCTTCTTCTGCCAGGTTCGCCAAATTTGACACCGTTTAAAATAATTTTCCAATATGTATCGGCTCCCAACATCATATCAATCTTACCGGATTCGTAATACTTGGGGTCAGCCAACTGCCGATGCCTACATTTAAAACACGACGAACGGCTTGGACATCTTGTAGCTATATGCCCTTTTGACAAACAATCTGAACACAGCCTTTTATCGATTACAGCTTTCCTTCTCTGCTCGTGGTTCAAACTAATAAATTGTGAACACTGCCTGATGGAATGTGCTCCTGCACACATTTGACAACCATAGCTTGTGTTTACATGGAAAGCTCCCTTGGATGTTGACGGTTTGAACTGTTCCTTTATGTTTAACGCCTCTAATGCTCTAAATTGTCCCTCTAAAAATGCTGTTAATTTTTCGTAAGTGGGAAAATCTTTTGTACTACCTATTTCTCTTTCCCAAAGTTTTTTTGTTTCTAATGGTAAACGTTCGCTTATCACATAAGTGAAAAAATTATGTCCCAATTCTTTGTGTTTACTGCTAAATTGTTCAAAGCTTGTATACTCTGATTTGTAGTGTCGATTAATTTCCTAATATTAAGAGCTGTATCAGTAGAATTGTATGGTTGTGAAAACAAAATTTTCAGTTGTGTTTTGATAAGAACTCTTTTGTTATCATATCGGTTTTTTAATGCATCCCAAGCTGGATCGTAATTATTTTCTGTTATGTTGAAATGTCTTATTACTTGGCCCGCTTCACCTATGACACTAGTCTTAAGATAATGTAATTTTTGGACTTTCGAAATTGATTTGTTGTTGTGAATTAACGTTGTATATAGGTCATGAAATGAGGTCCAAAGATTATACTCTCCAGCAAATTTTGGTACATTTATTTTTGGTAAATTTACTTCTTCCTTTCCAGTAACTTTTTGTTCTTCTTGTTTACTACGATCACTCGGTTTTTTTGAATGGATGCTGAAACAGTCTTCTTCTAAAATATTTCTGAAGTCAAATACTAAATCTTCAACTTCACCAAAGACTTGGTTATTAAAATATTCTGCACACGCTTCATCTGCATCAAGAATTATTGTCTCGTGATTTGATTTGAACTTCTGCCAGTTGACCTCTAACTGGTCTAATTTGTTTTTAAAATAAATTTTTGTTTTACGCGTTTTCGAATCTTTTTTGTAATTAGTCTCGAACCTAATTAAAGAATTACGAATTTCTCCTTGCTGTCTAATCAAACCTTCCATTCTCTCCTTTTTTTTTTTTTATATAAATTTTATTTTAATTAAAAGACAATAAATGCTTTATTTTACAATTAGTTTTTTATTATTATAGTTAGCGGGCAAAATTTTTTAATATTTTAAAATTTATTTTATTTTTCAACTAAAGTTATATAAATGTAAAATTATAGTATTATAAATTTTAATAAGTTTAAAAATGATGTACTTGTATATATATTTAAATTTTGTTCTTTAAATTTAAATTTTTATTATTTAAATTTTTATTATTTTAACATTTATTTTATGTTTCATTTTTTTTTTTTTTAAACTTACAATTCAACCAACAATCTGCACTGATTCAACCAACAATCTGCATTATTTCAACCAACAATCTCTATTTATCCGGTTCGAAGGACCATGTAAAATAGTACGCCTATTTATAAATGTACGCCAAGTTGTTCTTCCACAAAAAAAAAATACTTTTACTTTTAATTTAATTTTTTTTGTAATCCAATTTTGCTTCTCTACCTTCTAATGCTTAAATACGAAAAGAATGTTAAAATTACTATATTAACTTAAACTAAATTTATATTACTGTATACTTAAATTAAAATTCCACTACGGTTTAAGTTCATTAACCTTTGTTATGTAAAAAAAAAAGAAGTACCTATCATCATATGTTTTAATATATTTTGTATATAATGATGGTATATAACAAAAAAAAGTGAGTAAGTGGATTTTAATTCGATACTCGTTTTAATTTATTCTTACAATTATATAATTCAATTTCTTAGAAAGTTTTTCAACAATAGTGTATTATAATTCAATTATTTATCTTTATCCAAAAGCTTTATATTATTTTGACATTTACAGAAATTTCTAAAATAAACACAAGTAGTAATAATTATTATAAATCTTAAAGTAATTTAATTATTATAAATCTTAAAATTAATTTTTTATGTATTTAATTTCTAATTCATTTCTATTGTAGGTTTTAGATGAAATTCCAGATGATGCTGCTGTGATGTTCCAGTTCATTTAGACTTTGTAACATACTTAGTTAGAATAAAGTTCTTTGTGTTTTTGTTTTATTCATTTTAGGTTGATGTTGCTTGTTTCTGGAACAGCTGGATTAAAATTTGGTGAATTATTATTATCTTTGAGAAGCTTAATAATTTTTATTAATAAAAGTTTTTATTTTATTAAAAGTTAATATTTATACAAAAAGTTTTTAAAGCTGGATTAAAAAGTGTTGAATTTTTTTTATCTTTGAGAAGCTTTAAAATTGCTAAATATTCAGATAAATGCAAGCACTTCATTTTGAAAAGTTTTTTAAATTTGGTTTAAATACTTCATTAAAAATTTAGTATATTAAAATTAAATTATTAAAAGCTTGGTTTAAATATAGAATATAGAATGTATTATAAAAATAAAATTATTATAAAAATATTCTGCTGACTAGTTCTTTTTTCGTAAACAAAAACCCATGTTGTTTTGAAATGATATTTAAGAAAATGTAGAGTTTAAAAGCTAATATAAAAATAATAAAAAGTTTTTATAATATTGGATGGAAAAAAAACAAATAAAAGTAACTTAAACAAATTTTATTTATGAACATAAGTTAAATGAATTTTTTTTTTTTTTTTTTATTTATTATGCAAAATTATTGCTATAAACCTTTTATAAATATGATCAAAATGCTTTTACAGCATAAAGAATGAGTAAAAAAAAAATTTATGTCTTTGATATAAATAATGTCTTTCATATAAATTTATGTCTTTAAATTAGTGAAATGATCTAATATTTTATTTCAAGTGCTGAATATTCTAAATTAGACTAAAAACATATGAAAAGTTTAAAGTTGAAAAAAAAGTTTAAAGTTTGGTTTAAATACCAATTTTTTATTATTAAAATTTAAACTTGATTTAATATTTATCTGAAAAATATTTTAAAAAATTTTTAAAACTTGATTTGAACACATAATGAATACAAAATAATTTTTAAATGGAACGTTTTGTTATTCTCGTAATACAATGTAAATTAGACTTTTGGTAAATATGTTTTTGACTTTTGGTAAATAAAGCTTTGAGTTAACGGTTGAAATTATATTGTTAATAATATAAGCTGTGATTATGAAATACAAATTGAAAACATGATCAAGTTCAAGTTAAAAGTAAACAAAAAAAATGAAAAAAAACTTGGGTTTAAAAAGTTGTTTTTAATATTAAATAACAGCATTGCATTTTTTACTAAAAGTTTATAAATTTTTATTCATTAAATAATATCTCGTTTATTTATCCATGAATCATGTTTTTTACCAAAACCAAGCCACCTAACCAAAACTGGATTTCCTTTTTTTCTAATTATTTCTACAAGGTAAACATTAGGAAATTTAACAGATGTAAGTTCAAGTTCATAAAAACTGCCTTTTATTGGTTTTTGTGTGTAATCGAGTAAATTGTATGTTATTGGATCAGTTCTTTTTATTTTTGCTATGGTATAAATTTCTGTTGACCAATTAGGTTGATAACCTTTTGCAAATATACCTTTCAATTTACTTATACGAACAAAATCTCCAATTTTGTATTTTGCTTTTCGGAATACTTTTAATTTATTGAATACAGTTTTTAATAATAATTTCTCATTTTTCTTTGAACCTTTTTAGGTGGAAGTTTAACTGTATGATGGTATGTTGAGTTAAATTTTTCTATTAGCGATGGTAGAATAGTTAACCATTTATATGTGCTTTGTAAACTAAATTATTTCCACATCGTGTTTTTTAGCGTACGATTGAAACGTTCTACAATTGATGCTTTTAGTTTTGAATATGTATGATAATGGTTAATTTTATTTTTCCTCATTAGATTTTGAAATTTTTTGTTGAAAAATTCCATACCTTGATCAGATTGTAAATTTTTTGGTTTTTTACCAGATCGCTTAAAAATATTTTTCATTGCGATTAAAACATTATCAGCACTTTTGTTTTTAACTGGTTCAGCATACGCAAATTTTGAAAATGTATCAATTACTGTTAATAAATATTTATATCCCTTGTTGAATTGTGCATATGGAATCATTTCAACCAAATCAATTTGCCAAGTATCATTTAAACCCTTTTGAATAAATTTTCTTCGCGTAAATTTTCTTCTAGCACCTCTATGAATTTCTGATACAACTTGTAATCTTGACATTATTCTCGTACCATTTAATTAAATTTTCCAAAGTGATGCTATAATTTTCTATTGTATGACATTCACATGTGTCCGGTCCAGAAGTAGAATTATCATATGCCCATGGACAAAAGGTAAAATGAGTACCATAAATTGAAGTGTACTTATTTACTCCAGAATAATTTTTAATGTGTGTGTATAGATGTAATATTAGTTTCTTATGATCATCTAATAAGACGGAGGAATAAATATTTAAGAACTATAATTAAAAATGACTGTACTAAGAATATGTTCGCTGCTTTTATATAATTTCTCAATTGTATTTTAAATTTAGTTTCTTATCAGACCCAGACCAAAAATGATTAACTTTATTCATCCATTTACAATGATGATTGCGGGACCATCTGGTTGTGGGAAAACAACATTTGTGTGTAATTTAATTGAAAATATTGACAGATTGATTTATCCGAAAATTGAAACAATAAAATGGTGTAACACAGAAATTTCTGCTATTCCGAAAAATATAGATTTTCCTCATATCGACTTTTATACCAGTATTCCCAAAGAGTTTAGTGGGAATGAAAATAGATCCACTTTAATTGTTTTAGATGATTTAATGTTAGATTCTTCAAACAAACAGGTATACGAATTATTTACTAAAGGTTCGCATCATCGTAATTTATCTATTGTATTGTTAACGCAAAACGTTTTTCATCAGGGGAAATTCTCAAGAGATATTTCATTAAATTGTAAATATTTAGTGCTTTTCAAAAACCCTCGAGACAAATCACAGATTTTTCCTCTTGCTAGACAACTATATCCGGAAAATATAAAAGGTTTCCTGGGGGTATATAATGAATCAACCTCAAGTCCACATGGTTACATTGTGTTGGATTTAACACAAGACGTTAACGATTTGTTTCGTATTAGAACTAATATTTTTTCAAAAGAATATTGCATATGCTTCTGTGATACGAATGATTTGAATAACTGTCAAAAGTATGAAACGATTGAAGAAAAACCAACATATATTACATGTACTAGGAAAGTGTAAGAAGAAGAAATTTCGTGAAAATATTCTTAAATTTTGTGATGATGATATTATAAAAACTATTGCTGAAATTGCAATCAATATATTAAATGGAAATAATAAAATTTCACCAGCAAAAAAAGCTAAATTAAGAAAACATAAACAAAAATTAAGATTCCTAGCCTGTGCAAAGAAAAGTATAAAAGCCAAACGAAAAATATTAGTTCAACATGGTGGATTTTTACCAACTTTAATCGGTACTATATTATCTGGTGTAATAGGAAAATTGCTCAGTAAGACATAATGCAGCGAATGATTGTTATGTCACCAGAAATATTTTCAAAATTTAGCAAATTATTTCAAGATGATAAAAACTTGGATTTATTAGGTCAAAAAATGAAAAAAGTTTTATATGACAAAAATTCAAGTATGGATATCGATTTAACACATTATGATTTGGATGATGAAAATTTATTTAAAAAATTAGCTCAAACTGAAATGTTGAAAGATGAAAAATTAGTCCAAAGACCATCTCTAAGCTCTGATTATCGAATGTTTGAAACACCAAGTGGTGATGTAATTACCGTTGCTGTACCATCTCCTGAAAAAAAGAAGACACTAAGATCGGCCGATAGTTCAATTTCCTCAACTATACTTTCACAGTTTCCTGAAACAAAAAAACGAAAACTAAAACCTTTACTAAGAAGTCCAAAACTAAGAACTTCATCAACACCGGAATGGACAACATATAAATAGTTCAACATTTTATGTTTTCGTAGAAGTTAACAAAGATGGATAGTCAAGATGACTTCTACGTAACATTGTTTAGTAATGATAATTTAACACTGTTTCCAGATAACACTTCAGCTTCATTCGAAAATAAATTACCTATTCACTTTGATTTCAGAAATGGAAATTTGATAGTTGGTCTTTCAGAAATATATCTGAACGATTTTCTACAAACAGAAGAATTTAACAAAGAGAAATGTGCTTTTATTAATATTGGGCAGTATAATGTTTATGTAACAAATATTGAAAAACCTCTAGAAAAAATTAAAGTAACCAAATCTATAGGCTACACATATTATTCATATGACGATTCAGAATTACATTTGGATGATTGCAAGTTTAATTTTTTGCCAAAGCTTATTAAAAATATAACTCCTTATCCCGGGTTTACTCGAAATCAAGTTTTCAAAGAATTTTTTAATGAAGTTTTGACATATATCTCTACTCCTAAAAATTATGATGATGTAATATTTCAAAAAGGGTCAGAATCTAACCGAGGAGATTTAATTCGAATATCGCAGACTTTTGATGAAGACAGTTTCTATATAAAAGTTAATCAAAGTTATAATGTAAAAACATTACTAACTGAATTATTTCAACAGAAAAAAAATTTAAAAAATTTCAAAACAAAATTACCTGAACTATTCAAATTAGCTGTTGCTAATAATAAAGATAAATTAAATGGAATGATGATGATTTATTCAGATATCTATCATTCAATCATCTGTTTTTGGAAGTAGCAAAGTGCGGGCGTTGAGAGTTATCAACATAGAAAAT
Source organism: Poecilobothrus nobilitatus (assembly GCA_947095535.1). Taxonomy (NCBI): domain Eukaryota; kingdom Metazoa; phylum Arthropoda; class Insecta; order Diptera; family Dolichopodidae; genus Poecilobothrus; species Poecilobothrus nobilitatus. The sequence continues at coordinate 142,678,754 of OX352772.1, forward strand.
TGTAGAATACCTACAAATATTGAATTTGAAAATGTTCATTATATACCCATAGAAAAAAATTGTTTTGAAACAATAGCAATTAAAATTTGTAACCAATACGGTGATGAAATAAATTTTGTTTCCAGTTACTACCCAACAAAAATTGTATTACACTTTAAAAAGCATTGATAAAACAATATAAATACTACTACTCAAATATGGTATCCTATCAAACATGGAAAGAGCTTACGTGAGATATTATTCCTCTCAAGTAGGTGGAGGAGTCAACGATATTGGGCCTTTATTACAATTTTATCCAGCTATACAAAGAGGTCGTGGTTTTGGAAATATATTCGGAAGTTTAATTCGTTATTTAAAGCCAGTTTTTACATCAGGTTGGGACTTAATTAAAAGAGAGACTGTAAACACAAGTAAAAATATTTTTAATGATATAGCATATGGTGCAAACATAAAAGAAACTGTAATTGATCAAAGCAAAGGCGGTATAAAAAATTTACTGAAATCAGTAGTTAACCAACTGCATTCGATGTATGGTGGAAGACAAAGAACTATAAAAAGACAAAGAGCTATTAAAAGACGAACAGTTTCTAAAAAGACACATTTGAAGTCGAAACGACGAAAAAAGCAAAGTAAAACCTCCGACATATTCAATTAAAAATGGAATGTATGAAATCTGAACTTGATCTTTTTGCGTCATTACCCGTGCAAACAAGTATTTTGCGTTCAGAAGAGGTAGCAGACAATCCTTTAGCTTCTTTAGAGGCATCACCGTCAACTATTGAATTTGTTTCACTTGGAAATGGAGATACATATCGAGATTTATCCTCAACCTATATAAAATTTAAAGTTCAAATATTAAAAAAAGATGGATCAGTTTGGAGTGCAAATGATAAAGTAGGAACTGGAACTGAAGCAAGGACAGCTCCGCAGCCCAGTGTTGTAAATAATTTATTACACACTTTAATTAAACGATGTAATGTAACTCTAAACGGAAAAAAACATCACTCCTTCAGACTCCTTATACCATTATAAAGCATGCTTAACTACTTTACTAAATTATGGTACAAATTCCAGCCACATCTAGAAGCATCTGGTTGGGAATTGGATAAACCAAATGTAAATGATTTTAACAATTCTGGTTCTAAATCAAGACAAAAGTCATACAATAATTCTGCAATAGTAGAATTAATGGGTAAATTACATGTAGATTTCTTCAATACTTCTAAATTACTTTTAAATAATGTTGACATTCGAATTGCTTTAGCCCTAGAAAAACAGGATTTTTTTATTTTCTTTAACGATGCCGATGAAAGCTATTTAAAAATTCTCGGAGCTACGTTATAAATAAAACATTTAACAATTAATCCTAGTATATTGATAACACATAATACTGTATTGGAAAAGGCTAACGCGAAATATTTTTATACCAGAAGTGAAATCAAAACATTCACAATTCCAGCTAACACATCTAACATATCATTGGATAATATATTTATAGAGCAAATACCAAAAGCTATAGTATTTTGTTTAGTTAATAATCAAAATTTCAATGGTAAGAGATCAAAAAATCCATACCATTTCGACCATCAAAATCTCACACAATTTCAATTATATGTGAATGGAGTGCCTACACCAAACTCTGCAATTGAAACAAGTTTTACACCGAATAATTCTTGTAATTCTCGAGCATATTTAACATTATTTAGCGGAACAGGTATACATCATTCTGATAGAGAACATCAAATTTCAAAAGAATTATTTTCAAAAGATTATACAATACTGGCTTTTGATTTATCGCCAGACGGCTCGGGAACAGATACATGTCAGAGTTTATTAAACCAGGGAGTAGTAAAGATTGAAGCAAGACTCAGCTCTCCATTAACTTCAACATTAACTTGTATTGTATTTGCAGAATTCGATGCTAATATCGAAATTTATAAAAATCGTAACGTCTACGTGAACATATAAAAGGAAGTTCAGTGAACCATCTCTATTCATTTCAAAATGACATGTGCTCTAGTAGATTTATCGTTCTGTACGGACGATAACAATACAATATTTGTAAAAAATATTGCTGTGGCTGGCACAAAAGAAAAATGTAAAACTATTGTAAAAGAATTAAAGTATAAATTTCCTGTCAGAGAATTAAAAAGAACAGACATTGAGAATTACTCTTTTTGACATATCGATAACGAAAAAATAACTAATAACTTAATAAATTTGCTTGAAAAATTCGATATAGTCTTAACAAATGGAAAACTTAAAGCAGAATTTTTGATAGCATTTATACGAGGAAATACTCGACTAATTGATATTTCACGTTTGCAAGATAATGAATACACTTCAGATTTCAAAGGTTCTGAAATGTAATAAGTTAACACATAAAATATTTAGAGGCGTTTATGCTCTTGATAAATTAGCAAAACAAAACCTAGTATTTAGGTGGTAAATACCGATAATTCTAATAAAAAGGGAACACATTGGTTAGCAATATTTGTTCCAGTTCAAGGGCGTGCAGAATATTTTGATTCATTTGGAAATCCTCCATTTCACAATGAGATTATAAAATTTCTACAAAATCAATCAACATGTTTTGTTTTCAACAATAAGAGTTTACAAAGTAATTTAACATCTGTTTGTGGACATTATTGTTGTGTATATCTATGGATGCGAAGTTTCCGTAAAAGCATAAAATATTTTCTTAATTTATTCGATACATCATCCCCACTTAAAAACGATAAAAAAATACAAAGAATATTTCGAAAAATTTTTAAAAACTGTGGAAGAAAACCTATAAATAGAAAATTCTAAAATAGAATTCATCAGTTAAAACAAAAAAAAAAAATGGAGCGGTCTACAAATTCAGAAGTATTTAAAACAGAAAACGGTGAGCCACCGCAGAACCTTTTATTAAGCTATATTTATTTTTTGGATAAAAAACAAACAATAAAAATTCAAATTGGATTTAATATTGAAAATTTTGCTGCATCAATAATTTTCCAACGACAAAACAAATTTATAAGCGAAATGAATTACTTGGAATGGTATACATTTTATCATGATTTTAAAAACAGTCAAGCAAAATTAAATTCAAAAGGATTTTAGTTAACATTTAATCATACAGAGCACACTAAAAAACTTACATTGCAGCTAGATGAGTACAGTAATTTTTGTCTCATGTCTCATTTTATACAAGCAGTGATGTCATATAACAATGGAGCTGAATTTAATATACGAGAATATGTATTCAAATATTTTGATAGATGTATCGCAAAGAATAAATTAAGATTGGAACAAGAAGATTTCTACATTCCAATGAATTTACACATAGCTCAGTGTAACTATTCTAGACTATTTTATGAAATACCTATGTTTCTGTCAGAAAAATTATCTTGGTCAACAATAAATAAAACAAATATTTTTTAAAACCAATTATTTTCTTTTATTAAATACATATACAAATTCATACAATTTTTTACAGCACTCTTTTTAAATTTTCAGTTATGTTATGGTGAGCGCAAATGGTTGTGAAATTCCTTAGTTTCTGAAGAGATGGAATGTCATTATCTAAATTGATAACTTCTGCTGAACTGGAAACAAATTTATCTAAAAATTCCTTTTTCTGGTACCCCTTTACGTAAACGACATCGAATGAATTTAAATGTTCCTTTAAAATAATTTTAATCGCTAAATATTCTATAAATCCATCATCCCAGTCAAGCACATTTATTTGCATTTTATTGAATTCATTCTGCTGTTTAACATCGCTATTTAACTCTTTGAACGAGTAAGCTGCCTTAAACATAAACAACTTTAGTATCAGTGACCCTTCAGCTATCAAAGCAAATTCCTTCAAGAAATATTGCTTATTATTTCCAACAATAAACTGTAGATCAACTACTACTTTCCTGCTGCTCATTTTGTGTCTTACTATATTAAAATAACTTGAAAACCTCTAATTTATACCTAATACGATTTTAAAAAGAGAGGAAAAAAAGAGGGATCTCTAGGGCCCCTTGCCCCTATGGGAAGGGGACCATTAGCAGAAGCATAAACCGATACCGGATCCTCAAAGACCGATGCCGGACCCTCAAGGACCGATGCCGGACCTTGGGGGGTATATTTCAGACCTCTGAGGACCGGACCCTCAAGGACTGACACCAGACCTTGGGGACTATATTTCAGACATCCGGGGACCGGAATCAGAATCAAGAGAGGGGGATCGCCAGAATTAGGCCCCATTTTAAAGGGGACCGGACCTCAGGGGACCGATATTGGACTTTTTCGGACCGGATATCGGCTCTCTATAAACAAAGGTTGGTTTAAATGGATTAACCTGAAAAATATTTGTTTCGAGAAATATAAAATACAAACAATACCTATTACAATTTAAAATTAATTTGTTTTTTTTCTGTTATTAAATAGTAAGGTTTTTTTTTTTTTTATTTCAATAGTTTCTTTTGGGAATCGATACTAGTCATTGGTATTAACTCGAATAGAGCCATGTTCCATCTGGGTTCGTCTCTTCCCAAAAACTTAATATAGAAACGTACTTTGTTTAATTCGCTTAATTCAGAATCTGTTGACACTTTTTTGTTAAATCTATCGGGCATGTAAAACGTTATTTTTTCATTATCGAACGGATCCTTTACCTCACAAAGTAGTGCTTTTTGCCCTCGTTTTGTATCTAAAAATTTAAACGTTATAACTTCATACATCTTGTCTATGGCGAGCACATCAATATTTTTAAAAAGTTCTTGTTCACCCTTTCCTAACTTCATTAATGAAAACCTAGAATGTTGAAAATAATAAGGATAACAGAAATAATATTGATTGAAAAAATATCTTACCTTTTTCAATTTATATTTTGAATTGGATTTGATTTTAAATTTATTCGTTTTTCAAAGTAAAGTAAAGAACTATTTTGAATTTTCAAAGCATTATATACCTACTGTTTAAAAGCAAATACCCACCACTTCTTTTTTTTTTTGAAATATATAATGCATGCATAGTTTCTTTATTCTGATTAATTAAAAAAAGAAAAAAAAAAACTGCATAAACTAAGTAATTAATAGTTTATATCTAATGCAATAGAACTATGTCAATTATCATGTAATTTCTTAAATAATTGCATGACACATATGTACCTTGAATTATTATTTATAGCAACCAGAAACTAAACTAAATTTATTCATAAATTCTTTTATGAAAGCAATAAATCTTTTCATTAACTTACAAGTTGCGTTTTCAACATTGACTTCAATACGTGACACATCTCAAACTTGATATAAAAATAAAAAAATTAATAATACAATGTTGTAAAAAAAAAAAAAAATATATTGATTAAATAATCGTGAGTAGATAATAATTCAATAACACATGGAATTTTCAATGCAACAATTAATTTTTAACAGAATGAAAAAAAAACATTTTTTACTTATACATTACATTGTTGCATTTATTTAAATTTAATTTATTTAATCATTATTCATTTTATTTTTAAAAATACACCTAAAACTTGTAGCATAGAATTTAATTTATAATAAATTCAATATCCAATATGATGCAACATTGTTCTAGTATTTGAAAAGTTGTCAAGGACTTTTGTAACATTTTTCTATTATTATAAATTGATTTATGACTTCCGTTTTTATTTTATTAATTAATTTCAAGTAAAATAAAAATATTCCAAATGTATTAATTTTATAGTTTATGTATACTATATGAATTACATAAAAAAATCTTAAAAATTAACATTATGACATACTTACTGTATTATTTTTAAATCTTAATAAATCCATTATAACAATTTCAAAAAAGCATAAAAGAATTTGTGTAATTTAAAATCGATTCATAACATAAAGTTATATTAATAGCATAACATAAAGTTATTTTTTATAAAAACAAAAACAAAAAAAAAATGAACTCACAAAACAAGAGATCAAAATTAGCTTGTGAAATCTGTTCCAAGGAATTCACAAGAGCTAATAGCTTGAAAAAACACTTGAAATTGGTACATAATGCTAAAAAAGAAGATTTGTTTTGCACCCCCTGTGGAAAATACATCTCTAAAAAGTTCCAAGCTGCACATTTGCGTACAAATTCACATAAAATGAATTCAGCTGAACATCTTACTAAAAATTTACAGAAAATGAATCAGTCTTTTGATGGTAGATTGGAAAAATACCTGCGCGATAATGAAAATGAAGCGATTTTAAATCCCAGAGAGTTTCTCGATTGTATCAAAAATGAGATTATTGAGTTACCACAATGCTCAGTAAGAAAGCATAATGCTATAAAATTCAATCTTGAACTCTTTGGAGATTATATAAAGCCGATTGATGATGATACAGAAAGTTTATCAACCAAATCTTTTCAAACCCAAATGAAAATTGCTACACGTGCGGATGATATTTCTTCTATATATGATAATATAACAGAGAAGATCCAACAACAAGCTGAAGAATTTCAGGAAAAAGATAGCGGTTGGGCGATAATACAAATTTTGCGGGTTGAAATAAATATAAATAAATATCAACCAATTCGTGGCTCATCATATATCGCTCTCCCAAGATCAATTATTAGAAGGAGAGCCTGTATAAATGTACGAAATGAAGACGTATACTGTTTCAAGTGGAGTATGATATCAGCTATGCAACGACTTGCATCACAATCTAGTGAATATGAAACATCATCGTATAAAATTAGTGATATAACATCCCCAACTGTTGATTTAGAATATGGTTATGTGCGTCAATTGCATTTTGAGGGTATGTCATTTCCAGCATAGTTAAGCGAATTACGTATTTTTGAAGAAATTAATGATGATATAAGCATTAATGTTTTTGGATTGGAGTATAAGAATGCAGAACATCAAATTGTTGGACCTTTTTATATAACCAAAGAAAAAAAACTAAATCATGCAAATCTACTATTACTTGAAAAAGATGAGAACTTCCACTTTGTTTATGTAAAGCATATCTCGAAGTTATTACGGAGTTCTATAACATATCATGAACATCAAATATACATATGTAATTCTTGTTTGCAACATTTCTATGATCCTGAACAGCTTATTATACACAAGGAGGAGTGTAAGAAAATTGTTGCGAAACTTCCTTCTGAAGACAACAACACTCTAATATATAAAAATTACCAACAACAAATGGAAGCTCCTTTTGTGATTTATGCTGATGCTGAAAGTATTTTATCATCAATTTCCACATGTAATCCAGAAATTTCATCAACTATAAATATACATAGGCATGTACCAATAGCATTTTCATATTATTTTAAATGTACTTTCGATGATTCTTTGAGTGGTTATGAGGAGTTTGTAGGAGTTGATTGTGCTAAGGAGTTTATAACATCGTTGGTAAATAAATGCACAAACATATTTCAAAATCATCACATGGCACCGAAATCAATGGCAAATCTAACATCGGACGAAGAATTACACCAATTAACAGAGAGGAATTGTCACATTTGTAGTAAATCTTTAGACTATATTGATAGAGTAAGAGATCATTGTCATTTTTCAGGTAGATATATATAGACGACCTAATTTTTTTCCTATATTTTTCCATAATTTTTCAAAATACGATTGTGATTTATTGTTTAGGGCCTTGAATGAAATTAAAGGTAATATTGCTGTATTACCTTTAAATAACGAACTTTACATTTCACTGACCAAACAAATTAGTCTTGACGGAGACAATCATTTTTATTTACGTTTTCTTGATAGTTTTAGATTTATGCCCTCAAGCCTTGACTCATTATGTAATAAAGAGAATTTAGAACACGTCAGAAAAGCATTTGATTCTGAAGAAAAATTTGAATTAATGAGGCGGAAAGGAGTTTACCCGTATGAATACATTGATTCGATAGAAAAACTTTATGAGGAATGTTTACCACATCAGGAAGCATTTAAGAACCGAATGAGAAAAACCGCTTGTTCTAATACTGACTATTATCACGCAACTACCGTATGGCACACATTTAATTGTAAAAATCTCGCGGATTACATGAAAATATACTTAAAAACTGATGTGTTAATATTGACAGATGTTTTTGAAAATTTCCGAAAAATATGTAGAAAAATGTATGAACTAAATCCTGCTAATTTTTACACTGCACCGGGCCTTACTTGGGCTGCTATTGTAAAATATACAGGTGTTGAGTTAGAGTTATTAACTGATATTAATATGTACAATTTTTTCCAAAAAGGAATACGTGGTGGTAAATTAGTCAATGTTCCTTAAGACATTCAAACGCCAACAATAAATATATGGGGGAATATTATAAAAAAGAAGAAAATTCAACATATATTGTTTATTTAGATGCAAATAATTTATATGGCTGGGCAATGTCTCAATATGTACCATATAAAAGTTTTCAGTGGGTTGACAATCCCGATAGTATTAATGTAATAGAAATTCCAGATGATTTGGAAATAGGGTATGTTTTAGAAGTAGATTTAGAATATCCACAGAATCTTCATGATCTGCATAATGGTTTTCCGTTTTGTGCAGAAAATAAAATTCCGATCGGTAGCAAAATACGAAAAGTGTTGCTTGATCTAAATAATAAATATAAATATGTTATTCATTACCGAAATTTAAAACAATGCCTTCAAAATTGTATAGTACTTCAAAAAGTTCATAGAGCTCTAACATTTCAGCAATCTGATTGGTTGAAAAAGTACATTGATTTAAATAACATGCACAGAACTAATGCATTAAATAATTTTGAGAAAAACTTTTTTAAATTAATGAATAATGCCGTTTTCAGAAAAACTATGGAGAATGTTGACAAGAGAGTCAATGTGAAAACAGCTACTTCATGGGAAAGGGAGACATTTGGGTGCTCGAGCTCTAATAGCAAAACCTAATTACCATAGTTCATCTAGATTTGCTGAAAATTTAATTGCAATTCAACTTAATAAATCCCAAGTTCTTTATAAGAAATCGATATGTTTAGGTTTCTGTGTGTTAGAACAATCCAAAATTCTAAGGTATGATTTTCACTATAATTATATTAAACCAAAATATGGTAATAGAGTTTCTTTAAATTATACTGATACCGACAGTTTCATTTATACTATATAAACAGATGATTTTTATTCTGATATACATAAAGATTTAGCCATACATTTTGATACTTCTGATTATACTCCTGAAAACCCATACAAATTCCCTTTATTAAATAAAAAAAAACTTGGATTATTTAAAGATGAATTCAACGGTAGAATTGTTTCTGAATTTATTGGTTTAAGATCAAAAATGTATTACCTTGAATCATTTCAGGGTGATCAGGTAAAAAAGGCAAAAGATGTGAAAAAATATGTTGTAAATGACCTAAATTTAAATAATTATAAAGACTGTCTATTAAAAAATTAAATTATATATAGAGAAATGAATAATTTTAAATCATATTTACATGTAATTTACACTCAAAACTTAAATAAAATAGCTTTAAGTTCTTTAGATAATAAGAGATATATATTACATGATAAAATTCATACCCTTGCATTGGGTCATTGTAAATTAAATTAATTTATATAAACTTTATTGTAATTATTGTAGACATTATGTAACTAATACAAACTAAATTTAAGAAAATTTATAATTAAAATTATTAATATAGTTTTTAATGAAAAAACAAAACAAACTTTTATTATGAAATGCAAACTGTGTTTTATTTATAAAAATAACTTTTTAAACACAAGTTTTACAGTATTAAGAATACTTGGATTTATCATAACCAAACTTTAAAAAACTTTTCGTATCTTCAGTCTAATTTAAAATATTAGTACTTTTAATTTAACTATAAAGCTTCTCAAAGATCATAATAATTCATCAATTTTAAATCAAGCTTTTAAAACCTTAAATTTTTTAATGAAGTATTCAAACCAAACTTTAAAAACTTTCCATATTGAAGTTGTTGAATTTATCTAAATATTTAGCAATTTTAAAGCTTCTCAAAGATAATACCAAATTTTAATCCAACTTTAAAAACTTTTTTTATATAAAAACATTAAATCAACTTTAAACTTAAGTCCATAACCAAGAAAATTTTTATATAATAAAAATTATTAAGATAATAATAATTCTACAATTTTTAATCCAGCTTTAAAAACTTTTCTAAATTTTTTATATAAACATTAAATCAAGTATAAACTTAAGTTCCAAAATCAATAAAACTTTTATTAATAAAAATAAATCTTTAAATAAATTTAAAATATCAAACACATAAGCCTTTTATTCATACTTTACCGCTTAAAAACTCTGTTGAAGCCGCAGCACCATTGTTTTGCTCCTCTACACATTACCATGCGCTTAAAAACTCCGTTGCAGCAGCAGCGGTATTGTTTTGCTCCTCCCCACATGATCATGTAAAACATCAAAGACACAAATCTTTTACTCGTACTTTACCGCTTAAAAACTTTGCCGTTTAAAAGTTCCACCATTTGCGCCGCCATATATTTACCTGGTAAGCTTTGCTGATTAAAAGCTCCGCCATTTGCACCGCCATATCTTTACTACTACGATATTTTAAAATAGCTGGCTTTTTTCCAATATGATGAAAAATGCAAGTAGCTACAAGAGATTCTATATTAAAACCAACAAGAACTTTTAATGACTGATTTTTGTTGAGAAGATATGTATAACTCAACATCAAATTTGTGTTCGAACCTTGATCTTCTATTACTACGTTTTAACTAAAGCTTTTAAATATTAATTGTATTGCTTAGGTACACAAGATTGTGTAAAATTTTCAAATAAGTTGTAAAACATATTAATTATCAGATTGTCGTTTTCTATATGATTATCTTTGCTAAATTCATTCAAAAAAATTTTCATACTTAAACCAAAACGTCTATACCAGCCATAAACGCAACAGTATTGTTCACATACATTCGAAAGGCAACCATGCTTTGGAATATAAAGCGCAAACCAATATGTCCTGGATCCTGGATCTTTTATCTTGTCTGTGTTTACAATTAAAAAAGTAGGTGTTTCTATTATTTTTGGAATTTTGTCTAAAGCAAAAACTCGCTTAAAATATTTGTTTGTAAATTTGTTACATTTTAAAAAACTAGTTATTTCTAAAGTGTTCATAACTCAAACTGACTCAAATCATACACTCTACTTATTTCATTAACGTAGTTCATTAAGAACTCCTTTCTATTTTTTCATTTGTTATAATAACATAAAATTTTTCTACCACCTGTTTTAATTCTTTATTAATTTTATCATTATGTACAGTTCCAAAAGAGTAATTTTCAAAATTTATAATTTCTTTTGTTGGGAATTTGTAAGTAAACTCTTTTACAAATTTTTTACAAGGTTCTTTAATTCCAACTAAACAAATATCTTTTACAAATAAAGTATTTTTATCGTCACAACAAAACTTTACATCCACAAGTGCACAGGACGATGACATCTTGTTGAATATTCAAATATATGTTTCAATATTCTATTTATAGATTTGTGAATATATTTCGATTTTTATCAATTTGTATGCTTGCATTAAATTCTCCATAAACAATAGCAGTTAGTGTAGATGTAAGTAGATGTCAATTCTAACTGTATCTTGGTTTAGTAAACCTTGACATACTTCATTTCCAGATGCATTTGGAGTTAAATCAAAAGCAAGTATAAAAATTCCATTACTAAACATAGACTTTCTTATCTGATGACCTTTATCATTGTAGTAAATTCCAGTTCCTGAAAAAAGTTTACTGTATGCTCTTGTACAGGAATTATTTTCATCTGAAAAACTGGTTTGAATTGCAGAATTAGGTATTTGAACACCATTTACGTTTAACACAAATTGTGGAATATCAAAATGTTTAAAATTGTATGGGTTTTTTGATCTTTTTCCAGAGTAACCCACATTTTCTGTCATACAAAAAATGATTGTGTTTGGCAACTGCCCAATAAAAACATGATCAAGTGATATTGATGAGCTGTTCATTGGAATTGTAAAACTTTTTACTTCAACGCGTTTATAATTATATTTAGCATTGGATTTCCCAAGAACAGCATTGTGTGCTAAGAGCACGCATGGATTAAGGGTAACATGCCTCATAAATAGCGTGGCTTCTATAATTTTTAATTGTGATTCATCAGAATCGTCTGCAAATAGATAAAAATCTGGTTTTTCAAGTGTTAAAACTACTCGAATGCCAACTTATTTATATGTAGAGTAGGTTGGTTAAACATATCTACGTGTAGTTTACCCATAAGTTGCTATTATGATACAATTTTTGGCGCTTTATTGAACCATTATTATCAGATTTAGCTATATTTGCTTTATCTAAAATCCATCCTGCACATTCTAAATGAGTTGCAGCAGCATCTGTACCATAATTTAATAAAGATTCAATATAAGCTCTATAGTGATAATTTCAATCAGATGGTGTTATATTTTTGCCATTTAATTGACCATTACATTGTTTTATTAAAGAATGTAAAATGCTATTAACTACACTTGGTTGTATTATTATTTTTCGTTCAGCATTTTTATCATTATTCCATTTCTTTCAATCTTTCTGTAAGATCTGTACTTTTAATCTTAAATATGTAGAAGACAAATCTCTATATGTATCGCCATGACCCAGTGAAACAAATTCAATAGTTGAAGGGTTGTCTAAAGAAGCAATAGGATTATAGGAAACTTCTTCAGATCGTATAATGCTAGACTGAATGGGTTGGGTTTTAAAAATATCCAACTCAGATTTCATACACTCATTCATAATAATTCAAAAATATCTTTTTGTTTCTTTTTTTTATTATCTTTGCGTCGTTTCGACGTAAAATAGTTTAAATTTTTAATGAATGGTCTTTTTATAGCTTTTCGTTTTCTTTTACCAGAACCATACATTTCATTCAGTTTTCGTACGGCACCACGTCGTACATTTTTAATAATATCTTTGCTTATCTTGCATAACTTCTTTTACATTTGCACCAGATGCAATATCAGATAAAGCATTGATACCAGATAAAGTATTGATAGTTAATAACATCTTTTTTCAAAATATCAGCGCCTGAAGTAAATAATGGTTTCAAATATGTAAAAAGTCCCCCAAAAAAGCTTGCCACTCCACGACCTCTTTGAAAACGTACGGTTGAATGTAATAAAGGGCCGATATCATCAAGTCCTCTACCAGATTGAATTAAATAATACTTATAGTATACTCTCTCCCTAATGAATAAAATAAAATTACATATAGTTTTTAAAATAGCTTTTATTTATACTTTTTTAAAATATAATACAATTTTGGTTGGAATTGAACTATTGGAAAAGTTTATTTTGTATCCATATTTATCACGTAAAAGTAATGAAATGTTATTAAATACCTTTAATAAATATTTGAGTACTTTTTTCCCATTCTTCACCATACACATTTGGAACGAAATCATTAAAATACATTTCTGAAATACCGACTTCCACCTTGAATCACACATGTATTTATTAATTTTATTTGTAAAAGATGATAATGAATTTTCTGGATAATAGTTCATAGATGAATCACTAAGTAAAGTGACATAAAATTCATCATTTACTTGTATGTTGTCCATGAGCTTTGGGATTTATTCTTACGAATTGGAAAATTAGGCTCTGTTTGAGTATTACTTGCTGTAGCTAACCTTAAAACACGTCTTGATGAATTATTCAACTCTTTACTATTTATAGTTTTTTTTTTCGTTGGTGGACTTGGGCTATCTAAAGGAACAGTTATAATATCTCCTGTATCAGTTTTAAAAATTTGTACATTTTGATTTCTAATTGATTTTCTTTTTCTAAGACGTTCTTCAACTGAAGCAGCTGACAATGCTTTTGTTAAAACATTTTCTTGAATTTCATTATCAAATACTTCGTTATCAGCTTTTTTACCATATACTTTTTCTTCAGGTACAACTTGTGTTCCAACATTTTTATATTCAGGAAAATACGACTGAGATTCCGCATCTATATAAATTGGTTTTGCAAGAGTTTGAGTAAGTTTTGTTTCTGCAATTTTTACTCTTTCCTCTTTATTTCTAGGAATCTCGTTTTTTGTTTCTTATTTTAAATAGCTTTTGTCTGTATAAGTACCATTTTTGAGTGTCCGTAAGATGTTTATTTATCAATATTTTTTTCATAATTTTATCCAACTCATTGAGTTCAACGTCTGAATTTTGCTTTATTTTCTCATAAATCTCGGGTTTTAAAATTATCATTTTGTTAAATGTTGTATTATTCATTTTATAAAATTTCCGATTATCCCTGATAGAACTGCATCAAGAAGTGTAGGTAAAAATCCACCACGTTGAATAATAATTTTTCTTTTGCTATTTATAGTTTTTTTACGGCAAATGAGTGATCTTCATTCCTGTTTATACTTTCGTAATTGTGTTGTTGCTTTTTTATTCAGATTACAATTACCTCTTAAAATATTAATGCTATTTCACAAATTGTTTTAATTACTTCAGGGTCACAGTGTTTTATAATTACTTTCTGCAATTTTAGTTTAGAGGTTTCTAATAGGTGCGATATATGACGATTGGTCTTCAAACATTTCATATTCTTGAATTTGTTCTAATTGATCTCTCGTACAATAACACAAACCTTTTCCAAATATATCACTTCTTAATCGAAATATGTCATTAAAGTCTTGAGTAAGATCTATTAATATATAGCCGTATGGGACTGACGTCACATCATTATATACTTTTCCAAATGCTTTGATTTGATTGGGATATATTTGGCGAGCTAGAGGTAATATCTGGGATTTATCTCTTGGATTTTTGAAAAGTACTAGATATTTACAGTTAAGTGAAATATTTCTTGAAAATTTACCCTGGTGAAAAACATTTTGTGTTTGATATCATTCTCTAGTAAATAAATCACATATCATGAGAATTTAACGTCATATCATCGATAATAATTAACAAAGGTTTTTGATTATCATTAAAATCTGGAATAGTGTTACTATATTTCACATCTTTGATATATTTTGGAACGACATTTTTGTCTGGATTACACCAAATAATTCTATTTGGGTGTTTAATGTTTATAATATCTTTCAGTTTATACATTAAGTCGTCAAAACTTGCAACGAAAGGCAGGTCATTCCAAAAATTATTCACACCTATACTATTATAATTTAGAATCGTGTTATAAGTGTTTTTTTCTTCTGGCATTGGATTTTGATTGATACTTTTAAAAAACATTTGATGATCCAATATATGAAACCAATAATTACTTTGAATAATATCATTAATGAAATGATTAATAATGGTCTTTAAGCTCCTACCAAATTTAGCAGCTAGTTCTAGTTCAAGCTTATTACAAATTAGGAACCCATTGCTTAACGGAGTATTTGAGTATAGATTTATTTCAGATTTTTCTGTATTTTGTAAGTTTAAATTAATATCACCTATAATCAGATTTTTTTTATATTGCGATGTTATATAAGATAGATTATAAAAATAAAAAGAGGTTCATGTGCTCTAAATAAAATCAACAAAAAAATCAATAGAGGTTCATGTGCTCTATAAATACCAAAGATATTAATGTTCTGTTTCGTTAGTTCAATTTTCTAGAATGTTACTTTTTTGAAATTCTGCACCATATATTTGATAACTATTTATATCATTTTTAACGTAAATGGTAACCCCACCAAATGAATTATATCTATTGACAAAGTAAGCATTATATCCTTCAATATTGTAGAAATTATTTTCTGAGATATGTAACCAGATTTCAGAAAGTACAATTACTTGAATTTTATTTTTGAACTGATATATTAATAAAGGCTCTACATTATATAATTTATTTCTTAAACTTTGGATGTTTAAATAAACTATGTTAAAATTATTTTTGTGTGTTTGGTTTACTTTATTAAGATTAAAGTAAAAGTGAACTATAATCTATACTTCGTAATTGTTCGGTATATCATTGACCATTATTTAAACATATTATCACAGCGTAATAATAGTTAGTAGATCATAGGGTGATTTAGTAAATACACAAACCATTGCATTATCGTTAATGGTAATTAATATCATAAGGTGAGTTATTGTTGAGAAACAATAAAAGCAAACAAGAAAGATAAATAGATAATGAATTAATCCAAGATGTTCATGTTGTTGATTGTTGAAAAATAATAAAATCAAAAGAACAGAAATATTGCTGAATAATTTTTGAAGGTTATCTTTTAATAAATTATTGTAAAATATAGATAAATGAATCATTTAAGTTGTCGTTGATTGTTGAAATTTATAAAATCAAAACAGCAAAAATAAAAAAGTTGCTGAATAATTGAAAGATAACTTTTTTGACAGAATTATGTCAAGAAAACATAAACAACTAAGCAAGGAAAAATAATAAAAATAATAAAAAAATTTTAAATTAGCTAAATTAGTAATGTAAATATTAAGAAGGATTGATTTGTTATTAAAAATAAAATTAAAATTGTAATTTTCAATATAAAAAAATTGTGTAATATTAATAATCGAAAAAACAATAAATAAATAATATATCTTTATGTTGTAGAATAAAGAAAAACATAGCCTTATTTTAGCAAATAAAAATATAATATTGATTCTGTTTTAAAAGCATAAATAAAATGAGCTACAAAAAAAATTCTTGTTAGTCAGTAAATATTATTAAAAATTAGTAACTCGATAGTTAAGTGTTAAGTGATTAGAGATGTAATTAGTATATATAAAACATTACTTTTGATCCATAGGAATTTCCAATTACTGCTGGTTTTAATTTATCTAGCTTCGTAAGTGAGGCTTGATTGCAGTTGTATAAGATGCTCACGAAAAATATATTGCGGTTGCCTTTTTCCATTAAACCAATTTTCCATGTGTGAATTGATTTCCATAATGAATAAAATTCTTTTGTAATCACCGATGAAGCAACCGTGGAGCCCACAATTACAAATGATTCATTTGAACTATTTGGACAGTATAGGCATTACCATGTCGCGTAACCAGCTTCCACTGCTAAAACAACGTCCTCTGCTTTAGAGGCATATCTCACATAGAAGAAGTTACGACATAAAAACCTCTTTTACATTTCAAGCATTGTTTGCCCATTTTAATGTTTTGTAAGTATTTGTACTATTTTATTTCGATTATTGAAAATGTATTAATGACATATTATTTTACTTTTAGGTATTATATTAAGTATTGAATTATTTAATACAATGTTGAAGTATGGAATAAGTATAATATTTAGGCGCCAAAAATTATTCTGCATACGAATTTAATAAACTAAATTATTTTGTTTACAACATTTGTTTAGGACTTGAATCAGAATATTTGTTGTCAACATTCTTTATTGCATATTGAATATGCATGGCGTTAAAAATTAATGTTTTATGTGTTTTATTTAGGAACATTAGGCCTTTCCACACGAGTAGTGTCCTCTTTCGTCATTTTTTACTTTTACCTTCGTTTCATTCCCTCTTGCCTATAAACTAAATTTGTGGTGGGGATTTTTAGGAGTAATTTTTTAAACCAAAATTTTAGAGTTTAAAAATTTAGTCCACTAACACAAACAAAAACTGAAATAAAAATTTTTATGAGGGTCAAAAAAATTTTATGTGTACATACGTTTCATTCTCGTTTGGAAAATTAAAGAAAAAAGTTTTTGAAACGGTCGCAGCAAATTTTTAAAAAAGTAAAGTGATTTTTGATCTTTCACTCGATGAAATTATTAAAATATATTCTATTGACAAAAAGAAATTATATGCACAGTACAGTTTATTCTATTTCTAGGTACATACGTATATAATATATATTCAAAAATTACAGGCAAAAAAATCTTATGTTACTTAAATACAAAAAAAAATTTATTTGTTTTATGCGTGCTTTTTTTTTATATTTATTATCTACCTCTCGCAACAAATTTTGTTTTAAAATGAAATATTTACACACACATATAAAAGTAACGACTATCGAGAGGAACAGTGTGGAAATAAAAAAAAGAGGAAAGTAGTCACGAAACGAAAGAGGACACTACTCGTGTAGAAAGGCCCATTTATTATGTATTTTGTGTATATAGGTATACATATAAAATTTTATTCAAATTCCAATTGCCAAATTCAAACCACATACATACATAATTTTTTTTTTGTATATATATACATAGTAAAGAATATAAAAAGTAAAAATCATTTCAAAATTATGCTTTTGCGCATTACGAATTATGATTTACAAACAAAATTTTGTCAACACAAAAAATTAAAACTACGTATGTAAGTATGTACGTACGTACATAATATTATGTTAAACTAATTTTCTAAATTATTTTGTCCCGCTCCATTTGTTTATAATTTAAATCAAGATATTTGTCAACATTTTTAACTGCATGATTTTATTAAGCGATTAGGTAGGTAGGTGTTCAAGGTTAAATGTTTATTTGGATATACGATATACTACTTATAGAAATATACAGTAAAATACATTTATGTACATATATAATTTTCATACGTACGTGTAGAAATGTTGCTTCAACTAAAATTGGATTGTAATATTTATAATCACAGTATTTTAGTTCATATTTTACCCTTCGAGGTACTTTCATTATTTATGAGTTACTGGAATAAAAAATTTTTACTCTTGCTGTAATAGTGTAATGAAATCGATTTAACGTCTCTTAATTTTCTTAAACATTTGGTATAAAATTGTAAAAAGTATTTTATATCAGAAACAATAATGTATGTGTGAATGAAAAATATCCCATCTTTTTCTTAAATTCAAATTATGTTTCTTTTAAAACTAAAAAGTATAAAATAAAATAATGTAAAAAAAATATTTTTTAAAATATGCTTTTAACTATGCTTTTTCGATAAAAGCATATTTAAAAAAATATTTTTTTTTACATTATTTTATTTTTGTTTGTTTTTTATGAATTATATTTATTATTTTTTTTTAATTTAATAAATAAATAAATTTAATCAATTTTAATATATTCTTATTTCATTTAAAAGGTTTGTTTCATTTTCTTGAAAACCAAAAAAAAAACAAAATTTACAAAAACCATATCAACTAAACCCAAAACTCTGAATTAGTTAAGTCATCAAAGAAATATTAAATTTTCTATGGTGCGTCAAAATAAGTAAATTTAGAAACTAACTATCGAAATTCATTTTTTTGTAAATTAAATTTTCTAGAATTTATAGTAATTTTCTAAAGTTTGTTTGATAGAATTTAATAATAAAGAAATAATTTAATATATAATTGAAAAATTAACGCATGTTACATATTAATTTTTAGGAAAGGCTTTTTGATGTCAGAAGTGTTTTCACCCGTTCCAATAATATTCCAATAATATTTTCCGTTATTTTTTCTTTGTAGCAGCGATATCTTATAAGGATATGTTTACCTTTATCTTGAGCACTCTTTGCAAATTTTATACATTTCTAATAATCCCAGTTCACTGTAGTTTCCTTCAATTTAATTCGTATATAATTTAATATTTAGAGCATAAAAATAACCTATTTAATAGTTTCGGAAGAAGTGATAAATTCTGTCTTCAATGTAAACTACTGTCTTCAATGTAAAGATACCGGTTTTAATTTCCTAAGCTTCCATGTTATAGGACCACTGCACATTATTATGATATAACTTGATCAAAATTTTCGATCTCATCTATAACAGCCTCAATGACAATCGGTGAATGCTATGCTTCAATACATTTATTTGCAATTTTTGTGTGACGTACTTTTCAAATATTTTAGAGCTGTTTAAACAGCTATCCAACATTCTTTTGATGGATTTGATGTAAATCTGCCATTAATATTTATGGCGAATGGGCCTGTAGTTTGTGCCAGATAATGAAAACAGTCTACTAATGGGTTATGAAATATGTTCATTTTTTAATTTGACCTCTATTAATTTCTTTTTCGTTTCAGTTAAAAAACCGCATTTCACATTCAGCTGCTTAAAATCCATCCAATTTCCGCTGAAAATTTCTCAAATGATCGAATATCGATTCATTTTGGGTTTTTTTGATCTGAAATAGTTGTTTGTACATCATCATTTTTTTGATTCATTTTTTTAAAGCATGAGTTTAACCCATATTTTCCCATTACGCTTTTGATGTTACGAGCTTTTAAATTCATTTTCTTGCAGAATTAATGTGATAAAGGTCAGTGCCTTTGCATCTTTTATTTCCCATTATTAGTCTCTATCAGTTGGTTTTTTAATGGTTCGGCTAATATATTCTTGAATATCAACACTCTTGACACAGAAATTGAACTATGTTTGTTTGTTTTTTATAAATTTAATAATTCATAATTTGATACATTTTTAAAAAGGTCGTTAAAAGTTAAAAATATCAAAGAATAAATTACTGTACGCCTTTTTTTATTTTAAATCAAATTTTTATAAGCTAATTTAAAAAGTTCAAAGAAAATAGATGTTATAGAAATATTAAAGTAACTAAAAACTAAAATCTATAACGATACATAGTTTGCGATAAGTTTTATAGTAAGTTCAGGATATTGCATTGAAAAAACCATAAACTTTTAGGACTTTAATTTTTGAAAACAAAACTACTATTTATAAAATTTGGACATTTTATAATGAAATATTTGTATTTATTTGCATTTGATTTGAATTTGTGTCTTTCGAATCGTTATTTTAATTCTTTAAACCATTTTTTATATTAGTTTTGTACCCATAAGTGTTAAAAAGAAATTCTATATTAACAATATGATAATAAATAATGTTGCCGATGAATATGGTGCATTGAATAGTCGAAATTCTATTGGTGAAAAAGAAATGCTCATCTTTATCTTACCAAATTTTTAATATATCCTGTTAAAGTGAAAAATCGGCATTTTAATGAGAAATTTTCGTCCATCTTAAGGACATTGTAACGAGACGCAACTTATTATTACAAAAATTAACACCAAATGTAATCTAACATCCGTTATTAAAGGTAAATGTTCTGGGAAGCGAGTATTTATTCCTCGATTCTAACCCATCATCAGTTTCCAGTTAAACCTGTTTATACAATGCCCATAAATAACAGTCAGGGACAGACATTTAACAAAGTTGCCGTCTTTTGAACATTTTGTTTTTACACATGGTGAACTTTTTGTTGCTTTGACATATGTTAAATCCAAATGTAATATACAGACTTTTTCGTCTTAACAGATCTAGTTATTTTCTATGAAATTTTTAACTGATGTTTTTATTGTTTAAATTGTTTATTGTTTTGTATTTTGTTTGTTTTTATAAAAAATATATTTTTTTTAATATAAAATTTTTAAAAAATGTGTCTATTAATTTCACTCTGTCCCTCCTTCTGTTTTCACCGTTAAAAAGAGAAAAAAAATTTTAACCATTGGGTAGGTCTCATAAAAAAATTAATTTTGTCGAACAACTTTTTCATGTAGCCACGTCTATCAGGGAACTACAGCACCTCAAACTTTGAAAAAGCCTTATTTTTAAATTCTTATATGTTTCGCTCAAAATTTTTTCAATCTGAAAACACCATTCGACATTTTTTTTACCGTTATAAATCAATATTTTAATCAAAATTATATGTTTTTTTAAATTTAGTATTTAAATTTACCGTTATGTGAAAACCAAATTCTGCATTATTTTTCTACCTTCATAACTCCGGCACGCTTTTAGATAGGGACCTGTAATTTTGAGGCAAGAAAGAACTTTCAGAATTAGTATAAGTTTCGTCAGAGAATTTTTTTTGATTACCTCCTGTTTAATACCTATTAGAGCTCAAAAATTGAAAATATGCGATTTTTAGACACCTATAACTTAGGCACTTGTTAAAATCTTTTTTCGGCAATATATAAAAATTAAAGCTCCAGTAATATATTTTTACGTGCATTAGCGGGTTTTCTTAGTTATATAGGGTTCCGGATTTACAGCCCCTCAAAATTGCAAAAAAGTCCTATTTTCAATTTCAAGGCACAATTCTAAACAGTTTGTATTATCTTTTGGAAATGTGCGCTTTTAATATCTGTTGGCTTACATTCTGGCTTATTTGTTTCTAATTTTAAGTGTTTTTAAGTGCACTAATGTTTTGAATATGAGGTATTGTATTAGTATGAATATAACGAAAAATACTTTTTTTGAGAACATATACTTGTATATGTCATTTTTATTTCTAACAAATATTAAAAAACATGATATTTTATATCAATTATTGCAAATTGTTTCCTACAGCCTCACCTAATATATCTGGTTGTACACCAACATGGTAATATGCTTATTTATTTATTTTTTACACATCGGCAGAATTTAACGGATCGATTACAATGTTATACAAAATTATTGCTGGACTGACTAAAACGGCGAGGAATTGGAGGGCAATAACATTACGTCTCACTAAAGAAACACTTCGCAAAAATACTTTTAACAAAATAGTAGGTATTTACAAAACATGTTTTATTTTTGAAATATGTATGTAAAAACATTTAAAACGAGGAAGAATACAGTTGACTTTGTCAACTCTTAGATACCCGTACGAACCGTTAGTATGTTCACAGCCTGTCACTCTGCTTACAATATTATTTTCTTAATATTTTAGTATTTTAAAATAATTTGGCTGAATTTTATAATTTCTAGTACTATGGGTTGTACATATATTCAAACTATATGTTTGTATGTACATTCTTCAAAAGCAGATTCTAACCTTCCACATAACGATTATCAATCCAAAACTTTTTCAAATATTCTATAGTACCATTTAATACTAAGCGGTAAATGTATATTAAATTTACTAAGTACAAAACAGTAAATATAATTTTAAATATTATACATATTATATTATATTTAAATATTCCATTGACAGAATAATTTCTTATAAGTACAATAAAATACATATATGTATGTAAATACGGCACTATATAATATACATATCTACTCTTATCATTCACTCACTAGTGGCATATACGATATGTAAATAAACATGATATTATATAAGTATGTATATCAATATCATATAAATAAAAATTCTTCAAGCAACCGTTATGTTGTTTATTTATTTACATTTTTTTGTACTACGCATTATATCCTCAACAATTTCAAATTATAGAGTAAAACAAATGCAAAAAATTCGTTGAAGAAATTTGTTAGAAAATTTAAAAAAATCAAGTAACACTTTTGTCAATTATAAAGTAACCCTATATTATTAAAAAAAGTTGTTAACAGAAATAAGAGTATAATGTTGAAGCTTTAATTTTTGTGTATTACTTCAAAAAAATTTGAACAGGTGTTCAAGTTACAGGTGTTTAAAAATAGGAAATTTTCAGTTTTTGACCCCTTACAGTTCCTAAACAGGGGGTGATACAAAAAAAATTTCTGAAATGACTCAAACTTATTTTCAAAGATCTAACTTCTGTCAAAATTTCAAGTTTTCAACTTAAACCGTTTAGAAGATAGAAGGGTTAAAGGATTTTGCAAAATTTGAGTTTCGCATAACGGTAAATTAAGACACCGTATGCCACAAATATATATTTATTGTATATATACTTTTAAAGCTAATGAAAGTAGTAATCGTTTGGCGTTTTCAGAATGAAGATATACCTTACACAACTTGTGCTATAACAATTTAAATATAGAGCTTTTTTGAACCTTTGGGGAGCTGTAGCTCCGTAACGGGTGGGGCTACAAAAAAAAGTTATTAAAAATAAAATTAATATTTTTGTGAGATCTATCAGCAGTTAAAATTTCATAGCTCTATTTCAAAAAAAATGTGGGCATCTAAAAGTTAGGTGTTCGAGAGCTACCCTAAGGCTTGGTCCAAACTCAACCAAAAAAAATAGGAAACCTACAAATTACTTCCAGAATATTTTGTGTAAATTTCAAGATTCTAGCTTTGTTAGTTTTTGAGTTAGCGTGCTGACGGACGGACGGACGGACGGACATGGCTCAAAAGTCTTAGAATTTTTTTCTGATCCGATCGCTTATTTCGAGATGTTAGAAACGGAGGAGTAATTTTATTATACCCGATCCTATCGTACGGGTATAACAATCAAAGTAACATTTTTTGTTCTCTCTTTTTCTATTCGTTTTTATTTTTCTTCCAGTATTACATTTTACTTTTTTTTTCAGTTATTTAGGTATACTAAGAACTAATTTTTTTTTTCTTTTGATATTAAATTTATACATACAGTCTATTTCAAAAATAGAAATTATTAGCTATAGAACATTCTGAATTTTTTTTTTGTTCGTTTATGTTAACCGTCCATTCATATGCATACATAACATTTTTTTTTGTTCGTTTATGTTTACCGTCCATTCATATAAATATAACTGTTGTCTACATATTAAAAAATAATAAATCGATAAATCAACTAAATAATAATAGTTGGGAATTTGGGAATTTGGTGTGACTGTGTTAGCAGATTTTTAATAGTACAGCACACATAAAAATATGCATACTATTTTTGTACATGTTTGTACCTACATACATATGTAGTAAAAAAATTTGGTTTTAAAAGTATGTAATTGAGAAAATATTAAATTGCTTACTTCTAAATGCTAATGTTTTTGAATTAAAAAAAAATTATTTTGCTTTTTCTAGACGATGTAGATATACATATATGTATGTATGCACATAACATATATTTTATGATTAATTCATAATTATTGTTATTGAAAAGAAAAATATTGTTGTTATTTACTATTTTTAAAAAAGACTGGATTTCTTATTTTTAATATATTCTTTTTGTTGTTTAATGTTTTTACATAATTGGAAATATATTCTTAGTTTTTATACTTCAGAAAAAGGCATTAGTGGTGCGAATCATCATTCCCTAATAGATCTTAATTTAAAGGCAGCTCCCAATTTAGATATCAATGTTAGGGCCATAATATGCCATTTTAATATGTTAAGAGTTTCGAAAGAAAAGCCCTATTTTAATTATAATTAAGAAAGGAAAAACACATATCTATAATAAATATAAAATAAACACATTGCTTTTATAAATAAAAATGTATACTAAAAATCAATTGATTTGACGAAAAAAAACTTAAATTTAACACTTGCTATCTAAATTTTAAGTAAATGCATATTAAATTTTACACTGTGTTCTCAAGTGCGACACATTAATTTGTTTACACATTCATGTCTTTCAAATTCATCGCTTTCAAACCAAAAATATTTTCGAAGCACATATTTTTAAGTATGTTCCTATGTATATGTACACATACAATGCAATGGGCTACATAAAAAACAATAGTCTTTTATAGAAAAAAAAAACATTTATGTATTACGTATACGTATTGATATTGGTATTGGTGAGTTTAGTAAATTTAGATAAAATGTTTTATTTTGCTTCTGTAATAATTCTGTTAAAAATTCTGTTATATCTTTGTATGAAAATTTAATTTTGAAATTAAGCTAATTTCTCTAATGTTTTTCGATATTATTATTTTAAAATCATGTATTGTCATCGGGATCTGATCTAATGAAGAAAATTTCAAGTCTCCAGCTCAACGGGAAGTGTGTTTAAAATGGCTTCTAAGATTCCATCCTTTACCCAACCAAGTTAATAAAAAGCTGTTAATAATAAAAAAGTAAGCAAATAGTTAAGATAGGTTTTATAGTTTTTTGGTTACAAAATAAGGATGATATGCTTTTTCCAGAATATATATAATATTGACAAAATATATGCTCGTCAAATATCTTCGAAATATCGAATTGTCATGCCAAATCTCAAGTTGTAAAATATCCCTTTTCTAAAATAAATTATATAAAATGGATTTTTCAATTTAGAATCTGGTACATAAACTACAAATTTCATAATATTCATAATGCTATATAGATGTTTATAAATTATTAGCAGAATGTAGTTTTTATTAGTGATCATTAAAAGGATACTTACTGAATAAGAAAGAACTTTATTTAATGATAAGAAGATAGACTTGAAAATTTAAATGTATATGCTGGCTTTAAATAAATTACCTGCTAAGTAAAATAAAATGCAGAAACGACTTGATTAAAGTTTTTTTTGTTTATTGATTTAAAATTATAATAATTTTGTACATCAACAATTGTGGCACTTGACTAAACCCACTTCATCACAATTCATGCACTTTAAAGCAATGAATTCAGCTGTAAAATGATTGCGGTGAAGTGATTTCTTTGAACCATTGCAACACGGACAAGGTAACAATCTGTATCCTCCGCAAACTATACACATCACAGTTACATCCATCGACTACAATAAATTTAATAATAATGATTTAGTTATACAAATATTTTTGTTTGAAAGTTATTATGGTGTTGCTTCTCTTTAGACTTTTATTATTCTGAATCCTTTACCGATCCGAAGTTTTTAAAAATTATGATTGATCTATTTTCAAGATAAATGTGTTTGATCAAATAACCCGTATCAAGTAAATAAATCTACTATGCTGTCTAATGTATAATTCTGATTAAACTTTTTTATTGAAAGATTTTATATAATATAAAATTAGTATAATATAATTAAATCAAAAATAAGTGCATACATATATACTAGGTGCTATAATTAATAATATCATATCGTATTATTTAATAATAAAGAAAAAAAATAAATCTTGTATAAAATAATTGATGGCGCACAAATTAAAATATTTGTGTTCATAGCCTTGTACAAATACTACATCTGAGTAATCAACGAATTAGTGAAAATAAAAATTTCAGAAGCTCAAGCTGAGGCAAATATGAATAATAAATGACTAAGTGGATACTCTATACTGCTTACAGCAGTGGAAAGCAACAAAAATTGTTTAATTTGATTTGATTTAAATCATATAAAATATTAGAAGAATAAAATGGGGTAATATTTAGATATCTATTAATATTATAAGTTTTAAGTGTTTTTAATAGAATATTACATTAAATAATTGGACATATTGGTAATAGGTTAACAGCTGTAATATTTTGCTTTGCAAAATTTCGAAATTGTTTTAGTAATTAATGAAAAATAATTTATTTTTTCGGCGAACTTTGAAAATTACGAATTTGAACACTAATATCCAGAAAAAGTTAAACAAAAACAAAGTTAAAATATAGAAACAGGCTCATGTGTTTCCAAAAAGTAAAATTTCACGTACAATTAGAGCCAATTTAAATACTTTTTTGTTATGTCTGAAAATATATTGTTTTAAACATATGATTATGAATGTGCATATGATTATGAATTTGACTTTGAAATTTGAAGTTAGTACCTATTTACCAAAAAATTATATAAGAATATTTGTCTTTATAAAAAAAATGCCCCAACATATATAAAATTTTAATAATATGTATTTCTATTTACTTAATAAATATCTCACATAATATTTAGTATATAAGAAGGCATATGTAAGAGCATCCTGTATTTCAATTTATTATTTTCATTTCATATGGTTTCAAAAATTTTTTTTATGGTTTCATAAAAACTATAGCATCTGCTATCAGCTCTAAGATTGCTGCTACTTTATTTTAACATAAATCATTTATGAAAATTCAGTTCCAAAAATAGGTACGTAAAATCAAAAAATTTGAAATGTAGATATTTCAGTAAGTAATTCAAAATGTATGAGTAGTCTAAGAGAATGTGCACCTTTAATACCTTGTATGATTGTAATAATTTCCGTAATTCTCCCGTTTCATTTAACTTTTCAATTAAATCGGCATCCTGAAAAAATAAATTTTGGTTTAGTAATTTTAAAAGTTTTACCTAAAGAGTTCTTTGTTACGCCAATATACTGTCCTTCTACAAATAATTGTGGAACTTGAATTGTATCTGTCTGCATTCGCTCTTTTATTTCTTGTTGGTATTCAGAACTCATGAAAACATCTCGTTCTTCGAATTTAATCAAAAGTGTTCGTAAAATTTGTTTAACAGTTGCACATTTAGTATACGTTTCTCTAATTATACCCATGCTGGTTGTGTACACAACGATTTTCCCTAAATCTTGTTTTTTTAAATTCTAAAAAAAAAGAAATAAAGAAAACAATCCTTAATATAATATGTATATTTTAAGCTATATGATCATATATGTATTTAAATAAGTTATTCAAAAAGATAGAACGAATATCTTATATAAGAGCGAACACAATACTCTGAAGAAACAAATCTCATTACATTTAATATTTGTATTCAATAATAATACTATTTTAATTTATAAGGAAAGTTAAAGCGAGGGAAAAAGGGTTCCCATACAGGCAGAGGCTGTATATTACTGAGTGATCTCAATATAATGAAAATTAACGATATTCAAAATATGTACATATATTTTTACCTACATATATAGGATACAAAACTTATTAATTAAATAATAATAAAGAAAGGTTATATATGAATATATAGAATTATCTCTTGTTTTCCTATTAGTTGGTTAGTTTACATTTTTAAAGTTGAAAAAGTATCTCTCATTGCTATTTTTACCATAACTGTCATTTTTTATAGATACTGTTTATACCCGTACGATAGGATCGGGTATAATAAAATTATTCCTCCGTTTGTAACACCTCGAAATAAGCGAGCTAGATATACCTTCAAAGGTATGGATCGGATCAGAAAAAAATTCTAAGACTTTTGAGCCATGTCCGTCCGTCCGTCCGTCCGTCCGTCAGCACGCTAACTCAAAAACTAAGAAAGCTAGAATATTGAAATTTACACAAAATATTTTGGGAGTAATTTGTAGGTTCCCTATTTTTTTTGGTTGAGTTTGGACCAAGCCTTAGGGTAGCTCTCGAACACCTAACTTTTAGATCCCCACATTTTTTTTGCAATAGAGCTATGAAGTTTTAACTACTGATAGATCTCACAAAAATATTAATTTTATTTTCAATAACTTTTTTGTGTAGCCCCACCCGTTACGGAGCTACAGCTCCCCAAAGGTTCAAAAAAGCTCTATATTTAAATTGTTATAGCACAAGTTGTATAAGGTATATCTTCATTTTGAAAACGCCAAACGATTACTACTTTTATTAGCTTTAAAAGTATATATACAATAAATATATATTTGTGGCATACGGTGTCTTAATTTACCGTTATGTGAAACTCAAATTTTGCAAAATCCTTCAACCCTTCTATCTTCTAAACAGTTTAAGCTGGAAACTTGAAATTTTGACAGAAGTTAGATCTTTGAAAATAAGTATGAGTCATTTCAGAAATTTTTTTTGTATCACCCCCCGTTTAGGAGCTGTAAGGGGTCAAAAACTGAAAATTTCCTATTTTAAAACACCTGTAACTTGAACACCTGTTAAAATTTTTTTGAAGCAATACACAAAACTTAAAGCTTCAACATTATACTCTTATTTCTGTTAACAACTTTTTTTAATAATATAGGGTTACTTTATAATTGACGAAAGTGTTACTTGATTTTTTCAAATTTTCTAACAAATTTCTTCAACAAATTTTTTGCATTTTGTTTTACTCGATAATTTGAAATTGTTGAGGATATAATGCGTAGTACATAAAAATGTAAATAAATAAACAACATAACGGTTGCTTGAAGAATTTTTATTTATATGATATTAATATATATACATACTTATATAATATCATGTTTATTTAGATAATATCATGTTTATTCGTATATGTCACTAGTGAATGATAAGAGTATAAATGTATATTATATAGCGCCGTATTTACATACATATATGTATTTTACTGTACTTATAAGAAATTATTCTGTCAATGGAATATTTAAATATAATATAATATAATATTTAAAATTATATTTACTGTTTTGTACTTAGTAAATTTAATATACATTTACCGCTTAGTATTAAATGGTACTATAGAATATTTGAAAAGTTTTGGATTGATAATCGTTATGTGGAAGGTTAGAATCTGCTTTAGCAGAATGTACATATAAACATATAGTTTGAATATATGTACAACCCATAAGTTCTAGAAATTATAAAATTCACCCTTATTTAAAAATACTAAAATATTAAAAAAATAATATTGTAAGCAAAGTGACAGGCTGTGAACATACTAACGGTTCGTACGGGTATCTAAGAGTTGACAAAGGCAACTGTATTCTTCCTCGTTTTATTTTCGAATAAACCTCGACTCATGACTCAAATCTGCATGAAGCATAATACAAATCATTGCCGTCTTTTTAGATTCCCACCTCCCTCGCAAAAAAAAAAAATTGGAACATATTTTTAAAAATTATACACATAAATATGTCTGTTCGGAACCAAATTATATACATAAATATATCTGTTGGGTAAAATCGGTTGTAGTTACAAACCTTTATCTTTAACTTACCTAAATTTAAAGCAGTATATAACTGTAGGAATAAAAAGAGAGGAGGTGGAACAGTAATTTTTATAAAAAATAATATTAATTTTAATGAAATAGTTAAGGAAGAAAAATACAATTTTACAATTGTTGAAATTCAAAACACTTGGCTAAAAATTAAAATAGGTACGTTTTATAAAGCCCCAAATGAAAACAGTGCGCAATTTATAGAACATATGGAAAAAAAATTGGAAAAACAATCAAACTGCATCTTGTTTGCTGATACTAATATCAATCTTTTTAACAGATCCAATTCATTAATTGCGTGTACAGACATGCTATCAACATCTGAGTTTAAAATTGTAAACAAAATTCACAGCACAAGAGATTCCGCTAATTCAAAAACCCTAATATATCATATTTTGTCAAACTTAAGTGATAAATATAATATAAATTATAAAATTAAAGAAAACGGTCTTTCTGATCATAAAGTATCAATAACTAAAATAAAAACTATCGATATTAAAAAAAAAAGCAATAAGAACACAAATTATAAATAAAACCGATTATCAAAAATTTTATAACTTAGTACAAATCCAAGAACAAAATAATAACTTAACAGATATTGATACATTGATTAAAATAATCTAGGATGCGAAAAAGGCCAGTACGAAGAAAATTTTATTAAGAACTAGAAACAATAATTGGATAACCTCTAATACACTCAAAAATATGAAAAGAAGGCGCTCCTTATATGATGCTCATAAAAAAGACCCAAATAATAATACAAAAAAAGACAGGTACGTGAAATGTAAAAGGGAAGTGACTAAAATAATAAAAGAAGCCAAGCAAAATCACATTAATAGCAGTATTGAAAACGCTGAAAACGATTCGAGAAAATTATGGAAAATCATCCACAATACAATTAAAAACAGTGAAGATACTATAAATAAAAATTTTTGTAATATAATCCAAAAAAATGGGAAAATTACAGAAACTGATAGAGAAAATGCTAATGCTATGAATAAATTTTTTGGAGAATTCCCACCTCCCTTAGGAAAAAAAAAAATCAAAGAGTTTATAAAAGATTCGATCGGATTTGATCCCAATCAAGATGGATTTTTAGAAAGTAGTGGTACTGAATCAGCAATTTCGGCAACATTAGAACAAATATACAATGCAATAGATGAAGGAATGTATGTAGGTGCTATATTTATAGACTTAACTAAAGCATTTGATGTTGTTAGTCACGCAAAGGTCATCCACATTTTGAATGACTTTGGAATAAAAGGTTTGTGTAACTCTTTAATAAAATATTACTTAATTAATAGAACACATTGTGTTAAAATTAATAATACAATTAGTGAAGAGCTAATATTACAGCGAGGGGTTCCACAAGGATCAATACTTGGGCCTTTATTATATCTTTTATACATAATGGATTTTCC
Organism: Poecilobothrus nobilitatus; assembly: GCA_947095535.1. Classification (NCBI taxonomy): domain Eukaryota; kingdom Metazoa; phylum Arthropoda; class Insecta; order Diptera; family Dolichopodidae; genus Poecilobothrus; species Poecilobothrus nobilitatus. Next base: position 142,710,416 of record OX352772.1, read on the forward strand.
AAAAAATAAATTGACCTCACAATATAATATTTATGCGGACGACACAAATCTTATAGCTAAAACAAGAACCTTAAGTGAGCTTGAAAACATAATAAATAATTATATGAGGATTTTTTCTGACTGGTTGGATGAGAAAGAACTTTGCTTGAATGCTAAGAAGACAAATTATATAGTATTTAAAACTCCAAAAAAAGCTACCATGAAATTGATATCAAAGTAAAAAACAGCATAGTACAAAGAGTTAGTAATATAAAGCATCTGGGAATCATCATCGATGAAAAACTTAAATGGGACGATCACATAAACCATATAAAAAAATGTATTGTTCCAATTTCTATTGCAATAAATAGGGCTGGTGGGTTACCGGAAAAAGCAGTAAAACTTGTCTACAATGGTCATATATTATCCAAAATTAGATATAATATTTGTAGCTGGAGTCACTGCTCAAAATTTCAATCAAAGAAATTGGAATAGTTATGAACAAAACACTGAAGTTACTCTTCAAACTTAGCTACAAGACTAAAACTTCTGAACTATATGAAAAAACTAATCAAATGGATATAAATCAATTGATTTACTTTGAGAAGTGCAAATACATTTATAAAATTGAAAACAATAAACTAAAATCAAATTTATTTGAAAATAATGAGACAGGATGAGATACATAGTTACCAAACCAGAAACACGAGAAATATCATAGTACCGAAATCAAACACAACCATAAAACTTAAAAGTCTAAGATGCAGTGCAATAAATTTATACAATTCGCTGCCAAATTAAATTAAAAGTAGCCAAAATATAGACATTTTTAAAAATAAACTTAAAAATTTGTAAAGGAACTTTGAACAACTTAGAATTAATGTTTTTTTTTAACTTATTTCATTTTTAAATTTCAATAGTAAAATTTAAAAATATAAGTTTATAGTTATGCGTTTGTTGCCTCCAGCTTTTATTTTAATTTCACAGACTTTAAAACTTATATATACTTATATTTATATATATATTTGACATATTGAAATAAGCTTTTTCAAAGAAATCTCGATTGTAACAATATAGTTTAGAAAATTACAGAAAAATTTGCTATTAAAAATTTATTTTCTACTTTTTAGTTCAAAAAAGCTGTTTTTTAAAAAATTTTTTTTTATTTATTTTATTTTATTCTTTTTAGTAACGACAAATATAAGTATTAAATTGATTTTTTTTTTTCCTTGTTTAATTTTGAATTTTTACAGTTGCCCTCACAGTCTATAATTATATTATTACCTGCTATAATATAGAATATATTGAATTTTTTTATTATTAATTTATTGTGCAAAATTAAGAAAACGTTGCATAGCTAAATTCAAAATTTAAATAAAAATATTGCAATTTTATAATTTTCTTTATTTTCACTTAAAAATGCTGCCCTTTGAAAACTTTGATTTATATACTGCCTTGTTTTTTCTTTCTTTTATAGCATGAAATTTTAATATTTCTTTTTTTCTATCTGTTATGTGTGTAAATATCAGATGTGCACATATACATAAGAAATAGCCTTTAAAAATATTTAAAAACAATCAAAGTAACATTTTTTGTTCTTTTTTTTTTCTATTCGCTTTTATTTTTTTTCCAGTATTACATTTTCCTTTTTTTTTGTTTTCTGTTGTTTAGGTACGCTACGAACTTATTTTTTTTTTTAATATTAAATTTATGCATACAGTCTATTTAAAAAATAGAAATTATTAAAATTTCGTTTATGTTTACCGTCCATTCATATAAATATAATTGTTGGCATTAAAAAATAATGAATCTATAACTACACACATATATACTGATATATTCATTCATATACATTTTATAGTAGTATGGGTACTACGTAATGATCTGAACTTCTGATTGTTATATTGTATTATATATTGTGGCAAGATTTTTAAAAAATTAAGGAAACATTGCATAGCAAAATTAAAAATTTAAATAAAATTGTTATTGCAATTTTATAATGTTCTTTATTTCCACTTAAAAATGCGACTCTTTAAAAACTTTGATTCATACACTGCCTTGTTTTTTCTTTCTTTTCATAACATAACATTTTAATATTTTTTTTTTATCTGTTATGTACGGAAATATCAAACGTATTTTTTTTTCTTTTAAAATCATAACATTTTAATAGTTTTTTTTTTCTCTCTGTTATGTGGGTAAATATCAGATGTGCACAACATATACATAAGAAATAGCCTTTAAAAATATTTAAAAACAATCAAAGTAACATTTTTTGTTCTCTTTTTTTTCTATTCGTTTTTATTTTCCTTCCAGTATTACATTTTCCTTTTTTTTTGTTTTCTGTTATTTAGGTACGCTAAGTATTTCTTTTTTTTTTTTTAATGTTTAATTTATACATGCATTCTATTTAAAAAATATAAATTATAACCTATAGAACATTCTGAATTTTTTTTTGTTCGTTTTTATCTACCTTCCATTCATATGCATACATAAAATTTTTTTTTGTTCGTTTATGTTTACCGTCCATTCATATAAATATAACTGTTGCCTACATATTAAAAAATAATAAATCTATAACTACATACATAAATAGCCATATATTCATTCATATACATACGTATCTATATTATGACCTGAACTTCTCAGTGTTGCATTATATCATAATGCGGCAAAATTTTTAAAAAATTAAGAAAACGTTGCATAGCTAAATTCAAATTTTAAATAAAAATATTGCAATTTTATAATGTTCTTTATTTCCACTTAAAATGCGACCCTTTAAAAACTTTGATTCATACACTGCCTTGGTTTTTCTTTCTTTTCATAACATAACATTTTAATATTTTTTTTTATCTGTTATGTACGGAAATATCAAACGTATGTTTCTTTCTTTTAAAATGATAACATTTTAATTGTTCTTTGTTTCTATCTGTTACGTGGGTAAATATCAGATGTGCACAATATATACATAAGAAATAGACTTTAAAAATATTTAAAAACAATCAAAGTAACATTTTTTGTTCTCTTTTTTTTCTATTCGTTTTTATTTTTCTTCCAGTATTACATTTTCCTTTTATTTTGTTTTCTGTTATTTAGGTACGCTAAGTATTTCTTTTTTTTTTTTAAATGTTTAATTTATACATGCATTCTATTTAAAAAATATAAATTATAACCTATAGAACATTCTGAATTTTTTTTTTGTTCGTTTTTATCTACCTTCCATTCATATGCATACATAAAATTTTTTTTTGTTCGTTTATGTTTACCGTCCATTCATATAAATATAACTGTTGCCTACATATTAAAAAATAATAAATCTATAACTACATACATAAATAGCCATATATTCATTCATATACATATGTATCTATATTATGAGCTGAACTTCTCAGTGTTGCATTATATCATAATGCGGCAAAATTTTTAAAAAATTAAGAAAACGATGCATAGCTAAATTCAAAATTTAAATAAAAATATAGCAATTTTATAATGTTCTTTATTTCCACTTAAAATGCGATCCTTTAAAAACTTTGATTCATACACTGCCTTGTTTTTTCTTTCTTTTCATAACATAACATTTAAATATTTTTTTTTTTATCTGTTATGTACGGAAATATCAAACGTATGTTTCTTTCTTTTAAAATCATAAAATTTTAATAGTTCTTTTTTTCTATCTGTTATGTGGGTAAATATCAGATCTGCACATATACATAAGAAATAGCCTTTAAAAATATTTAAAAACAATCAAAGTAACATTTTTTGTTCTCTTTTTATTCTATTCGTTTTTATTTTTCTTCCAGTATTACATTTTATTTTTTTTTTCTGTTATTTAGGTACACCAAGAACTTATTTTGTTTTTTTAATATTCAATTTATGCATACAGTCTATTTCAAAACTAGAAATTATTAGCTATAGAACATTCTGAATTTTTCTTTTGTTCGTTTATGGTAACGTCCATTCATATGCATACATAACATTTTTTTTTGTTCGTTTATGTTTACCGTCCATTCATATAAATATAACTGTTGCCTACATATTAACAAATAATAAATCGATAAATCAACTAAATAATAATAGTTGGGAATTTGGGAATATGGTGTGACTGTGTTAGCAGATTTTTAATAGTACAGCACACATAAAAATATGCATACCATTTTTGTACATGTTTGTACCTACATATATATGTAGTAAAAAAATTTGGTTTTAAAAGTATGTAATTGAGAATATATTAAATTGCTTACTTCTAAATGCTAATGTTTTTGAATTAAAAAAAAATTATTTTGCTTTTTCTAGACGATGTGGATATACATATATGTATGTATGTACATAAAATATATTTTATGATTAATTCATAATTATTGTTATTGAAAAGAAAAATATTGTTGTTATTTACTATTTTTAAAAACGACTGGATTTCTTATTTTTAATATATTCTTTTTGTTGTTTAATGTTTTTACATAATTGGAAATATATTCTTAGTTTTTATACTTCAGAAAAAGGCATTAGTATTGCAGATCATCATTCCCTAATAGATCTTAATTTAAAGGCAGCTCCCAATTTAGATATCAATGTTAGGGCCATAATATGCCATTTTAATATGTTAAGAGTTTCGAAAGAAAAGCCCTATTTTAATTATAATTAAGAAAGGAAAAACACATATCTATATAAATATAAAATAAACACATTGCTTTTATAAATAAAAATGTATACTAAAAATCAATTGATTTGATGAAAAAAAACTTAAACTTAACACTTGCTAACTAAATTTTAAGTAAATGCATATTAGGTTTTACACTGTGTTCTCATGTGCGGCACATTAATTTGTTTACACATTCATATCTTTTAAATTCATCGCTTTCAAACCAAAAATATTTTCGAAGCACATATTATTACATATTTTGAAGTATGTACCTATGCATCTCTACACATACAATACAATGCCATGGTCTCCATAAAAAACAGTAGCTTTTATAGAAAAAAAAAACATTTATGTGTTACGTATACTATACGTATTGGTATTGGTTATGGTGAGTTTAGTAAATTTAGATAAAATGTTTTATTTTGGTTCGGTAATAATTCTGTTAAAAATTCTGTTATATCTTTGTATGAAAATTTAATTTTGAAATTAAGCTAATTTCTCTAATGTTTTTCGATATTATTATTTTAAAATCATGTATTGTCATCGCGATCTGATCTAATGAAGAAAATTTCAAGTCTCTAGCTCAACGGGAAGTGTGTTTAAAATGACTTCTAAGATTCCATCCTTTACCCAACCAAGTTAATAAAAAGCTGTTAAAAAACAGATCAGTTGTGTTCTAAGCGTTGAACAGGAAAATATATAATAATATTTTCGCATAATATATAATAAATAATTTTTAAAAGTATGTAGGTTTATAGTTAAATTTTTAGTTTATTTTCAAATAATTTGTTTTAATTAAAAATACTACTTTGACGAGATGAAGGGGCTAGGGGCTAGGGATAAAAATTGGCCTTGGACAGTGAATCATTAATATGTTGCAATCAAGAGAGACCCAGTCGGAACTCGTCAATCATAAGATTATTAGAAGAGTAAGCAGAGGTACACCACAGATTGAGGTCCTATCACCACTACTATGGCTTTTAGCAATGAACAGAATTCTTAAAGAGATTCAGGATGAGGGAATGAAAGCCATCTCATATGTAGATGATCTAGTTGTATTAGTGCCTGATTAGTATCTAGACATCATTAGGGAAATTATGGAAAGAGCTTTAGCTATGGTTGGTAGATAGGCCAATGGTTGTGGCCTATGCGTCAACCTGAGTAAAACAGAACTAATGCTATTTACAACCAGAACCAAGAGTTCACTGGAGTTCAATTCTGATTTCCCAATTCTGGGGTTTACTAATCCAAAAATGGATTCAGAGACATTTAGCCCTGAGTATCAAATATCTAATACCCAGGAGTAGTACTTCACCCGAAATAGAAATAAAAACTCAATAACCAAGAAAGAGCCCTGCATTATAAGAAGATGTTAGGTAAAAAATGGGGTTTAAAGCCAAGAATGGCTTTTTATATGTACACAGCTATAGTACGCCGAATCCTTACCTGCGGATCACTAGTGGGTGGCCAGCTTTGGAGAATGAGTATATCCGAACCCAGCTTGGTGACGTGCAGAGGGGTACATGTGTAAGTATTACGGGTGCGTTAAGATGAGCGCCAAGTAATGCACTAAATGCACTGATATACCTTCTCACGGTTGTCTTCATATTAAATTTCTAGCCTGTTGTAGCGAGATCAGACTTCGAAAAAATAAGTAATGACGAACAAAACCTTGTGGACAGAGCAGTATTCTCAGTTTGAGAGTTCATGATCAGCCAGATTCCACAGATTACGCAATGCCAAGTTTTGGAATTGTTAAGAATTTCAAAGCAAAAATTCTATCAAGAAGGGAATGCAAACAGGAAAACCACGCAGATCATCATTCCCTAATAGATCTTAATTTAAAGGCAGCTCCCAATTTAGATATCAATGTTAGGGCCATAATATGCCATTTTAATATGTTAAGAGTTTCGAAAGAAAAGCCCTATTTTAATTATAATTAAGAAAGGAAAAACACATATCTATATAAATATAAAATAAACACATTGCTTTTATAAATAAAAATGTATACTAAAAATCAATTGATTTGATGAAAAAAAACTTAAACTTAACACTTGCTAACTAAATTTTAAGTAAATGCATATTAGGTTTTACACTGTGTTCTCATGTGCGGCACATTAATTTGTTTACACATTCATATCTTTTAAATTCATCGCTTTCAAACCAAAAATATTTTCGAAGCACATATTATTACATATTTTGAAGTATGTACCTATGCATCTCTACACATACAATACAATGCCATGGTCTCCATAAAAAACAGTAGCTTTTATAGAAAAAAAAAACATTTATGTGTTACGTATACTATACGTATTGGTATTGGTTATGGTGAGTTTAGTAAATTTAGATAAAATGTTTTATTTTGGTTCGGTAATAATTCTGTTAAAAATTCTGTTATATCTTTGTATGAAAATTTAATTTTGAAATTAAGCTAATTTCTCTAATGTTTTTCGATATTATTATTTTAAAATCATGTATTGTCATCGCGATCTGATCTAATGAAGAAAATTTCAAGTCTCTAGCTCAACGGGAAGTGTGTTTAAAATGGCTTCTAAGATTCCATCCTTTACCCAACCAAGTTAATAAAAAGCTGTTAAAAAACAGATCAGTTGTGTTCTAAGCGTTGAACAGGAAAATATATAATAATATTTTCGCATAATATATAATAAATAATTTTTAAAAGTATGTAGGTTTATAGTTAAATTTTTAGTTTATTTTCAAATAATTTGTTTTAATTAAAAATACTACTTTGACGAGATGAAGGGGCTATTAGAGGAAATGTCAGTCGAAAAAGAGTCTGCAGCAACCAATAATGCGAACGATGCGGGTGGTGTAGATAAATCTAAAGCACTTGAAGTGTGCCTGAGATGATCTGCTAGTCCTTCTACACGAGGAGGACCTCGATATAGACCTCTTTCAGGAGCCATTAGTTAACGCGTCCAGAACCAGGGAGTTAAACAGCGGCAACTATAAACTCTTCTACTAGGCTGTAGGTTTAGAATTAGGTAAGCCAAGAACTTGTATTCTGGTTAAAAAACACATTAATGCCCATCTCTGTTCTTATTTCATTTACGAAGATTTGACAATCGTCAAACTGGGGATGCAGAACGATGTGACCATGTACATAAGTTCTGTGTACATGTCACATGATGAACCCGCTCTCCGAAGAGGTTTCGATGAATGGGTTAACTCACTTATCACCAAGCTATTCAAAAGCAGCCTCTCGCTTGGCCATATTCCCCAGCTACGGAGGCGGGTGAAGGTGGTCTTTATACCAAAGGCTGGTAAATGAGGGCCAAAACCAGTAAGGACCTTAGAAAGATAAGTTTATCATACTTTTAATTGAAAACTCTCGAAAGAATACTAAAGTTAGAACTTCGAAAAGTACTAGAGAGTACTCCATTGTGTAAGTATCAACATGCCTATTGTAAGGTAAAGTCAACTAAGATGGAACTAAGTGAATGAGCGTTGAGCAATCGATACAATACAAAGAATATACGTTTGCCGCCTTTCAAGACATAGAAGGTGCCTGCATCGGCAATACAGGATTCATGCATCGGCTATAAAAGATTCACTGAAAAAACTAGGGATAAAAATTGGCCTTGGACAGTGAATCATTAATATGTTGCAATCAAGAGAGACCCAGTCGGAACTCGTCAATCATAAGATTATTAGAAGAGTAAGCAGAGGTACACCACAGATTGAGGTCCTATCACCACTACTATGGCTTTTAGCAATGAACAGAATTCTTAAAGAGATTCAGGATGAGGGAATGAAAGCCATCTCATATGTAGATGATCTAGTTGTATTAGTGCCTGATTAGTATCTAGACATCATTAGGGAAATTATGGAAAGAGCTTCAGCTATGGTTGGTAGATAGGCCAATGGTTGTGGCCTATGCGTCAACCTGAGGAAAACAGAACTAATGCTATTTACAACCAGAACCAAGAGTTCACTGGAGTTCAATTCTGATTTCCCAATTCTGGGGTTTACTAATCCAAAACTGGATTCAGAGACATTTAGCCCTGAGTATCAAATATCTAATACCCAGGAGTAGTACTTCACCCGAAATAGAAATAAAAACTCAATAACCAAGAAAGAGCCCTGCATTATAAGAAGATGTTAGGTAAAAAATGGGGTTTAAAGCCAAGAATGGCTTTTTATATGTACACAGCTATAGTACGCCGAATCCTTACCTGCGGATCACTAGTGGGTGGCCAGCTTTGGAGAATGAGTATATCCGAACCCAGCTTGGTGACGTGCAGAGGGGTACATGTGTAAGTATTACGGGTGCGTTAAGATGAGCGCCAAGTAATGCACTAAATGCACTGATATACCTTCTCACGGTTGTCTTCATATTAAATTTCTAGCCTGTTGTAGCGAGATCAGACTTCGAAAAAATAAGTAATGACGAACAAAACCTTGTGGACAGAGCAGTATTCTCAGTTTGAGAGTTCATGATCAGCCAGATTCCACAGATTACGCAATGCCAAGTTTTGGAATTGTTAAGAATTTCAAAGCAAAAATTCTATCAAGAAGGGAATGCAAACAGGAAAACCACTTGGTTGAAATAGATACCAGTGTCTTCACTGATGATTCCAAGATGGACTGTGGTGTTGGTGCTGATGTCTATTCAGAACCACTTCAAATAGAACATGCTTTCACTCAAAATAGAACATAAAATGCTGGAAATCTGGAAAACATACCAAGTACTTGGAAACAATACTTCTCTGGTACCAAGCATTGCCATGGCTACAGACAACCAAGCAGGAATTAAGGCTCTCAACTGTGCAATAATAACACCTAAGCTCGTCACAAAATACTTTGGTAAACTTAAGAATAAAAGTAATTTATATAATGTTACATTATTTCGGGACATAGGAACATCACAGGAAATGAAGATGCTGATGACTTAGCTAGGAGGAATTCCAGCCTCATTACTTCACTGGCGGAACAGGTGAACCCACCACTAAGCAGTGTGGGAAAATAAAGCCCAATATAATCCTATTATAAACCATGTGGTCACGGAAGTGATAGCAAAATAGTGCTAACGCGCTAAATGTGGTGACTGCCGTGAGTGGCGACGACCAACCCTCTATACCAACCAGCCAACCAACTATGCCTGGTGGAAGGGGAAAACATATTAAAAAGGCTGCAGAAGCGCAGAAACCAGATAGGATTCCTAAACATATTTTTTAGGATTCAACTAGATACTAGATGTAGTTTTTGTTATTGATGTAGTTAATTTCTTATATTCAACTTTTATGGGTTTTTATAAATTGTTCTCTCAACACCTAGGCCATTTTAATCATTTTTAAAATAAAGGTTTGTGAGTTTTGAGAAATAATTTATTTTTTTTTTTAATTTAAATTTTTTTGAAAAGAAAAATAATAATATTTTTGTTTCATTAAAAAATTTTTGAGATAACCTTTTTTTTTTGGAAATATTTGTTTTTATTGTTCATTTATACTGGTTCCTTTCGTGTACTAAATTCCTTAAAAACACCATTTTATTTATAATTCTATTTATTTTTAATGTCTCTATTTGGAGCTCTCTCAAAACTTATTTATTATAATTTTACATATTTTTAATTTAAATATATTATTTTTTTACTAGATAACCTCTAGTATCTTAATTGATTAAGTTATTGATGTATAGTTGAATTAATTTATTATATTCAAGTTTTTTAGCTTTTTATAAATTGTTTTCTCAACGCACATACCATTTTATTAATTTTTAATATAAAGGTTTGTGAGTGTTGAGAAATAATTTAGAGGTTGTCTAGGTAAAGTTAAGTTAATGCCTACTGAGTAGTCCATTAAACTGAACTATAGGACGAAACAACTTCTTTTTATACCTGTATGAACTATTTTCAAGGGTATAATAAATTTGCCATTACGTTTGTGAGACCTTAAAGGAGTGGAGCTAGATATAGTGTTAAAGGTATGGATCGGCTTAGAATCAAATTCTTAGTCGCTTAAGCCATGTACGTCCGTCCGTTCGCACTATAACTCAAAAAATAAAGGAGCTAGGAGGCTGAAATTTTTTTTACGTCACTTTTGCAAAATTGTTAGTTTTGCTATTTAAATCCAACATTTTCGGTCGGCGGGTTCGAGTAGCTGCCATACAACTTCTTTTTTAAACAAATGTAACTCATTATCTATTCAAGCTAGGTTTCTGAAATTTTGCAAATGATGATCAAGTTTTATGGCAACAACTTCTGTAAATATTGGTTGTGTTGGTACTGCGGATTCGGGTATCTGCCATACAACTTATCCGTTTAAATAAGAATAATTCAGTGTCTATTAAAGCTAGGAATCTGAAATTTAGTAAAGAGGTGTCGAGTTACACCCCAACAACTTTTGTAAAATTTGGTTGGTCTAGAGCAACCGGTTCAGGCTTCTTGCACCTCTTGGAACTTAATGAAGCTAGAACTTAATGAAGCTATCGTCCGCACGATAACTCAAAAAATAAAGAAGCTAGAAGGCTGACATTTTGTTTACGTCACTTTTGCAAAATTGTTAGTTTTGTTATTTAACTCCAGAATTTTGGGCCGCCTGGTTCGAGTAGCTGCTTTACAACTTCTTTCTTTAAATGGAAATAACCCAGTGTCTATCCAATCTAGGTATCTGAAATTTTGCGAATGATGATCAAGTTTTATGGCAACAACTTCTACAAAATTTGCTTGTGGTGGTACGACTGGTTCGGGTAGCTGCCATACAACTTCTCTTTTTAAATGAAAATAACTCAATGTCCGTCCGCACGATAACTCAAAAAATAAAGGAGCTAGGAGGCTGATATTTTTTTTACGTCATTTTTGCAAAATTGTTAGTTCTGCTATTTAACTCCAGCATTTTCGGCCGCCGGGTTCGAGTAGCTGCCATAAAACTTCTTTCTTCAAATGGAAATAACCCAGTGTCTATCCAATCTAAGTATCTGAAATTTTGCAAATGATGATCAAGTTTTATGGAAACAACTTCTGCAAAATTTAGTTGTGGTGGCGCGACGGGTTCGGGTAGCTGCCATACAACTTCTCTTTTTAAATGAAAATAACTCAGTGTCCGTCCGCACGATAACTCACAAAATAAAGAAGCTAGAAGGCTGACATTTTGTATACGTCACTTTTGCAAAATTGTTAGTTTTGTTATTTAACTCCAGCATTTTCGGTCGGCGGGTTCGAATAGCTGCCATACAATTTCTTTCTTTAAATGGAAATAACCCAGTGTCTATTCAATCTAGGTATCTGAAATTTTGCGAATGATGATCAAGTTTTATGGAAACAACTTCTGCAAAATTTAGTTGTGGTGGCGCGACGGGTTCGAGTAGCTGCCATACAACTTCTCTTTTTCAATGAAAATAACAGTGTATATTGAAGCTAGCTATCTGAAATTTAGTGAAAAAGTGACGAGTGGCATGCCAAAAACTTTTGTAAAATTTGATTTGCCTAAAGCAGCCGATTCAGGCTTCTTGCATTTGTTGGAACTTAATGAAGCTAGGAGCAATAGATGTGGGTAGCTATCATACAACTTACAATTTACATAAATATATTTCTGTAGTTCGGTACTAAAACATCTAAATGTTTTTAAATGATGATCAAGTTTTATAGAAACAGGATATATTACGTTCATACGGGTATTCCAGAGTTGACACAGTGTACTCTACTGCACTTTTCCTCGTTTATTTTTGTAATAACAAACAAAACACCTCAAGAGAAATTTTTATAAAAATATTAAAAAGTGTTTGGATTACCAAAAGGTAATTTATTTATTAATTTTTTCTTATAAATTATCAATATTTTTTTAAACAATTTTTTTTTCACATGGGCAGTGCGTTTATGTTTTATCACAAAAAAAATATAATGTATAGAACCTAATCCCCACATTAATATTAGCTGACAAAGAAAAAATTACTTACTACGCTATTTTGATGGAAGTCAATATTGTGAGATCTGGAAATGATGTAACCAGTGCCTTAGTTCGAATTTTGACTAAAATTATTACTGAATTTTTTAAGTTTTAAATAGGTTAACGTTATGGAGTGATTTGTGCGTTCCATAGAATCGAAACAAAATCAGTTCAATGGGAATAAAGCTGTTCTTAAATCAGTATAACATTATAGTGAAGATAACTCAAAAATGTTCGAAGCCGGGACATTCTAATATTCAAGAAGTCAACAGCGTTCATTCATTTAAAGACAGAAATTTAAAAAATGTAGAAATTTATAGTCTCCTAATTCAGCTATTAATAAATATTTCAAGCGAAAAAGTTTAACTAATTATAATACAACTAATTTAGTTAATAATTATAATACATTCTAGTTGCAAAATTGGACTTTAGTAACGTACCATTTACAAAAATAAAAACAATTTTATATGAAAGCATTAGTGAAAACAAATTACTAATAAAATATAAGACTTCTTTTTCTCAAATTAATTATAAAATATGTAATAAGATTTGTTGAAGACTGTTGCGACTTCAAAGAATATATTGAGCTCTGTGGTTTCAAATCTATCTCAACGTTCGATTTCAAAAGAAAAGGTAAAATATTTAAAAGATCTAATTCCATTTCTATCAACCGATAGAAAAGATAGAAAAGATAGGTCGCAAAAAGTTAAACTAGAAAATATTTTCAGTGAATGCAGAACTATTAATGTCGGTGTACCTCAAGGTTCTGTTTTAGGACCTTTGTTATTCCTAATTTATATTAATTCTTTATTTGCTCTATCATTTAAAGGAAATATTACTGGTTTTGCAGACGACTGCTCTCTTTCTTATAGCGGAAAAAACATAAATTGTCTAAAGGAAAGTCTAAACTCTGATTTAAATTTGCTGAGAAATTGGTTCATGGATCATAAACTTATCATAAGCAATAAAACAAAACTAGTAGTATTTAATTTAAAAAAACGTTGCTTTGAGCCTATAAAGCTTAAATTTCATGCAGCAAACTGTAAAAAGATAGTGTGTGAAAACTGCGCTGGCTCTTCAAATCAAATTCGTTGTTGTTCAGCAAATTGTTTTGAAATTGAAACTGTTGACAATTATAAATATTTAGGATTAATTATTGATAACAACCTAAACTGGAAGTTACATCTAAATCAGTTACATAAATACATGTTGCTTTGCATCCGAAAATTCTATCTACTAAAAAACTTTTGCTCTAAAACACTTTTACTAAAATTTTACTATGCTGTAGTGCATTCCAAGTTACAGTATGGCATTGCAAGTTGGTGTGGTACCTATTTTAATTCAATCGAACCAGTTTTTATAGCGCAAAAATGTACAATTAGGATTATTTATTCTAAAAACAGGAGATTCAGTTGCTGGCCTTTATTTCAAGACTCAAATATACTTCCGGTACGCCACATATATGCCCATAAATGTCTGATCAAATTTTTTAAAATGGATAACTTTTTACAATTAAGAAACAATAATCAATATAACCTAAGAATTAATAAGTTAAATTTAGCTTGCATTCCTTTTGGCTCAAAAACTCACTATAAAAAATTTTTTGACAGCTTAGCTCCTAAATATTTTAACAAACTTCCAAATCATATAAAGGAAATAACAGTATTATCAAGATATTCAAAATTATGTAAATTATGGTTATTATCAATTAATTATCTTGATTTAGAAAATGTAAATTAAAATACCCTGAAAGTTCTCACCTATCTCTTACTTAGAAATATGTAGTGAGAGCTTTAAAGTATTTTAATTGCAATAGTTACAATTTTTTAGTCTCCAATTTCGTTTCTCCTAAAAACAAACAAATAAACTTTTTCTTCTTTTTTTTTTTTTTATACTTAAAATAACATTTTTTTTAAATTTACTTTAATTTTAGAGTTGCATGAAGTAGAGAAAAATAGTAAGCTCAATTGTAGGAATGAAATTTCAGTTGCTTTCGAAAAGAATTTTGTTAAATCTATATATATTCACGGAAAATCGGTAGTAGATATCAGACCAGATCTTAAAGCTGATGATGTTCTCTTCTACAGCACTTCTCTATATCGTTCTAAGTCCTGCTGTGAATTAATGGATTTACTTATTAATGTAAAGGATGCAAAAACTTCCCTATCTAATGTTTTAGACATTCCAGCTCAATGCAATGTATCAAAAAGCTATAACACTGTACCTTTTAACTATAGACAAGAATTTTCTTCATCAGAAATATCTGATTTTAAATGGATTGTTCTGCACGAAATTTATAACAAAATTAACCCTTCCCTGCTAAATATTCCAAAATTTATTATCGATATGCATATAAAAAGAATTACTGAAATCGAACCGATTTCGACTTTTAAAGAACGTATTGCAATGAAATACTTTAGCTGCGATTATAAAACTTTATTAAAAAATAATTTAACACAATTTATACTAAATTACATTTGCTGTTCTATGTATCCTTGTTGTAGTTGTACTATTAAATAATTACTAATTAATTATGATGTAAAATGCAAAATAAAATTTAATTAAACTGTAAAATTTTAAAACAATTTATTAATTGAAATTGTAAAAAAAAAAAAAAAAAAAAAAAAAAAAAAAAAAAATAAAAATAAAAATAATAATTAGTTTCATACAAAATTTCAACCCCACATTAACAAGTTTATTTTTTAAATTTTTTTTATAATTTAACGTATCAATTATACAACACTAGTGGTTTATCCACTACCGTATAAATAATATTTAAATTTTTGTTTTCCTTTTATAAATTATATTTTGTAGTCGTAAGAATTAAACCTAGATTTAGAAGAAAATTGTAAAAATAATTTATAATGTAATGAAGATTTAAATAAAAATAAAAAAAAAAAAAAAAAAAAAAAAAAACCAAATATGCGAACTATATTGAAAAATACTTAAGTTTCTCAACAATATTAAATTTATTTTCTTGTTAATATATTATATGTTAAATTTTTTCTTATTAAAAAAGTTTGTGATTGAAATAAAATGCAAGACTATCATTATAACTGAAAATATCATATACATATATAATACACAAGAACTTGGCGAGACACAAATCTTCCACTAAACCTATTATCAGAGACACAAAACTATCATTAAAAAAGTAAGAATTTTGCAATAGAAATAATTTTAACAAATTTTTAATTTATTAATTTGACAGCTACATCCATTATGAACTGATCGCAGTGTTAAATTTAAAAATAAACAAACCTTCTATTGGGAGCTTTCAAATGATTATTTGTCTTGAGAAAAAATACACTGTTAACAATACTAAAAGGCCTGAAACTGAAGAGAGAAAAGTTTAATCGTTTAATAGTAAGCGTAATATTTTTAAGGAAAAAATAATAGGCTGATTTTATTCTTGATGTTGTTTTAATTTTTATAAAAGCGGATAGAAGCTCCTCTTACTATTTTTTTTACAAAATGTCAAGTCAAAAGGAACAAGAAAAACGTAGTTGAAACTTTGATCTGTAAGCTGAATTTTTGATATGATATAAAAAATTGGAAATTTTATTTTGAGCATAGTATTCAGGTTATATCTCAGCTCAAAAAAAAAAACTATTTTATATGGGATTTTATATCAAAAATTTTTTCGGCAAAAACTTTTTAATAAATTTTTTCAATTTTTTCTCAAATAGCACACAACTTAGTACGCCAAGAAAAATATATAGTCCAAGGCACAAACCGAGAAAAAATTTGTTTTTTTCCCGATATTTTTCTACCTAGGTAGAAAAATTTTAATTTTTCTCATATCTTTCAAAAAATATTTGAATATATTTTCTAAATACATTTTCTTTTACAATAAAATTATTTATTTACGTTTTTAGAATTAAATTTTATTTCAAAACAAACAATTGTTTACAAAATTTAATATTTTTGGTTATGACAAATTATAACAATTATGGTTATGACAAATTATACAATTATAACAAAAAAAAAATTTCTATCTGTAAACTTTTTCTTCAAATTGTCAAAATTTTATATACCCGAAAAATTTTCATATATTTCATGTTTTTGTCTTTGAGCTGAGATATAACGATAACCTGAATACCTACTATGCTTTAATAAAAATTTCGGCAGATTTAGATAAATATTTCATAACAATTTATAGAAACGGATATTTTTCCTAAAAAATAGCAAAAAAAAATGAAAATAGAGAATGCCATTTGTAGAAGTCTTCTTCGACAATAGATTCATAATTTTGTACTAATTTATTAAAACAATTTCATGCGAATTAATATTTAATTTAATACCATTAATATTGTTCGTCATGGAAAAAAATACGATTTATTAGATATTATTTTATCAAAGACTACAATCAAAATATCATAGCCTTTTAAATTGTTTAGTGTGTGTGAATTCAAATAGAAAAGATAAAGTTGGTTTAACTTTTTGCCGTCAGCGAAAAAAAGTCACGAGCGTTTTATAAGATTAATTAAAAAGGTGAGATTTTTTATGAATTATATTCCATTTTTTAAAGTTCTTTGCGGCGCTTTGCTCCAAATACAGTTTAAATACTTTGTTTGATAAAATATAAGATTAATATATCTGGTACAAAGAGTTATTATTTATTTTATTAGATATTTTCGTAGCCTTATCAATATGAAAAATTCAGGAGAAATTTTTCTGATAATATTTTTTACGTGATCGAACCATTTTAATTTACTGTCTGAGTTTCATTATTACATTGAAAAAGACTGCTCATAAATTCTTCATTTTCAAATAATAATATTTTTGTTTTTTTAATATTTAATAATAGATAATGTTTTTTTAACCATTGTTCAATAATTTCAAAGTCGTTTTCAATTTCCTTCCTCAAGTTTCCTTCAACTGTTGAATAATATTTTATAACACACAGTCAGCATAAAGCTGTATTTGACCTATCAGATTTAAATATGATATGTAATTTAGTAAATTTTAAATAAATCACGCCCAAGGATTAAACCACGTATTTTATGTTGCCTATTTTGTATATATGATCTAAAAAATTCTACTTGATTTAAATTCAAGTTCATTTTTTTAAATTTATATAAGAGAACCTTATGATTAACGGAATCGAAGGCCTTCTAAAGTCAAGGCTACATAATTCCCTTCGCCATACTTTTGGAGATAAAATGGGTTAGCTAAGGCAAGCAGTGGAAGTATTTAAATTTTTTTCAAAGCCATATTGTTCTTTGTTAAACAAGTCATTTATCATCATGAAATAGTTAAGATGTTGCTTAATAATTATTTCAAATATTTTGGAGAACGCGAAATATGTGACTGGTTCACAATTTAAATAAAAAAAATACAACTTTAATTTAATATTACTTCTTTATTTGATTGATTGTTATTAATTAATATGATTTTTACAATTTTGGTTCCTTATATATTATTTATTTGTTGAATCAGCACCGGTAAGTTACACATGTTTAATTAAAAGGTGCTGATTCTATGTCTACAATAATTGTTAGAAATAATTTGATACTTTATAATTCAATTGGAACAAGTTACCTTTAATTAACTTTTATTAATTTACAAGTATGATTAGGTTAGCAAAAATAATATAAGGTAAAATAATGTATTAATGGTTAGTAACTTAACTTATAATAATATGTTAGTTGTTGTTGTAGTGTCCGGTATAGGATACATAACTCCTCCCCCCTAAGATAGATGTTACGGCCAGATGAATCGAGTTGTCGGTTCGATGGATGGAACAGCTAAAATGTTGGCTTGATTTTCATTTATAATTCCTGGTTGTTTGAAATTGACTGGTATTATAGGATTGGTGTAGTATTTTTTCTTGCGATACAGGATGTAGAATGTTGAATGAAATGTAATTGTGATTATGAATAATATAGTAACGACAGTTAGTGAAAGTGAAGTGTAAATTGTATTTCTTTCGATTATTGTTAATTGATCTGCTTTGAAATTGAATTATTTAAGTTTTGAATTATTTAAGAATTGATAATTATTTAAGTTTTTTAAAAGTATTTTACTATTTGAATAATTGATTTTGTTGAAAATGGTTGGATGGATGTTTATTAAGTGTTATGATGTGAAAGAATGAGAATGTTTCATTAGAAATTAGAGGAATCTGGATGTTAAAAATTATATTTGTATTGTTATAATAAGCTTGTAGTTCCAACATCTCATAGAGGTTTTCATCAGATTTTAAACTTAAATTTTGATTTTGGAAAATATTATGGATTTCCTGAATTTCATTTTGTTTTAGAATTTGTTTTGATATTATATTCAATTTTGCAAGGATAACGGCTTCTGCGATATTATTTAAATGATCTTGTAATAGATCGATATTGTAATTAATTTGTTGTAATAATTGAAGGTATTTGAACTTTGAATTTTCAGACCTTATTGAATTTCTAAGTTGATCTTGGATATCGTTCAAATGGTGGGTTATTGAGGTTTGTTGTTCGTTAATGTGGTTTGTGATATTTTCAAACCGTTTGATTATATTATTATTCAAAAGGTTTTGGTTGAAAATACTGTTTTTTAAGTTATTTTCTGTCTTGATAATAGTTTCGATTTCTTCGTTTAGTTTTAATGCGTCATTTGCGTCCATATTTCCTGTGATACTTTTAATAAGAGTTCCTAGTCCGTTTATTATACCTCTACGTTTCCGGAATGTGGGCATTAAGTTAGATAGTTTATCTTTTAAAGTTCCAAATTTTAGTTTGGAAATTGTGAGAAATTGATCTAAAGTGGTTATTTTGTCTAGTGAATTTATAGAAATTTCTAAGTTATTTATGTTTTATTGATACTGTTCCGATTTAACAATATGAAGGAAGTTTATATGAGTTTTTATAACTTTTGCTGAACCAAGGTTTAAAGGGAGAATGCCATTATTATTTGAAATATCATGAATTTCCATCCGCTGGCTAAGGGCTAGCGGTATCAGTCTGAAATTTAAGTTTACGTTTAATTTTGGATTTATGTAATTTTTGATTATTTTTTGTAATAACTGTAACTTTATTATTTTTCTTAAGTCTACATCTTTTAAATCTAGCAGTGATTTTATTTCTACGGTTTTCTTTCCTGAATATTACTTGTTTCTTATTTATTTCGACAGGGTCTTCTCTATTACTGTTTAGTTTATCAATATTTTGATTCATAATTTTTTCTAATTGCGATTTTATTTTTGGGTATAATTCTTATTTAAATAAATTCAACTTTTCTAAATATTCATGTTCGTTATTAAATTTTACATTATCATTAAATTTATAGGTTTTTCCATAAAACAGTTCAAAAGGAGTACATTTTGTCGAAGAGTGTATTGATTTATTATAGGTTATTAAGCATTCGTTTAGAATATCTGAGTGGTTTATTTCAATATTATTTTCTTTAATTTGATTTAAAATGATTCGATAAATTTCGGTAATTGTAGAATGAAGACGTTCAACAGGTGAATTAGATGAGGATTGTTGAAACGAAGTGTAGTGAACATTGATATTATATTGAAGGCAAAAATCTTTGAAAATATTGGCAGTAAATTCACCACTTTGATCACATACAATTTTTTGAGGAATACCGTGAAGGCTTATGAAATGTTTAATTGATTTGACAATATTAAGACTATTCCTGGTTTCTAGAGGGTAAGCTGATGCAAATTTAGAGAATTTGTCGATTATTGTTAAGTTCAAAGAGTTATTTATTGTATATATGTCGATATGTATTATGTCTAAAGGTTTTGTAGGGATTTCAGTTTTTTCGAATTTTAATTTGACTGGATGTCTGTCATATTTAAATCTGTTACAGATTTCACAATTATTTATTGTTTTTTGAATTTTATTTTTTAGAAACGGAAAGTAATGTTTCCTTTTTAAGTGGTTCAATGTTTCGTTTATGCCTCTGTGATTGTTTTTAATATGATAGTCTCTTGTTAATTTGTCTTGTTCGTCATTTTCCTTTATGTCCGTTAAAAATTCAGTGCATCTAACTAGTTTAAAGATTTTACTATTTGAAAAATATTTGGAATATACATTTTGTATTATTTTAAATGTTTCATCGTCTGTGTGAATTGCCGAAAGTTTGTTTGGAACTAAGTATACTTTAAGGATTTCAGTGACATTTTCTTCGTTAAATGCAGGACTACGAATTGTTCTACAATATTTATTTCTAAAAACGGATTCTAATGAGAATGGAGGTCTTGTATCAGTTTTTATTAAGATTACTTGAAGGTTAAATTCATTTAACGGTCGTTCAAAGATATGTATTCCATCGTCAAGGTTTTCAACAGCAGAATGAATGGTAGAGGATGAATCAGAATTTGGATTAGGCTTAGATTGAGTGTTGGGGTTAGTATTAGAGATTGTAGAAACAATGTTGGAATTAAAAGATCTTATTGAATTTGTTTCGTTAATATTAATATCGATGTTGGGAATTTTGGTTGGAATTTCCTCAATTATAGTTCTACTTAAAGCGTCAGCGTTTGCATTTTGAGTGCCTTTTTTGTAGATGACTTGGTAGTCAAATTTCTCAAGTTTAAGGCGCCATCTGACTAATTTTGAATTTTAGTCTTTAAGACTCATAAGCCAAGTTAAGGGTTTATGATCGGTAACGATTTGAAATTTGTGACCGTAAAGGTATGGCCTAAAGTATTTAGTGGCCCATACTATGGCTAAGAGTTCTTTTTCAATTGTTGAGTAGTTAATCTCGGTGTCGATGAGAGTACGACTTGCGAAACAAATGGGTAAATCATTACCAATAGGGCCTTGAGATAGTACTGCTCCTATTGCGATATTGCTTGCGTCAGATGTTAGTACGAAAGGTTTCGAAAAGTCAGGATATTGTAAGATTGGATCGTTAATAAGTAGATTTTTACATAACTCGAATGTTTTAAGCAGTGATGGCCAACCTACGGCCCGCGGGCCGGATCCGGCCCAGCAGGTTTTTTAATACGGCCCACCAATAAATTTCCCATTAAAAAATATATTAATTTAAAAAACCCGTGATGGAAGTTTTTTTTTATTATTATTTTTTCTAAGAATTTTAAATTATATTTTTTGAGTTCGGCAATGCAATATTTTGTGCTGGTTTTTCTTGCTAATTTTTTTTCTTCAAAAAAATTCAAAAAAATTGAAAAAATTATCTAAGTTGGCTTTGTTAAAAAAAATTCTGTGATTTGGTTGTTGATACAAAGTTTACAATTATATTCTTAAGTACTTTAAAATCAGTACGTTACTTGCGTTGTAGTTATACGTAATAAATATTTTGAATATCGAATAATTTTGCAAAATAAAATAATTATTATAATTTTTAAAAAGTACGGTAAAGCAAAATGTTGAAAAAAAGAAAAATTAATTCGGAAGATAGAGTATTTAATAATCGATGGAATGAAGATTATTTTTTTATTGAAAAAGGTACAAAAGCCTTGTGTTTGATATGTAAAGATACAATGTCAGTTTTTAAGGAATTCAATTTAAAGCGACATTATGATAGTAAACATAAATCGACATTTGACAATTATAATGGACAATTATGAATAGAAAAATTTAATGCTTTAAAAAAAAACTTAGAAAAACAACAAAATGTGTTTAAAAAAAATCTAAACGAAAATGTGTCCGCTATAAGTGCTAGTGTTCAAGTTGCATATTTGATTGCATCTGAAAGTAAACCTTTTAGTGATGGCGAGTTCACAAAGCGTTGTATGCTAAAAGTGGTTTCCGAAATGTGTCCAGAAAAACTACCAGCTATAAATCAGGTTAGTTTATCCCGACAAACTATTACAAGACGAATTGAAAATATCGGTCAAGATTTAATGCAGCAATTGTGTGAGAAATCAAATGAAACAACATATTTTTCTCTAGCGTTAGATGAAAGTACTGACATAAAGGACACTGCCCAACAACTTATTTTTATACGAAGTATAAATTTTAATTTTGAAGTATGTGAAGAATTAGCAGAGCTTCATAGTATGTACCGTACAACTACAGGTGAAGATTTATTTAAACATCTTTGTAGTACTGTTGAAAAATTAGGTTTAGATATGTGAAAGTTAACTGGTATTACAACTGATGGAGCAAGAAGTATGACAGGAAAAAATATAGGTATTTTAAGAAGACTTACTAAAAATCAAGAAGATATTGGTGCAAAACCACCAATCGCATTGCACTGTATTATTCACCAGGAATCTCTTTGTGGCAAAGTTTTAGATTTTCGTCACATAATGGACATTGTTATACCAACAGTAAATTTTATCCGATCAAGAGGTCTTAATCATCGACAATTTCGTAGTTTTCTAGCTGAACTTGAGTCGGAATATGACGATATTCTTTTGCACAGTAATGTACGTTGGCTTAGTCGCGGAAAGGTCTTATACAGGTTCTTTCAGTTACGTAATGAAATCGATATCTTCATGATTGAAAAAGGAAAAGAAATAAAAGAATTATTAAGCAAAGAATGGCTTTTCGATCATGCTTTTTTGGTTGATATTACACATCCATCTTAATTCTCTCAATACTAAACTACAAGGAAAAGATAAGTTACTACCCGAAGTATATGGTCATATTATGGCTTTGAAAATATGCTGATTTTGTTTAAAAATCAATTAAAAGAGGAAAATCTTGTTCATTTTGAATGGTGTACTGAACTTAAAAAAGTTTATATATTTGAAAAAACACGTTTTGTTGATTTAATTCAGATACTTGCAGATGAGTTTTCGCGACGTTTCACTGATATGCGTTCAAAAGAAGATGACATAAAATTATTTGAAAATCCATTTTCTGTTGTTGCAGGCAACTGCAATGCTTCCTTACAGCTAGAACTCATTGAAATTCAAGCAGCCTCATATTTGAAAGACAGGTTTCAAGAATGTAAGGGAAAATTACTTGAATTTTATAAAGATTTGTCAGTCAATGATTTCCCAAATATCAGAGATCATGCCATGCAATTTTTCCACATTATTTGGGTCAACTTACATATGTGAGCAGACATTTTCTCGAATGAAATTAAATAAATCCAAAATCAGAAATAGAATAAATGACGATCATCTTCATTCCGTATTGCGAATTGGTGTGTCATCTTTTCAACCTCGGTTACAGAAAATTGTTAAAGATATACAACCGCAAGTCTCTCATTAAATGTACATTTTTTTGTAATAATAAAAAAATTTAAATTATGAATATGTTGTTTTACAAATTTTTGTCAATATCGGTCCAGTTATATATATATAAATATTATCTGGCCCAATTCCTATAAAAGGTTGGACACCACTGATTGGTCGTTAAGATCAATTGTTTTGTTTTTCTTTAAACATGAAGTGAGTGGCTTAGTTAATTTCGCGGAATCTTTTATAAATTTACGATAGTACCCTAAAAGTCCAAGGAATGATTTAATTTCCTTTTGGGTTTTTGGAATTGGAAATTTTTTGATGGCTTTGATTTTTTCAGGATTAGGTTTGACTCCTTCTGTGGTCACAATATGACCTAAAAATGCTACTTCTTTATGGAGGAATTCGGATTTGTCAAGCTGAACCTTAAGGTTCGATTGACGAAGTTTTTCGAATACTTTTCCCAGGCTTTCCTCATGTTCCTGAAGCGAAGTTGAGTAGACGATAATATCATCTAAGTAGACTAAACATATTTTTCCTTGTAAATCCTCAAGGATATTATCTATGACGCGTTGAAAAGTAGATGGGGCATTTTTCAGCCCGAAAGGCATTCTTAAGTATTCGAAATGGCCACCTTCAACAGTGAATGCTGTTTTTTGAACGTCTTTTGGGTCCATCTCTATTTGATGAAAACCCGAAGCTAAATCAAGTGTACTAAAGTACATACTTTTTCCTAGTTTATCGAGAATTTCCGTAATATTGGGTAATGGGTAACGATCACTTATTGTCTTTTCATTAACCTTGCGATAGTCAATGACTAGTTTTCTGTTTACCGCTCGCGTCTAGTATTTTTGGAACGATCCAGACCGGAGTGCTCCATGGGGAATGGCTGGGTCGAATGATACCTTACGACAACATATCATTAATTTGTCTTTTTACTTCCTCCTTATGCACGTAAGGGTATCTATAGGAATTCGTATATATAAGAATATCATCAACTGTATTAATACGATGTTTACCTTTATTTGTAAATGTTAAATTTTGGTCTTCTTTATAAAAAACGTCATCGTATTTTACATAAATTAAGTAAAACTCTTTGTTCTTCTTTATTTAAGTGGGAAACTCTCAGAGATTTATAAAAATTTTCAGGAAGAGTATTGGAAGTTGAACAGGAAAGATTAAAGTTATTAATTTCGATAAATTGATTAGAAGAGTAGGTATTAGCTTTTACAGGTTGCTCGAGGAAAACAGGTTGCTCGAGGAAAACAGTTGGAAGAAAATTTGAAACTTCAATAAAACTGTACCAATCGTTAGCATTGTAGATACCTTCTTGTATATACAATCCAGTTTTTAATTGTAATTTAGTGACTATGATATTACCATATTCTATATCAACTGGTAGTTTAAAGATTTGTTTAGAGTTAAGTTCGATTATGAATTTATTAGACATATAATTCGGTTTGAAATTTAGAGGTAAGGTAGAATATTTTGTAATTAGAATTTTATTTTCAGTGTCCACTTTGGCACCTAAAGTTGAAAGTGCATCATAACCAAGAAGTCCGTCAAAATATGCGTGAAATTTGAAGTTTAAAAATTTGGTTTTTCCAGGATGGTTAAATTCAGCAAAGTTCGATAAAGTAACTTGTTGATTTAATTCGATATTATGCCGATATTATGAAGGCGGTAGAAATAGAAATAGGTTTAATTTTTTCAAAGATTTTTTTTGTAGTAAATCAGGACTTATAAAAGAGTTGGATGAACCGGTGTCAATAAGAAATTTTAAAGGACGACCAAAAGGTGAGCTGATATTTATGTAAGGAAAAACTGTACCATGCTTATTCAAATCTATGAACCCGATGGTTGGTTCCAGGCAGTTGGCAGAAAATTTTGATTTTGCGGGGTTTCTTCAATGTTGGTATTATTTATCCAAGCTGGAATATTGTGTTCAAAATTATAGAATTGGTCTAAATTTTGAAATTTATCATTTTTAATAAAATTATTATTATTATTACTATGTGAACATGAACATTGAGATGTATTTGTTGATATATTGTATAATTTTCTATTGAAATTTTGGTTTTGATTAAAATTTCTAGTTTGTTGGCTTGAAGAGTTTAACCGACGTTGAACTGTATTACCGGTACTAATATCCATGGGAGTAATATTTTGATTATTTGGTCTATTAGAATTCCAATTTTGTCTTTGGAATTTATTCTGATTAAATTGGTTATTTTGCTTATTATTATTATTAAAAAAGGAATTTCGTGGGTTTGAATGAAATGATTTTTGTGGTCTATTGAAATTTTGGTACCGTGGTTGTTGTAAATTTTGTGAGAAACGATTATTAGATGTAATTGAATTATTGTTAAATTTAGTATATGAAATATTTTGTTCTTTAATACAGTATGAAAAAGCTGCTGATAATGATTGAGGTTTCATGGCTCTTATAGTTGAGCCCAAAGGTTTCCTTAAACCCGATAAAAAGACATTTAAACACATTTCAGTATATAAATCTCGTTTACAATTTATAATAGCGGAATTTCTTTCATGTATTTGTATATGGTTTGTCATAGTAGCTAAAATTTCTATCACTTCACTGTAGAAGGTTTCTACAGTCTTGTTATTTTGTTTAAGACCGTGAAGGTCTCGGATAAGAGAGGTTTCGTTTCTCTTGTCTGAATAGTGGAGAATTAAATTTTCTTTAATATTTTCCCATACTAATGGAGTACCGTACATGTTTAATACCTCATTAGCCGGCCCTACGATTTTATTTCTAACTGCTCTAAGTAACATTTGCCCGTAGGGAGTCCCGTCTGTATATGCAATTATTGAAAGAATTTCTTCACAATTGCTAATAAATTCAAATAATAATTTCGGATTATCTTCAAATTTCGAAAGGTCTTTTATAGCGTCTGGAACTCTTAATGAGTTGAAAATATCAGTTGTATTTAACGTTACAACATTTTCTCTTGGACTTTGTGGGTTTTGATTTAAAATTGGGAATTCTGGTAAATTATTATTATTTATTGGTTCCATGTTTATAGGAGTTAAACGATCGGAATTTCAAAGCTCAAATATGAGTTATTTAATAATGGGAAAAATAATATATTATTTGGATTTTCGCGAATATTAGCGTTATCCTCACAATTTTCTTCTTTAATACTTTCCAAATGGTTTAATTTAAGTTTCCCAAGCTTATTATAATTAGGGTAATGATTAGGGCATTTAAAAGGCATAAATTATTTTTTATAAATGATAATAAAAACAGCACTTACATTAAAATTATGGGTATCCACATAATATCAGGAAGGCAACAATGGATAAAAATCCTCCGGAAATCTTCGTGAAGTATTGATATTCCTTCAATACCTGTGTCTGTATATCTCAATAATCCATTGAAACAGTCAAACACTACTAACAATTTGGGTAATGCAATAACCAAATAATTTCAATAATCCTTTGAATGTCTTTGATTTGCACTTTCACACTTCACTATTTTATTAGAATTTTTTCTATTAATTTTCTGTGCCCAAGGCAGCCTCACCTTAGGTAGAATTATGGCTTAATTCACAGAATACTATTTTATTTTATTAGTGATTTTGTTATTACACGAAGATAGACCGTTTGCCTATCCTACCGACTGCGCCAAATATGTGACTGGTTCAAAATTTAAATAAAAAAATACAACTTTAATTTAATATTACTTCTTTATTTGATTGATTGTTATTAATTAATATGATTTTTACAATTTTGGTTCCTTATATATTATTTATTTGTTGAATCAGCACCGGTAAGTTACACATGTTTAATTAAAAGGTGCTGATTCTACGTCTACAATAATTGTGAGAAATAATTTGATACTTTATAATTCAATTGGAACAAGTTACCTTTAATTAACTTTTATTAATTTACAAGTATGATTAGGTTACCAAAAATAATATAAGGTAAAATAATGTATTAATGGTTAGTAAGTTAACTTATAATAATATGTTAGTTGTTGTTGTAGTGTCCGGTATAGGATACATAACTCGCGCTCAGTACATCGATTGGTAATTAGAAGTATTGGTTGTATTATTACTTTAAAAATTGGGGTTACAACAGCGGTTTTGAATGAGTTTGAAAAACTAAAGTTTTCAAAAAAACATTTATAAATTTAACTAGAATTGAACCCATATCTTATCTGAAAACTTTTTAATACATTTTAAAGGAATTTTTTCGTAACCGGTGGCGGCTGCCAGTTTTAAAAAATCAATAGCTAACTTGATTTCTTGATTATAATTGTTGGAGAAAGAAAGTTACAGAAAAACAGCGCCTGAAAACTTTAGAAATTTTATTATCAGTGGCACGAACCTTTTATTAAATATAGCAAACACCTTTTTTAAAGTATATTTTAAATGCAAATAAATTCAGGAAATTTTTTTGACGCAAAAAAAATAATCGCAAAGGTTTTATTAAAAAAGTTAAAATTTTGATTTGTAAACTGAATTTTTGATATGATATAGAAAAATTGAAGTTAATATAAAATTCGTCATATTTGGCGATATCATTACGAAAACACTAAAATCGATATTTTGGGGATAAAATAACATTACACCTATCATGTAGTGTCAGAAGTCATATACATATTTTTTAAATTTCGTGTGAGTTTCCCCTCATAAAAGATAAAGTTTGTTTTACTTTTCACCGGGTGGTAAAACGTAAAAAAATATTTAGGACAGCGGATGATGACGGTGGACGAATTTCGTCTGTGAGACATAACATGGCCGAAAATTCCGCGGGGAAAACAGCTGTTAATGCAAAATAAATATAAAAATTATTTCGATTATTGAAATTGTTTTAAATGTAAAAAAAAAATTTTTTCTTTGACGTTGGTGGGTAAGAGAAGTTAATGAAAATCGGTAAGAAGATGGTTTCTTCGAATTAAAAGGTCAAATAAAACTACGAAGAACATATTTTTAAACTAGCAAAAATGAATTTGTCTTCATTTATGACACATTATCTATAAAATTCGTATTTTAATTTTTTACTAAAGTCTTTTTATTTTTTAGTTATTAAAGTTTATTCTTACCTATATTTTTTTAAATGTAGCACCAAAAGATATGTTAACCTTAACGTATGAAAAAATTAACGAATGTAAAAAAATTATGTTAAAAATATTTTTTTTTTTTGGAATTTAAATTGTGGGCATTCGAATGAAATATATGTGTTTTACACAATTTTTGAAATATCGCATCAAACTTTCGCTCTGAATATTTTTCTCATTGATTAAATAACTGCCACGACGAGAAAAATAAAGTAATAAACTTAAGAAAAGTGGTACCCACCTGTTATTTCCTCTGTGTAGATTTGTTCTATGTTTTTTTTCTATTAATTCAAGTAAGTAATTGCTATTTCATAAGAAAGCGACTGGTTCTAATTGGTGCCATAGGGGCAAAATATGTCTTTTTATGTTTCAATGTGTCTGCTTCAAATAATATTTTCCCACACGATTTCTTCTCTGACGATAACGTTTTTTTACTGATGCTGATGTAAAAATACAATTTTTAGATATGCTTATATGAAAAAGTAGTTATATGGAAGCTTTCTGCTATTGCAGACCAGACAAGTTTTACAAAAGTTGTTGGCATGTACCTCAACATCTTTTCACAAAATTTCAGATATCTAGCTTCAGCAGACACTGAGTTATTTTGATTTTAATTTTAAATGAAAATACAATAGATAAGTACATTAGAGAATACAAAAGAGAAGTTGTATGTCAGCTACACGAACCTGTTACACTAGCACAACTAAATTTTACAGATTTTGTTAGCATGCAATTAGACACCATTTTGTTAAATTTCAGATACGTAGCTACATAAAAAATGAGTTTATTTCCATATAAAAAAAAAAATTGTAGAAATGGCAGCTACTCGAAAATGGTGGCTTTAAACAGCGGCGTTCGAAAATACTCCATATAAATAGCGAAACTAATAATTTTGCAAAAGTAAAAAAAATTATTATTTATTTTTTATTTTTGAGTTACCGTATGGATGATATGACACCATGTGTATCACCTCGTGTAACACCTTTAAGGTTTTACACAAAATATAAATGAAAGAAAAAACTTTCATTTATGAGCGAGTGCGTTTCAAGTTGGATTTCATGCCATAATTAACATTTTTATTTTTTAACTTCAAAATGAAGTTAATTTTGCAGTGTTTCGTCCATCTAAACACTACTGGACTCCTCAGTAGGTAACTTGTAGTGTTGGACTACCTAACTCCAACTAAATTTTTATCCACCGCAGTGCTTTAAATAAAATTTTAATAAAATTAACTGCGAGATGTAAAAACAGATTAAAAATTAAAATTTTACTTTTAGTACCTGCGAGATGTAAAATAGAATAAGAAATTTAAACAAGGTAGAATGTAAACCAACGGTTTTTAAAAGCGCACATTTCGAAAACTCAATACAAACTGTTTAGAAGTGTGACTTACACAAAAATTTGAAAATTTCATGTAATAAGAAAAAATGTGAAAATAGGACATTTTTGAAATTTTGAGGGGCTATAGGTCCGGAATCCTATATAACTAAGAAAAGCCGTTAACACACGTAAAAATATATTATTAAACCTTTAATTTTCATGTCTTGTCGAAGAAAAATTTGTACAGGTGCCTAAGTTACAGGATTTCAGGTTCCTATCTAAAGGGGTGCCGGAGTTATGAAAAAAGACATAACGGTAAATTTAAATAGTAAATTACAAAATATTACATAATTTTGATATTGTTTTATATAGATAATAAAATTTTCGATCTTCTGGCGGTTTTAGATTGCATAATTATTACACAGAGCCCGAGATATATACATCTGAAAATGGCGCTTTTTCGCAATTTTGAAGAGCTGGCACCTTTGGAACCCTTTACAATTAAAATAAACCTTTAACACACGTAAAAATATATTATTGTAGATTTAATTTTTATATCTTGCAGAAGTAAAATGTGTACAGGTTCCTAAGTTACAGGTGTTTAAAAATAGCAAATTTTCAATTTTTAAGCCCTAATAGCTCATAAACAGGGGGTGGTCCGAAAAAATTTTCTGAGGAAACTTATACTAATTCTAAAAGTTCTTTCTTGCCTCAAAATTTTAAGCTTCTATCTAGAAGCGTGCCGGAGTTATGAAAGTAGAAAAATCATGCAAAATTTGGTTTTCACATAACGGTAAATTTAAATACTAAATTTAAAAAAAAAGTATAATTTTGATATTAATTTACAAAGATTAAAGAAATACCTGTCGAATGACGTTTTCAGATTGAAAAAATCTTAAGCAGAACATAAGATATATGCATTTAAAAATAGGGCTTTTTCAAAGTTTGAGGGACTGTAGCTCCGTAATGGGGGGGGGGGGCTACATGAAAAAGTTGTTCCACAAAATTATTTTTTTTATGAGACCTACCTATGGTTAAAATTTTTTTTCTCTATCTTTAACGGTGTAGAAGTTTTGTGAACAGACGGACGGACGGACGGACAGAGTGAAACTAATAAGCACATTTTTCAAATTTTTTTTGGAAATGTGCTAAAAAGATTTTCAAATTGATTTGGTGACCATTTAATACAAAATTTTTTTTTAATTATAAAAATGAACAAATATTGAAATAAAAATTATTAATTATTATTTTATAATTGTTTTATGAAAACCGTAACACCCACTTTTAAGTTAAGTTTGTAATTTTTTGAATAAACAAAAAATTGTATAACACCTTTAAGGTTTTAGACAAAATATAAATGAAAGAAAAAACTTTCATTTATGAGCGAATGCCTTTCAAGATGACATTCATGCCATCATTAACATTCTTATTTTTTTTTTTTTTCAACTTCAAAAGGAAGTTAATTTTGGAGTGTTTCGTCTATCGAAACACTACTGGACTTTTTAGTAGATAACTTGTAGTGTTGGACTACCTAACTCCAACTAAATTTTTATCCACCGCAGTGCTTTATATAAAATTTTAATAAAATTACATGCGAAATGTAAAAACAGATTAAAAATTAAAATTTTACTTTGAGCATCTGCGAGATGTAAAATAGAATAAAAATTTAGAAACAATGTTTCAAATTGGTTTGGTGACCATTTAATATAAACATTTTTTTAATTACAAAAATGAAAAAATATGAAATATTGAAATAAAAATGATTAACTATTTTTTTATAATTTTAATATAATATATTAAAATTTTTATTAAATTTTTAAGTACATACAATAAATACAATTAACAAAAGAATAAAAATTTACCAGATTAATCCATAATATTGTGTATTTTTTTATTAAAATCAATACCATTAAGTGGTAGAAGTTTATGTACTTTACTTGTTTTATTGTTTCTAAGGAAGATTTGATTGTTTTTAGTCCTTAGAAATTCAAAATTTTGTTGAATCAAAATAAACTTTAATCTGTATTGAGGACAGCTGTTTGGCAAAAAAAATTTCCTTGTTTCCTTTTTGAAGTAAATTAATTTCTTTACTAAATAGTTGCTAATAGTTTCGTTTTTTTGTCATCAACTCTATTTTATCTGGCTAGGAATTAAGTTATACCGCTTATGATCGGTTGATAATGTTTCCATTTTTATTTTTATTGTATTTTTGTTTTTGTTGATGTTATGTGTGTTATATCATTTCTGATAATATTCGCATTTATTTTATCCGCTATATCCAAAATCGCGGGCTGCAAGTTCTTGTAGAATTGTTGGTAACCCAGCAAAACTATATGTTTATATTAAACTATATTGTTTATATTATTATTCCTACTGGTCTTATCTAAATTGCTCTCTAAATGATTTGTTTTATGTTGCTGCATCCTCAATTATTTTTCCATTTGTTCTGAATAAATACCTTAATATTTAAATAATTTAATATATTATTGATTATATATAAATAACATTTTTAATAACTTCAGATAACGACGAGTAATATATTCTGCTTTATTAGTAAATAAATCTTAGTTATTTGCAATTTTCAGACAATTAATCACCCACACAATTTTGTTACATATGCAGACCAGGATTTTTCATTGTAAATGTCATTTGCCCATTCTGAGTCACTAAATCCATTCAATTCGTTACAACTTTTAGAATATTTTGTGTTATAATCTTTAGTATGCGCTTTCCAATGTATTTTATGAGGCTCAATATTATACCTTACTAAATGATTTACAATGAAAATTATGTTTGGACTTATACTCTTAGATAAATACGATAAAGCACCGATTAATTCACGATATGCCTTTCATTTCTTTTTGTTCTTTTTCTGAGATGTCTTCTTCAATTTGTAAAAGTTTTATGTTACTTCCCAATGGAATAAAAACACAATCCGATTCTGACATACTGCATTGTTGCAATAGTTATTCAATATAGTTAGTTTGATTAATTTCAGTATTTCCTTTACACGTTTTCCAATAAAACAATATTTTTGACTTCAAATTTCTTTGCTAACTGATCTTTTCTGCTTCCCAATAATTTTTTTGAATTACATGCCAGTAAAATATCATCAATATTAACGAATATTATAATAATATCTGCCTGTTAAAATTTGTTTCAAATCAATTTCGCTTAAGAAATGGTTCAATTTTATATGTTATTGTTGCTTCCCTGTTTGAGACCACGAAGTGAAAATTTTAATAGACATGCTTTTTTAAAATTTTGTACATCTGGCAATGATAATGTCTTCATATATATTATGTTGTCAAGATCTATTGAACAGATATTGTGACAAAATCCATGTGATGCAATAATATCATAGTTAACAGATAATGTCAATAATAAATGATGCAATAATATCATAGTTAACAGATAATGCCAATAATAAACGTAAAGTTTTATCTCTAGCAACTGGAGAGTAAATATCATTATTGTCTGTACCTTGTTGTTGTTCGCAATCAAGAACGAGCAATCTGACTTTATATGTTATAAATCCAGGGTATTTTTTCGTTGTAATACTTTTTTTTCTTTCTGTGTATCTAATCTCATGTGTCATTTTTCTTTAATCTTTCAATTTCAGTTTTTATTGCTTGTAACCATTTTTCTTTATCGTCTCTATTCATAGCAATCATTATATGAAATTGTATTACTTGCTACCATTAAATGTTTTTTGTTGAAACTGTTTTTCGCCTTCCTCAAACAGCCAATTTTTACTTTACGGCGTCTGCCTCTACCAGTTTTTATTTCATTAAGCTTTACAGGTGAACTTAAATCATTACAATTTTTATTACATTTTTTTTTTTAAAGACCAATTTTTAATTTTTTGAATCATACTATAGATATATGAGAAAGTACACGGATAATCCTCTGGTGAAAAATTTATATAGAGATTCTGAGACAGAAGTTAAAAAATTAATTATTGAAGCTAAAAAAAATTTTTACTCTGAAAAACTTTCTAGCGATCTTAATAATAGTACAACTCTCTGGACTATTTATAAAAAAATTATGTTCAATAAAGACATAAATATGGCAACTTCTTGTAACATTAAATCTTTCGAAATAGATAACCCAATACTTACTAAAGAAAAAGACATCGCTGAATGTATGAATGAATATTTTATAAATGAAATGGAAAAAATTTATATTCCAAAAGATTCCATTCACGTATCTTACTTAAACAATTATATATCTAATATTTACTCAAATTTTTCTTTGAACCCAACACAAAAATGGCAAAAAATTTATTCGCGAATTAAAGCCCTTTATCTGTTCTTACAGTGCTTTCAAAAATTTTTGAGACTTTAATTAAAACTCGTCTTGTCAATTCCCTGAGAAACAATAATATCCTTGATAAAGAACAATATGGTTTCGAAATTAATTTTAACACAACTATAGCTTATTTGAGTTTGACTGATTTCATGTCGAAAAATTCAGATGATGGTAAATATGTTACATGTGTCTTCTTAGAATTGCAAAAGATATTAGACTGTGTTGATCATGAAATCTTATTAAAAAAATTTGAAATGTTAAATTTAACCGACAGTCAGCTTCAATTTTTTCGCTCGTATCTATTTAATCGTCAGCAAGTAGTTCGTGTCGGTAATTCATATAGCACCCTAAGAATAATAAAAAAGTAGTTAGTCAAGGTTATAAATTAATTATATAACAAATTTAAATCTTAGGGGCTCTTTACAACTTTACTTAGATGACGCATCTACAAAGTATTCCGACAGAAATAAACATGAATTAAAACAATCAATTGAAGAAGACCTTAAAATAATAAATGAATGGCCTATTAAGCATCGACTTTCATTAAATGTAAAAAAACCGAAAATAATGGTTATTGAAAATAAAAAGATAAATAACAACTCCTTTTTCTCAACGGTAGACCAATTGATTTGGTAACAAAACTGGAAAGAGCATGTAGAATATATAATAAAAAAAAAAATTTCTCGATACATATTTATATTGAAGGGACTTCGAAATTATCTCTCTGCTAAGATGTTATATTCGATTTGCTCGTTTGAAAAGCGAAAAAAAAACGATCAAAGCAATAAACAATTATCCAATAAGGTTTCTTAGCGATCAACTGCATAATGAACAATATTTGAGTTTTGAAAACATTTGTAAAAAAGAATTGTACATATTACAGCTATCATACGTACAGCTATCATAGCTTTCAAAATTGTAAATAACTTCATCAAACATAATTGTATTCTAAACAGAAACTTAGACTTTCTCAACTATAATAGTAGGAACAAATCAAATTTTTACCTAAGCCTTTTTAAAACCAATAATCAGAAAAATAATTGTATTTACAACTGTTTAAAAATTTACAATGAACTACCACAACAACAAAAATATATTGATAACATTTCCTATTTTAAGAAAGAGATGAAAAAACATATAGTAAATCAAATATAATTAACTTTCAAATTTGTAATTATGATTAAGTATTTAAATCATTAACTAATCTTATTTCTTTTTTATTTGTTTAAATAATATAATGTGAACTATTCTATTGTTCAATATATGCAATAATAATTTTAATTGTTACTGCAAGATTTTATATATTGATATTAATAATTGGAATTTTGAGCAACAATCTATATTACTGTTCAAGTAAATAGTTTGAAATCATACAGCCTTATAGATCACAGATCATACAGCCTTATAGAGACTTTTTTTTTAATATTGTATACATAGTTTGTAAAATTATTTTCAATTGTTAATTTTTTATACATAATATATTACGTTAACAAAGAAAGAAAAGCAAAAACAAAAGAACTAAAAAAAATTATTTTTTTAACTTTTTAAACCCAACGTTTCATAAGTACTTCTTGACGGCATCAGGGGTACTATTTTTTATTTGCCCAAAAAATGCAAAATTATTATCTAAATTAAAATTACAAATTACAATATTTAATAAGAACAAAAACACAGGAACAAATTTTTGTATACAAACATAAAAGGAATTTTTGAGAACATTAATGTACATATGTCAAAATGTCAAACAAAGTAAGTTGTAAAAAGTGCAATAAAAATATTAATTTAAAAAAGGATAATGCTATACAATGCGATGGAGAGTGCATAAAATGGTTTCACGACAAATGTACTGGTCTAGTAAATGAAGATTTAAACATTCTTCATGAAAATCCGGAGAAATTTTGGTTGTGTCCAACTTGCAAAATAAAGCGAAATAACCAAAAATCTTTAGGACATACATCTCTTAACTCTACATCTCTTATCCAAAGAAATGTATCAATAATGGATAAATTAGATGAAATACTTCAAAAGGAAGCTCTGCAAGGGGAGGGAATGGGATAGTATGCGAATATAATTTGTTGGGTAACCAGATACAAAAATCTAGCCTCTACTACTCAAAATCTCACCTTCACGTGGTCCCCCTGTAAAGCTGAGCAACCTCAATGAAATATCTTGTATCAAACCCAAGTGGTGTAGTTAAGGTCAGCAAATAAATGAGATTGGTGATTTAAACTGCTAAATGTAAACCAGAAGTTTAAATTATAGTAGCGTTTGTCCTATAAAAGGCGGCTACAAAGAGCGTCTGTTCCCTAAAAGGCGGCTGAATCATAAAGAAGAAAACTAAAAACCCTTTAGAAGGCAACGGGAAACCACTGAAGTATACTGCCAAGAACACCACATGGATACAGTAGAAGATCAACGGCCCTCAGTCTCAAAATGAGGGTGCTAAGAATCCCCGGACGTAAAACAAAAAAATATTAAAATAGGAACGTGGAATGTTAGAAGCCTCTATGAAGCTGGAAAATTTGATAATACAGTTCAAGAAATGAAAAGGCTGAACGTAGACATTCTGGGAATAAGTGAAACCTGGTGATCTGACTTCGGCCAATTCCACAGTGATGATGTCACCATGTATTATTCCGGAAATAACAACAACAACCATAGAGGTGGTGTAAGGATAATCGTGTCTAGTAACATAGCAAAATGTGTGAAAAACTTCGTTTCAGTTTCAAATCGTTTGATGATGCTAAAAATAAATGCCAAGTCTCTAAACATCAATATCATCTAAGTTTACGCTCCTATAGCTGATAATCCTGACGAGGAAATTGAAATATTCTACGCCGAAATATTAGAGCTACTTAAACTTACAAAAGCTCACGAAATTAATATTATAATAGGCGACTTCAATGCTAAAATAGGCAATCAACCAGTAGATGATATCGTAGTACCCTACGGATTGGAAAACAGAAACCATAGAGGAGACAGATTAATTCAATTCTGCCAAGAAGAAAAGTTTAAAATTGCCAATACCTGGTTCTGCCTTCCTGCTCGTAGGCTATAAACTTGGAAATCCCCGCAAGACAACACCAACAATATCATTCGGAATCAAATTGACTTCATTCTGATCAATAAAAGATACAGTTCATCGTTTAAAAAAGTCTCCACATATCCAGAAGCAGATGTACCAAGCGATCACAATTTGCTCCTAGGTACAATGAGATGCAATGTTGCTCTATAAAAAAAACCACCAAGAATACACAAAGTTGATGTCGAAAAATTAAAAATGAACGCATCAAAATGAAGATTGCTTTAGAAATACATAATCAATTACAACAAATAAATGTAGGAGATACTAATATAAATACGCTGTGGAACCAAACATTTTAACATGAACTGAAAAAAAAATGGACGACCGCAGAAATATTAGAACTTATGAATGAGAAACGTAAATATCGCAATGATACGAATAATTATAATTACAAACAATTACATAAAATTATTAGATCAAAGATCAGAAATGCTAAGAATGAGTGAATGAGAAAAGAATGTGAAGCTATCGAGCGACTCGATCAACTCCATGACAATTTCAACATTCATAAAAAATATAAAGAAATATCCGGAAGTTACATTAAAAGATGCACTTCCTCTCTTACTAATAACCGCGATCAAATTGTCATTGAAGAGGAAGAAATTCGATCAATATGAGAAGAATATATTCAAAATCTTTTCTCAGATCCCACAAGATCGGAATACAATGAACCCAGTCTATTGTAAACAAAGTCTGGTCTGCCTATAACAACCGATGAAATTTTAATGGCTATTAAAACATTAAAAAATAATAAAGCCCAAGGTCCTGACAATCTCCAAGTTGAAATTTTGAAATTAATTAATGATACCAACATTCACATTCTAGAACATATCTTCAAGCATATTTACAAAACTGGGGAATACCCAATCGACTGGTTAAAATCCACATTTATTACTCTACCTAAGAAACAAATTGCCAAAAAATGCAACGAACACCGTTTGATTAGCCTAATGAGCCACACTCTTCAAATATTTCTAAAAATATTACACAATATAATCTCCAGAAAAATTGAGTCAAACATAAGTGATACCCAATTCGAATTTCGTCAAAGTCTAGGAACGCACGGAGCTCTTTTCTGCACACAAGTACTAGTACAAAACTGTAAAGATTTAAGAAAAGGTGTCTTCCTTTGCTTCATTGATTACGAAAAAAGAAAAATTATTCGATGCATTAAAAACTTATATTGGCAACAAAGAGCTGAAGTCAGAACCAATGAAACAACAACTGCGGAAATATACTTATAGGAGTAAGACAGGGTTGTATTCTATCACCAATACTCTTTAACATATTCTCAGAGAACATATTTGAAGAAAGTATCATTAATACTGAAATGGGGATTAAAGTTAACGGAGTTTATATCAACAACATCAGATACGCGGATATACAACCTTGATAGCTGACAATTTATTAGACCTACAACATCTCGTCGAAAGAATCTATCATCACAGCAAAAACTATGGTCTCAACATCAATATTGCGAGAACTAAATATATGATGGTAAGTAGAGACAAAAATACACACAATAACGTTAAATTAGACTACGGTAACAACGAGATTGAACGTGTAGGAAACTATAAATATCTTGGATATTTACTAGACGAAGATTGGGACTCCAATAAAGAGGTTAAACGAAGAATTATAATGGCAAGGGATTATTTCGGTAAATTTAAAAAACTATTGAGTAACCGAAACTTGAATGTCAAACTAAAACTTCGATTCACAAAATGCTATGTGTAGTCGACCCTATTATATGGTGTGGAAATCTGGACACTAAAAGTTGATGCAATGAATAAACTAGACGCTTTCGAGATGTGGTGCTATAGTCGCTTACTTAAAATGAAGTGGATAGTTAGAGTCACAAACGAAGGGGTGCTTCGAAGACTAAATATAGATCGAATATTTTAACAACAGTAAAACATCGTAAAATAGCCTACTTCGGTCATATAATGAGGAATTCAAAGTACCAAATGCTGCAAATAATTGTCTAAGAAAGAATCGAAGGAAGACCCGGTGTTGGCAGAAAACAATTGTCCTGGTTACGAAACATCAAAAACTGGACCGGCATTAGAACAATTGGCAAACTAGTACACAAAGCCAGAAACAGAGTTGAGTATGCCAACCTAGCCCTACAATAAAAAAAAAACCTTCCTGATATAGTCACCGTACATCCAGTCATGGATTGGCAGTAGAAGAAGAAGAAGAAGCTCTGCAAGACAAAAAACTTGATGAGCTGCAAATTGAGGTTAGAGAATTCAGGGAAGCCTTGGATACTTTAGTAGATGATAACTTACAGCTTCAACATGCTAACCCTCAACTAAAAAATGAAATAGAGAACATGAATTTGGAAATCTAACAAATAAAGCAACAAAATCTTGCAAAATTCGTGGTAGTATCTGGGGTTGGTAGTATTCCAGAAATAGATCCAATAGATTCTGTTTCTAAAATTGCTAGTAAATTAAGTGTGTCGCTTGAACCAGGTGATGTGGAGCAGGCGTTCGTAACAAAAAGCGTTGCAAAAAATTCAGGTGAGGCTTCTAAAATTATAGTAAAATTTAAAAATCAGGTAGTTCAAAATAAAATTATGGCGGCAAAGAAGAATGTGATATTGGAGTTTAAAGAAATATTTCCAAACTCAGAGCGGTGAAAGCCAGAAACTATATTTATAAATGAACACTTCACCCCTTATTTTAGTTTACTATACAAAAAAGCGAGAGATGTCAAAAGGAAAAAACTTATAAAATTCGTATGGGTGAAGGAAGGTAAAGTTTTTGTGAGAGAGAAAGAAAACACAAAACCAATACAAATACTACGAGAAAAAAACTTAGAAATATTTAATAATTTACAATAATGAAATTGATCTCCAAACTTTACATATAAATGCCCTTATAAATAATATCTCAAATATACATAATATGACGTTTGATACTGAAATCACACTGAAAGTTCTATACGTAAACATTCGTAGTTTAAAATATAAAATAGATGAACTAACTTTCCTTTTAGATAGTCTAAAATTAACAATACACTTACTAATTTTTACTGAAAGCTCGATTACAGATGATGAAGTTGATCTTGTAAATATAAAACATTACAACAAAGTTTTTGCATGTAGGAAAAATAGAAGATGTGGGGGAGTTGGTCTGTTCATTGATAATACAATTGAGTATAAAATGCTAAAAATATACAATGATGAAAAAAATAATTTACTATGTATCAAAATAAACACTAAACAATACAATCAATTAAATATTTCAACAATATACTGATCGCCGGATAATAACAGAACTCACTAAATAATTTTTTTTTATTATTGTAAACACATTTAAATAAACTTAAAAATAACAATTCACTTGTATTAGGAGATTTAAATTTTAATATATAAATATAATATAATATATATATAATATATATATAATAAAAAATAACCTAGATAAAAATGTGATTGAATATAAAAATATTGTTGAATCAAATGGCTTCTTCTTCTGTGATGATTCCACTACTAGACCAATATCTGGCACTTGCTTAGATCATATTCTAAAAAACAATCTTTCAAACAAAGTTATTATTACACATTTATCCACTTATATTACTGATCACAATATTATATTATTGGAAATAAATGAAAATAACTTTATAAACAGAACAACAACTCAACACAAAGTAAGTAAAACAAATGTCAATCAACTAAAGAATCATCTGTCGAACTGCAATATCGATACATCTTCTAGTGTTGTCGAAGTAATATGCAAAAACGTAGTAGAATCCGTGCAAGCAGGATTGAAAACATCCATGGTGGAAATATTAAATAAAAAAAAATAAAATATAGTAAACCATGGATTGAAGAGTGTATACAATTAGTTAAAACTAAAAATTACTGGCACAGAAAACATATACAAAATATCAATAACGCATACATCAAACAAATGTACCATTATTGGCTAAACAAACTCACGTCAACAAAAAGATTTAAACGCAAAAATGATGATATAAAAAAATTTAAGAATTGTCACAATCAACAAAAAATTTGGAATTTTGTAAAGGAAATAGCTACAGATGGGTTAAGCAATATTAGAGATAATGAATTCTTCAACCAAAATGATACATCTGAAGAATAAATAAATAAAATAAACGAATTCAATAATTTGTACTGTAATATAGAAAAGAATATGGCGAAAAATTACATCACTATCTATGTGCCTAAATCCCGAACTGAATGCAGATTTAAGTTAAAACAAATAAACGAGGAAAAAACCTCTCGCCTCATAGATAGCATATCTACGAGCAATAGTTCGGGTATAGATGATATAAAAACGTCGATATTAAAAACTGTAAAAATGAGTTAATAAAACCAATAACCAAACTGATTAATACGTCAATTTATCAAAATAATTTTCCGAGTTTACTAAAAATTAATAAAATCGTCCAAATTTATAAAAAAGCTGGCAAAAAAAACAACCCAAACAACTTCAGACCGATTTCTATCTCCTCAGTATTCAGCAAAGTAATTGAAACTTATATTAATAACCAACTTACTCAATATCTTCAAGACAATATGTTAATAAGCAAAATACAATATGGATTTACGAAAAATTTTTGATCCGACTAACTTTAACTTTTATTTACTTTTTTTTTGTAACTCCAAATTTCATACATATTATAACGCACCATATATGAATTTATATGAACAAATTTTTTTTTTCTTATATCTCTAATAATTTGTATACTTAATATGTATATCTATGCATATTATTATTATTATTATTAACAGCTTTTATTGAACTTACTCGTGGTTAAAAGAATCGTGTAATCTTACAAGCTATTTTACGACCCACGCTTTTATATACACAGTAAGATGGCGTAGTAAAAAGCCAAAGAGTTCTAGGACGAAAAATATAAATATATTTTATTGCAAAAAAGTATTAAAAATTTTTCAATTCATAAATTCATATTTATGTATTAATCATATAAAAATTTCTATTTATTATGTATATGCATGTATATATAAACAAACATAATATATACATTCACATTTAATAGAAATGTTACAAATTTATTGTTGTTTGCAATGGTGCATGAACCATGTAAATCGGCCCAGTAGTTTTCTCTGAAAATGTACCCAAAAACTGTATAAACTGTATAAAAAAAGAAGAATGTATAAACTAAAGTGAAAAATTATATATTACATATTATTTATTCATTTAATTTTGTCTATAGCTAATTAAAATGTAACAACAAACACACACATGTCAAGGCAAATTTCATATTTTTATTTCACTCTGTAATAATTCTGTTAAAAAATTTGTAATATCTTTGTATGAAAATTTTATTTTGCTAATTTAGTTAACTTCTCTACTGTTCTTTGGTATAATTATTTTAGAATCATGTATTGCAACCGGAATCTAAACAGTGTCCAAAATTTCAAGTCTCTAGCTCAACGAGAAGTGTGTCTGAAATAGCTTCCAAGATTCCACGATTCTTTTAACCACGAGTAAGTTCAATAAAACTGTTAATAAAAAAATTTTATAACAAAATTTTATAATGTTTACTGTTAGAAGATATGGACCCATAAACACAAAATTTATCTTCTTTAGTTAGAAACAAGTAAAAGTAACAGTAAGTCGATTTAACCGACTTATTTATACCCTACACCTAAAAAATTCAAATTAAATTAAAAATCCATAAGTTATTTTAGTTAAGTATTTAATATAACTAAGCTAAAAAAATAAATGCTTTTACAACATTTGTACAAAATTTCAGATTTCTATCTTTATTAAATTCGAAAATAAGCTTCTTAGGTCTTGGGAAGTGTGTGAAGGCACGCGGACCACCACCCCAATTCATCTCAAATTTTAGAGACATCAACAGGGTAGAATATTCTTATATCAAATTTTAAGTTTATATATTTATTAATTTCGAAGATATGCTTGTTTGGTCTTGGGAGTTGTGTGGCAGATACCCGAACAACCATTCTAATTCATCTTAAATTTTGGACAAATGAGGGATTCAGGAAACAACACCCTAGTACCAAATTT
Source organism: Poecilobothrus nobilitatus (assembly GCA_947095535.1). Classification (NCBI taxonomy): domain Eukaryota; kingdom Metazoa; phylum Arthropoda; class Insecta; order Diptera; family Dolichopodidae; genus Poecilobothrus; species Poecilobothrus nobilitatus. The sequence goes on from OX352772.1 coordinate 142,753,864, forward strand.
GAAGTTTCTATCTTTATTAATTTCGAAGATATGCTTGTTCGGTTTTGAGAGTTGTATGGGAGGTACCCGAACGACCACTTCAATTCATCTCAAATTTTAGGCAAATCAGGGATTTAGGAAACAGCACCCTCGTACAAAATTTTAAGGTTCTATCTTTATTAATTTCGAACATATGCGTATTCGGTTTTGGGGGTTGTATGGGAGGTACTCGAACGCATGGTCCGATTTCGCCCATTTACAATCCCCGCCTTACCTTAGTTATTGTTAACCTACAGTATAAATTTCATCAAGATAGCATCATTATTTTTTGAGTTATCGTGCGTACGGACGGATGGACGGACATCGGTAAATCGACTCCTGAGGTGACCCTGATTCAGAATATATGTACATGTCTATACCTAACTCGCTTCCTTTTGGTGGTTACAAACACCATACCAAAGATAATATACCCTGTACTTAAAGTGTAGGGTATAAAAAAAAAATTTCTGAAAAATGTTACTAGAACATTTGTTTTTATTTTATTATGCATACATAAGTACATACATATGTATGCACCATATCTTGAAAATTTTAAGAAAATATTATGAATTTATTCCGCCAAACCACACGAGTCTGCAGTACATGACATCACGTCGACCGCTCGGTTTTACATGAGTATTTACCAGATTTTACACTTGTCAATGTATGTGTGAAATTAAATCTTCATTCGAGTATTGAATATTGTTAGAGATACTATACTAGAGAATGTTTAGTTGACTGTTAATATAAAAGTGGAAACTTTTGTTATTTTTTATACATATGAAAATGTGTGTGTATAAAATAAAAAAAGGAAAAATACTTGTTCTGCAAATAATTTAAATTTTTTATGTTTAGATTTATCATTTATGTAGCCCTTTTAAATTTACTAGTAAAATTAACATCTAGATTCTAGTGGACTGAACTAACATCGACATTTCTGCAATTCTTTAATTAATTTTAATGCCTGTTCCTTGGACCCAATTGTTATTATCACTCATTATTTAACTAAACGTTATATTTTATCAATTAAAATATACTTATATATTTAATATACTAATCTAATAATATTTATTCACATTTTCTTTTTTTATAATACAAATTTAAAAAGTTAATAAATATAAACAAAAACTAATGCTAAACTTAATTTTCTTTTATCAATATTTAACATCACAAAAATTTTAATTCTTTTCCGCTTTTATATATTTTTTTTCACGATACACACAGTTCAAAAATTTATAAATAATGAAAAAAAAAAAACAACAACAAAATTTTTTTGTTTGATTAGTAAATGAATCCAGTGCAGAAAGTAAAATTTATTCCGCCAAACCACACGGGTCTGCAGTACTTGACATCAGTCGACTGCTTACTTTTTTTACATGAGTATTTACCAGATTCTGCACTTGTCAATGAATGTGTGAAATTCTCTTCATTCGAATATTGAACACTGACTAGAGAATGTTTAGTCGGCTATGTTAAAAGCGGAAAGTTTTTGTTTTTTATAGGTACCAACATATGAAAGTGTTTGTGTATAAAGTAAAAAAAGAAAAGTAATTGTTCGGTAAATAAATTTAATTTTTTAAATCTAGATTTGATTTACGTAGCCCTTTTAAATTTATAAGTAGTAAAATAAACATCTAGTTTCTAGTGGACTGAACTAACATCGATATTACTGCAATTCTTTAATTAATTTTAATGCCTGTTCCTTAGACCCAATTGTCAGTTATATACATATACATATATAATATAGATATATAATAGACCCAATTGCCTATTATATAGTTAGGTACATATCTATAAAATAATTAGACCCAATTGTCAGTTATATAAATAATATTATTGATATATGTATGTATAAAACACATTATAAACTTTATATTTTATCAATTAAAACATACTTACATATTTAATATAATCCAAAAATATCTATTCTTTACATTTTCTTTTTTTATAATACAAATTTAAAAAGTAAACAAATATGTATAAATAAAAACTGCTAATGCTATGCTAAACTTAATTTAATATTATCTTTTATCAATATTTAACGCCACAAATATTTAAATATTTTAATTTTTTTCCGCTTTTATATTTTTTTTTTCACGATACGCGCAGTTCAAAAGTTTATAAATAATGAAAAAAAAAACAAAAACAACAAAAATTTTTAGTTTGTTTTAGTAAGTGAATCCAGTGCAGAAAGTAAAATTTTGGTTGAACAATTCTCTTTCTCTTAATACCAAATATTCTCAAAATAAAATTAGTTTGTAGGAAAGAGGGTGTGAAACGAAGTGTAAAGCGTTCTGCACGCAGAACCGTGTATTTTGGCCGATTGAGATAAATTTTATATTATTATTATACCCTACACCTAAAGTATAGGGTATATTAACTTTGGTATGGTGTTTGTAACCACCAAAAGGGAGCGTGTTAGATATGGACATGAATATATATTCTAAATCAGGATCACCTCCTGAGTCGATTTAGCGATGTCCGCCGTCCGTCCGTCCGTTTACACGATAACTCAAAAACTAATGATGCTATCTTGAAACTAATGAAGCTATCATTTATAATGTTGGTTACTAATTACGAAAGGAAGGCTAAGTTCGAATCTGGACAAAATCCGTCAATGGGTTCGGATTCTGGAAGCTTCCGAATGATTCCGGAGCAAGCGAGTTTATATCCAAAACCAACAAAGATAAAACCTTTAAATTTTGTATAATAATGTTTCTTCCCGTTCGATTTATGTCTCTGAAATTTAAGAGGATTTGGTCCATGGGTTTGGATTTGGAAGCTTCCGAAAGAGCACAAGAGCAAATAAGATTATCTCCAAAAACAATAAAGATATTACCTTTAAATTTTGTACAATGATGTTCCTTCCCGTTCGATTTATGTCTCTGAAATTTAAGAAGATTTGGTCCATGGGTTTGGATTTGGATGCTTCCGAACGAGCACCAAAGCAAATGAGATTACCTCCAAAACCAACAAATATATAACCTTTAAATTTTGTACAATGATGTTCCTTCCCGTTCGATTTATGTCTCTGAAATTTAAGAGGATTTGGTCCATGGGTTTGGATTTGGAAGCTTCCAAAGAGCACAAGAGCAAATGAGATTATCTCCAAAACCAACAAAGATATTACCTTTAAATTTGGCAGAGTGGTGTTCTTTCATGTTTTATTTGAGTCTCTGAAATTTGAGAGGATTTAGTCCATGGGTTCGGATTTTGGAAGCTTCCGAACGAGCCCCAGAGCAAACGAGATTATCTCCAAAATCAACAAAGATAGAACCTTTAAATTTTTTATAATGATGTTCCTTTCAGTTTGATTTATGTCTGTAAAATTTAAGAGGATGTGGTGTATGGGTTTGGATTTGCGAAGCTTCCGAACGAGCACCAGAGCAAATGAGATTATCTCCAAAACCAACTAAGATATAAACTTTAAATTTGGCACAGTGGTGTTATTTCATGTTTTATTTAAGTCTTTGAAATTTGAGAGGATTTGGTTCATGAGTTCGGATCTTGGAAGCTTCCCAATGAGCCCCAGAGCAAACGAGATTATCTCCAAAACCAACAAAGATAGAACCTTTAAATTTTGTACAATAATGTTCCTTCCCATTCGATTTAAGTCTCGGAAATTTGAGAGGATTTGGTTCATGGGTTCTTATCTTGGAAGCTTCCGAACGAGCCCCAGAGCAAACGAGTATATCTCTACAACCAACAAAGATAGAACTTTTATTTTTAGTACAAGAGTGTGTTGTTATGTTTCCTTTTCTATAAAATTGGAAACTGACATTTGAAAGAATTTGAACCATGGATTCACATTTTGGAAGCTTCCGAACGAGCTCCAGAGCAAACGAGATTATCTCCAAAACCAACAAAGATAGAACCCTTAAATTTTTTACAATGATGTTTCTTCTCGTTTGATTTATGTCTCTGAAATTTAAGAGGATATGGTCCATGGGTTTGGATTTTGGAGGCTTCCGAACGAGCGCAAGAGCAAATGAGATTATCTCCAAAAACAACAAATATATAACCTTTAAATTTGGCAGAATGGTGTTCTTTCATGTTTGATTTAGGTCCTTGAAATTTAAGAGGATTTGGTCCATGGGTTCGGATTTTGGAAGGTTCCGAACGAGCTTCAGAGCAAATGATATTATCTCCAAAAGCAACAAAGATATAATCTTTAAATTAGGCAGAATGGTGTTCCTATTTGATTTATGTTTCTGAACTTTGTGAGGATTTGGTCCATGGGTTCAAATCTTGGAAGCTTCCGGACGAGCCCCAGAGCAAACGAGTGTATCTCCACAACCAACAAAGATAAAACTTTTATTTTTAGTACAAAGGTGTTCTGTTATGTTTCCTTTTCTGTAAAATTGGAAACTGACATTTGAAAGAATTTGAACCATGGGTTCGTATTTTAGAAACTTCCGGACGAGCACAAGAACAACGAGCATATCTCCAAAACCAACAAAAGTAGAACCTTTAAATTTAGTACAATGGTGTTCTGGCATGTTTTCTTTATCTTCCTGAGATGGATTCGATGAATTGGAATGGCAATTCGGGTACGTGACACACAGCTCCCAAGGACTAACAATTTTCGAAATTAATAAAGATAGAAACTTAAAATTTTTTACAAAGGTTTCAAGCATATCCCAAGAGGATGCCTCTTTTACGTTCCTGAAATTCGAGTTGAATAAGACAGAAAAGGGACGAAGTTCAAGCAGCTGCCAAAAAAACTTATGGATTTTTAATTTAATTCGAATTATTCAGGTGTAGGGTATTAATAAGTCGGTTGCATCGACTTACTGTTACATTTACTTGTTTTATTTTCTTGTTGATGACGCAAAATTCAAACTGTAAAATTGTTGTTAGCAGATTCAATATTAATCTTATGTTTGTTTTGTATTTGTTTACAGGTTTTATTATTTTTACTTATAATATTTTTCAATGAAAAAAAAAACCTGTACATACATAATATGTAAATGGTTTCATACATCCATATATATATATACTTTTATGATTTCATTGCGTATTATTGTTATTGAATAAAAAAAATAACTTTAAATTATTAGAAGTTATTTTGCTTTGATATAAATATTATTTAAAAAATCTATGAATTTTGGTTTTATACTTTTCGCATAATAGCGAAGGGTCCTTTGGTGGAGATAACTGATTTTTTTCCTTTTTTTAAAATGATTGAGTTTTCAAAATTTGGTATATAATTGGTATCTAATATATTGTTGTAAATAGGAATTGTATATCTGAAAAATAAGTAATCTAGAACATAATAGGAATAGTCTAGGATTATATAGAAATATAAATGAAATAAATAATTAGCTTTAAGAATAGTAATAACATTAACATAACATTATATTTGTATTAGTTATCTAAAGAAATGTAAAGTAACATGTAATGTTCTAGAATATAAGAAATTCTATATAAATATCGCCAATTTCTGTAAATAAAAAGAATTTTAATTTGAATGTGATAAAGTTCAGATCGAATAAACCGAAAAGATAAAGTAAAGTAGTTTTTGAAATGAATGATGAAGCGTCGAAGCATGAAGGTAGTACGAATGATATGTTAAAATCATATAAAAACGAGGAAGAATACAGTTGCCTTTGTCAACTCTTACATACCCGTACGAACCGTTAGTATGTTCACAGCCTGTCACTTTGCTTACAATATTATTTTTTTAATATTTTAGTATTTTAAAATAATTTGGGTGAATTTTATAATTTCTAGAACTATGGGTTGTACATATATTCAAACTATATGTTTATATGTACATTCTTCAAAAGCAGATTCTAACATAACGATTATCAATCCAAAACTTTTTCAAATATTCTATAGTACCATTTAATACTAAGCGGTAAATGTGTATTAAATTTACTTAGTACAAAATAGTAAATATAATTTTAAATATTATATTATATTATATTTAAATATTCCATTGACAGAATAATTTCTTATAAGTACAATAAAATACATATATGTATTTAAATACGGCGCTATATAATATACATCTATACTCTTATCATTCATTCATCAGTGACATATACGATATGTAAATAAACATGAGTATGTATGTATATCAATACCATATAAATAAAAATTCTTCAAGCAATCGTTATGTTGTTTATTTATTTACATGTTTTTGTACTACGCATTATGTCCTCAACAATTTCAAATTATCGAGTAAAACAAAATGGAAAAAATTCGTTGAAGAAATTTGTTAGAAAATTTGAAAAAATCAAGTAACACTTTCGTCAATTATAAAGTAACCCTATATTATTAAAAAAAGTTGTTAACAGAAATAAGAGTATAATGTTGAAGCTTTAATTTTTGTGTATTACTTCAAAAAAATTTTAACAGGTGTTCAAGTTACAGGTGTTTAAAAATAGGAAATTTTCAGTTTTTGACCCCTTACAGCTCCTAAACGGGGGGTGATACAAAAAAAATCTAACTTCTGTCAAAATTTCAAGTTTCCAACTTAAACCGTTTAGAAGATAGAAGGGTTAAAGGATTTTGCAAAATTTGAGTTTCGCATAACACTAAATTAAGACACCGTATGCCACAAGTATATATTTATTGTATATATTCTTTTAAAGCTAATAAAAATAGTAATCGTTTGGCGTTTTCAAAATGAAGATATACCTTATACAACTTGTGCTATAACAATTTAAATATAGAGCTTTTTTGAACCTTTGGGGAGCTGTAGCTCCGTAACGGGTGGAGTTACAAAAAAAAGTTATTAAAAATAAAATTAATATTTTTGTGAGATCAGTAGTTAAAATTTCATAGCTCTATTGCAAAAAAAATGTGGGGATCTAAAAGTTAAGTGTTCGAGAGCTACCCTAAGGCTTGGTCCAAACTCAACCAAAAAAAATAGGGAACCTACAAATTACTCCCAAAATATTTTGTGTAAATTTCAAGATTCTAGCTTTCTTAGTTTTTGAGTTAGCATGCTGACGGACGGACGGACGGACGGACATGGCTCAAAAGTCTTAGAATTTTTTTCTGATCCGATCCATACCTTTGAAGGTATATCTAGCTCGCTTATTTCGAGGTGTTACAAACGGAGGAGTAATATTATTATACCCGATCCTATCGTACGGGTATAATCATGTCAATAAATGTGGAAAGCAATACAACAACATTTCAAAATAATATGACAACAATTCAAAATAATATGACAAGCGAAGTTTCGACAATGAAAGAGAAAATGTCGACAATACAGTGCAACTTAAATAATCTGAGAAACGATATTATGCCAGGTAAAAAGGTTTTCGAAGATGAAATTTCCGTATTTAAAGATGACCGTGGTGAAAAAGGCGAAGAAGATAATGAAACAAAATTTCTTAAAGATGAACGAGGTACTCCACTAGAAGATGAAAATGATTCAAATGCATCGGAAAGCAATAAATATTGTGAAAAGGATGAAAGATGGATGAAGATGATAACGAAGAAGGTGAAGAAGAAATAAGTAATACTGGAGATCATAATGTAGTTGCTGAGACTTCAAATGACAAAAGAGAGGATGCAGAAGAAAGCAAGAATGAATACAAAGAAGTAGAAGATAGCACAGGAAACAGCAACATGGATGAAGAGGAAATTTCGGAAAATATAGAACGCAATATAAGAAAATGAAAAGGAAGATCACCCATCGCCAACTAGTAGAAATTTTCAAGAAAAAAGCCAAACTAAAACTTCTCCACATAATGAGAATGATGGAGTATGTAAAGAAGCTGAGGTTGAAGCTGAAAATGAAAATAATAAAAATTTATGTAAAGATGATGGAAGGGAAAACAGTATTTCAAATATTGAGGAAGTTGATGTTAACATTTCAATAAAGACAATTAACCAGTAAGATGATGAAGGAGATGTATTATCAGATGATCAAACACAAACAGTTGAAAAACGAAAATCACCTCCACAGTCTCAAATGGAAATTGACACTGAGGGATCAGAAAATAAGTTTGGTACAAATGATGACACTTGAGATGATACTTCAAAAATAAGTATAAAACTTTATGATAATGTAAGAACGTCAACTGATGCCGAGCCAATGGAAACAGAAGGTATTGATCCCGATTCTTTCGAGAAAGACATTGAAGAGTCACAAGAAGGTGACAAAGTCAAATGTAAAAGGGATAATATACCTGTAAACCGGGATGAACCTGACAATTCCAATAAAGCAAACAAAGCAAGTCAGTCGGAATTGCCAGATTCCAAAAATGATAATGAAAATGTTGAAACACAAAGTGAAAATGTCCAAGAAGAAGCGGAAGGAAAGTCAGAAGTTATTTGCTTAATAATGGATAGCGACGAGGAGCTAGCTGGTGCAGAAGAAGAACAAGTTATATTAGCCAAACAAAACGCAAAAAAATAGGATGCTGTAAAAGAACAGGCGGAAAATATGCAATTGCAACCACAAGAGGCTCAAGATGGAAATGTTCGAACTAAGACTACAAGTAAAACATTAGATGATATCTTAACCATTCAAGATTCATCGTCCGTTTTGGAAACAATTATTCAAAATGGTTGTTTGACTTAACAGACGAACAGTCTTAAGAAGATGATAATGTTGCAAATAGAACAATCTAGAAAAGGAGTAAATAGAATAATCTGGAATAATCTAGAGCATATTAGGAATAATCCAGAACTATATAGAAACACAAGTGAAATAAATAATATTAGTTGTTGTAAATAGATGGTATATAATAGATAGATAACTATAGATAGATAACTATATAGAGAGAATAGTAAACAATCTGGAAAAGGGATAATCTAGAACATAGTAGGAATAATCTAGAATTATACAGAAATATAAATGAAATAAATAATATTAGCTTTAAGAATAGTAATAACATAACTTTATATTTGTATTAGTTAGAGAAATGTAAAGTAATATGTAATGTTCTAGAATATAAGAAATTTTCAATTCAAAATTGAATGTGATAAAGTTCAGATCGAATAAATCAAAAAGATATAGTAAAGTTAAAGTGTTATTATTTATTGGAAAACAGATAAATAATTGGGAACCGACAAACACGCAACAATATGTTGCAAGAGTCCTGTTGTTGGTTTTTTCTTTTTATATCATTTTTGTTATCTTCAATTCTAATGAAAATTCAATTTAATTGTTCTTCAATTCTAAGTTAAAATGTCTTTTGGTTGTTCTTATGTATTTACTATTGCATTGCTCTTCAGAATTACCTTTGCAATTAATTTGGTAAGCTATGTTCTGTTGTTGGGATTTATCTACTTTTGTTTTACAGTTTGTGAATATATTTTTGATAGTGCGGTTTAATTTTTATGCTAATTTTATATTTGTATTTATTATCTCTTTTCTCGTTTTTTGATCATCTGTTCATTTTGGAATCTATTTGATACTAATATATTTTGAGGTGTTGCCAAGTTGGTTTAAAGAACTATTATTTTCAATGTTTGTAATTTTTTGCTATTGTTGATATTTTTGTAAATTTCTATTGTTTTTAATTTATTGATGTTGCTTTTTATGACACTATTGATTATATTTTGAGGGTAGCTGTACAAAAACTTAGAAACCGGTTTTTTGTGAATTTTTCTATGTTTTTGTTGTGGAAGTATTTGTAGCTAATTTTGAGGACTTTATTGACTAGTTGGTTTATTGTATTGTATTTTTGGTTTGAAGGTTGTGTGGAGTGAAAATTAATTATTCTGCCCGTAGGCAAAATGTTGTTTGTTTTCTTAACTAAAATCAAAACTTAACAAAACTGAATATAAGAACTTTATAAGCAAACAACATTTTATGTATATAAAAATTTAATACACAATACACACACAATAGTAAATATGAAACATTAAAAGATCTCCAGTTTAACAAACTTCGACCTAAATATAATAACAATTGGTTTATAAACAAAACAACAGTAGAAATTCCAAAAGAGAGCAAATGGCTACTCTGCTTAAGGAAAAACTTTGCACTCCCAATCACAAGAAATAATTTTTCACAACCACAAATCATAGCAGATATAGAATAATGCTAATAAACATTAAATAATGAGAAACAAAAGGATGTTGCCACTTGTCAGAACAAAAATAATCGCAAAAATTGTAAACCTAAAAAGAAATATTAAGTTAGCTTCCAGAGCAAGATATATAATGGCAGTTTTTAAAAACACTATAAATTTTTTAAAATAACACAAAAAAGGCATTATTATTATAAATGCAGGAAACATCACAGTCATGTAGCCAAAAGAAAAATATGATCAAAAAATTATGAAATTACTAGAAGATATACATACATACAAAACAATTAGAGTAGATCCTACAATGAAACTACAGAAACAAAATAACAACATAATCAAAGAACTTCACAAAGACAAAATAATTAATACCTACATAAAACAGATATTTACGTGCTCAGCTGCCATAGCATCAAGACCTGCCTGCCTGCCAAATATCCATAAACCAAATGTACCTGTAGGGCCTATATCATCTTCTTATGACTTACCTTGCTATGAATTAGCTAATATGTATGAGAAATATTAAAACCATTAATATCTGACGATTAGAATAGAAAAACATAAATTTAGAAGACGATAAAATCATGGTTTCATTCAACGTAGTTTCCTTATTTACAAATATTTTGGCACATTTAACTAAATAAAATTTTATGCAAAAATGAAACAAAAGAAAATTTCTTAAACTGTTAGACTTCTGCCTAAAAGATGACAACTATTTCAACTACAATAATCACCATCTTCACCAAACATTTGAAATGCCGATGAGTATGAGAATGCCGATCCTTTCCCCAACAATAGACGACCTAGTTTTAGATAAACTATTCCCCAAACAAATAGAAGAAATAAAACAGGAAAAATAAATATCAAATTTATAGTGAAATATGTTGATGATACTTTAGCAATAATTAAACAACCCGACAAAAATATAATTCTGGAGAAGGTCAACAATTTCTATAAAAAATTAAAATTCACAATAGAAACAGAAACCCAAAACTTTCTTCCATTTTTAGACACAAAGTTCATTATAACAACAATAAAATTAGATTGGCACACCAAAACAACATATACCGGCAGAATAATTAATTTTTACTCTACACAACCATTCAACCAAAAATACAACACAATAAACCAACTAGTCAACAAAGTCCTCAAAATCAAACAACGATTTGACAAAAATTTCCACAATAAAAACATAGAAAAAATTCAAAAAATACTTAGAAACAACAGCTACCCTCAAAGTATAATCAACAGTGTCATAAAAAACAACATCAATAAATTAAAAACAATAGAAATTTGCAAGAATATCAACAATAGCCTAGTAAAAAATAATTTTACAAACATTGAAAATATTAGTTCTTTAAACCAACTTGGCGGCACCTCAAAATATATTAACATGAAATACATTCCAAAATTAACAGATGATCAAAAAACGAGAAAAGAGATTATGGATACAAATATTAAAATGGATACAAATATTGGGCTGAAAAAATTATAAAATGTGTTTATCAGAATAATATTAGTTTCTAATGTTATTTTTAATAAAAACACTGTCATTGGAACTTTGAATTCCAAAAACCTTTGATAAATCAGTTTTCATGATATAGATGATGTTATTGGTAATCCACAGGTTCTTGCAATCGTTTGAGGCCTTAATTTGTCGTGCTTCATAATGTAGTTTGTGTGGGATAATCCCGAAAAAAGATTTCACGCTTGCCTGCTTCTTCCAACCCTAGTTTAGCCGTAAATATGTGTTTTTTTATTCTTTTTTTTGAAATTATTTCAGCTCTTGCAGCATCAGCTTTTAGTTTTAGTAAGTATAAGCTTGAATTAACATTTGTTTTCCTATTTATCACGATAGTTTCAGTATGATTATTAATTTTAAAATGCTAACATTTTATTAATATACTGTGGCAGTATATCTCCGGTACATTGACCCGGAACCATTGGATTTGCTAATCATTATTTCCAAGAATTGCTAATCATTATTTATTTTGCTGGGTAAAATGTTCGGCATTACGATTATCATCACCATTGAAGTCTTCATCAGAATCTGCGTTATCATCATCGCCAATAACGACAAAAGATTCGTTGGATTGCGTACGACAGTCTCGACACTTCCATACAGCCGATCCGGCTTCTACTGCTGATATCACTTCTTCCGCCACCGAAGTACATCTTATATGGAAAAACTTCCCACACAAACCACTACATTTAATTCTTTTGGTTTTTCCGTAGAAGGTCTTTTTGCATTCACTGCATTTTTTTTACTACCCATATTTTTTTATATTTTTTTATTATTTTTTTTTCTGTAATGTATTATTTATTTAATCAACGCCAAGCAATTATTTTGCCGTAATATGAAGTTTAAAAGGTAGTTGGGTATATTTATACAGTTTACATTATATTTGATTATTTGATATTAAATTTTCTTTTTTTTTTAATTTTTTTATTGTGTTTTATTCAACGTACTCGCTGATTTGTATTATTTTATTTTGTATTTATATTTGACTTGTATTTTATTAAATTACATTCAGTTTGTATTTGTTTAAGCCAAATAAATTATAATATATTACTTTGTATTAATATATAGTTTACATTACAGTAGTGATTAAATTTTATCAGAATTATGTAGAAGTAGTTTAATTTGTATTAGAATTGTATGTAATATAATTTTTTATTATCCAAGTTTACATTTTGTATTATAATTTTTTTTTCATTTTGTTATTTCAATTGATATTTCTCAAAACCACGTCTGCACTCTAAGACAGTCAGTCAGAATAAGAAGTTTTTTTTTTAAATGCATTTCTCTGCCACATGAATGTGGACAGGAAATGATGCAGCCTTTCCTGTTTAGGCGTGGCTGTAAATGTCGTAAGGAGGATAAGAATTTTTAAAAAAAAATTATTACATTGATCACAAGAAATTTGTTTTATCACTTTAAAAATAATATATCCACAAATGTATTTTTCGGTATTGCCCAAAACAATATTTTCTAAAACCATCATTTTAGAAAAATAAAAAAAAATAGAAGATTTATATTAGGAAGTCTATGTATACAAAAAAACTTAAAAACTCTCTCAACATACAAGAAAATAAAGGCAACATTAATGTTAATTAATTAATAGCCATTTAAATTAAAATAATACCTTATGTTTGTATTAATATAATTTCATGTTTATATTCAAAAAATCTTTTTATGTTTGTATACAAAAATTTGTTTTGTTCTTATTAAATGTAGTTATTGCAATTTACATATAATTTTGTAATTTTAAAAAAGTTCTAAAAACGTCTAAAAAGTTAAAAAAAATAAAGTTTTTATTTGTTTGAATTTTAACTTTCCAATTTTCATTTTCCGCAATTTGGAGAAAGATTCATCATCTGTGTTTGTACCATCATTATTATCATCATCTTCATTTTTATTGCTTTTGAATGTGACCAATTGCAAACAAGGATGTATTCTTCCCCTTTTGGTTGACCTCTATATAATGAAATATATTTACTACCAAATATTTTAAAGGAGTTAACATTTAATTTATTGTCAAACCACAGTCCATAACGAGTTTTATATTCTTTAACTACGCAGAATGAACTTTTATTTCTTATATATACCGCCTTATTTAGTGCTGGTGCCCATAAATCTTTCAGAACTTTCGAATAAATTAATAAGCATTTAATCAAATCCATCATAGTCCTATTTGCCCTTTCGTTGAAACAATTCTGTTCCAGAAACTCACTTTTTATTTCACACTTCTCTAAATACAATTGAAATTCTTTTGAAAAATACTTTCGTGTATTATCACTTCTTATACATTTGACTTTCTTCCTAGGTTGCCATTCAAAAACAAAAATTATTATAATTTTGTTGCTAACAAAATGACTATAGTTCTTAAAGGTTTCGAAAACTTCACATGCCATAGATAAATGTCTCAAAATACTGTATGCCACCGAACGATTTTGAATTAAACGGGCTTCTAAAATATGAATGGATTACTACTATATCTGATAATTTCTATGATAGTTGAGGAAACTGATGGTTTGTTAATTGATGGTTTTGCAATTGCAATTTTGTTGTATTAAAATTTTCACTACACTGTTGCGTCCAGTATACAATATTATCAACTGCAACAACAGCAACAACTAGTTTAACTAAAAATAATTTAAATATTTTTTAATTTAATAATATATACATAAATTCTAACTTAACTTCCCTTTCCAAAATATTTTTGGTCCCTATCGAAAACACATACATACAAAATTATCAGTTAATTATCAGTCGTATCAATTATGAAAATTAAATTTTAGTTGAGGATGTACTCATTTTACCTAGTGCTGAAAATAATTACAATTATAGTCGCCCTGTTAGAATCTAAATCATCTTTAAAAACACATAAAAACAGAATATATTATTTAGTTAACGTAATAAATATAGTAAATCATTCAAACTCAAATAAATCATTTAAGATAAATTGAACTTTGAATTACAAATACATTTAGTTGAAAAAAAATAGCGGTTTTTTTCAATTATTACCATAGATATATTACATAGATGAAAGGTTATACATTTTGTTCACTCAGCTTTTTATATTTATGAAAATAATGTAAAGTTTCCCATAACCAGTTTCGTTTAAGAAATTTTAAGTTGTTATATTGCTTAATAATTGATACATTTTGATTTTAAAATTAAAATTTAATTTAATTAGGGTTATGAAAAGTTTTAACTATACATATAAAGTATGAAACTATTTCATATTTTAGGAAACTACTTCTGAAGAAACTAAAGCAATACATAAATAAGGCTCACTCAGCTGTTTCTCAAAATTGACTGAAAATATTTTCTTCATTGTCTATTTATCGGTAGTAGATATATCGATTACATTAAATAGATATTAATTATTAAACACCATACAGTGTTTTTGAAAGTGCGAATGTTTTAGAACCAATCTAAAATTTTGAAAGTTGCAATCCAAAACATGGTCCTTCGAGCCGGATAAATAAAACGTTCGACCTAATATATTAAAAAAATAAGTAAAATAAATACAAAACATTATTTAAGAGTTGCCCTTGTCAACTCTTAAATACCCGGAGTTTTATAATTTCTGAAACTAAGGCTTATTTGATTCTTCCATCGAACCTCTTATTTAACGATTATGAATCCATAACTTTCCCAACTATACTACATCAGTACTATTTAATACTAAGCATTTTAAATTTAATACTAATACATTGAATCAACAACATCCCGTTTAGAATCATTATTATACGCAGTTTCATTACCATTTCAAAAAAAACCTGCTGACAATCATTTGCAAAAATCAAGAGATATCGCTAAGCGTTTATTGTATCAGCTTGAACATCGCTTTCAAAGAACTCCAAAACTAAAACAGGAATATCAAAAGTATTTAAAAGAATTCTTGAATTTCAGTGACATGGTACAAGTTACTAACTGTGAAGATAATTTTGCATCTACAAAATCTAATTTCATTTATTACAAATATTTTTATCTCTCACATGTAGCAATAATAGTTTTTGATATGAAATGACATCCTTTTAAAAAGTCCAATTATTCAAGATAATTTGGTGAAAATTTTAATCCACTGGAGAAAACATCGCAAAAGCAGTGACCGCTGACATTGAAAAGATGTATCGTCAGATATGTATCATCAGATTTTCATTAAAGATTCAGATGCAGAATTTCAGAGAATATTTTAGAGAGATGCTATCGCTCTACCTATAACAGACTATTAATTAGTAACAGTTACTTTTGGAACAAAAATTGCTCCTCAGCAAGAAAAGTTTTACTATCTGGTATTGATGAAAAGAACAATTATCCGAAAAGAGCAAAACAATGTTCAATTATTTCTACGTGAACGATCTTTTATCGGGTGCTAATTCAACTAAGAAGTTATGGACTTGCCAAATTAAATTGTTAAATTAAGTAATTCTGCAGGTTTACCCCTAATTTACAATAGAAAACAATGAAGTCGATTTGTTATCATTTTCAAAAAACAACAAAACTCTCTGAACTCAGGGTATTCTACAGTATTCGAATAAGGATGCATGTATTTACAATAATGCATGGTCGTAAATTATTGTCACCGACCGCGAAATTGTTTGATGCACTTGGTTGATTACCACCCAGAATATATTAGCCAAAAGGGTCATACCGAGACTTTGTTTGTCTGGTTCCGATTGGAACGACCGAACGGCACGGAAATCAAACCAAATTGCAAAGGGGGATAAAGTTAAGGGATATACAGGTGTAAACTATTTATGTACTGCAAATACCTTAGGTGCAACTCATCTTGTAGCATCAGAAACTAAAGTCAAAAGTATTGGTATCAAAACTAATTATAGATACTTTTGAGAAGATTTTCAATAGGCAATTTCGTATTAGCATGACTAAACAATCATCCATCTCGTTCGACAAACTTCGTTGCGAATCGTGTCTCACACATTCATGAATTGGTTAAAAGAAACCTGTGAGTTCATGTTTCATCAAAACAGAAGCCGCCAAATTGTACATCTCGCGGTATGTGTCTTGATGAACTAAAAGATTGTACACTATGGTGGCATGGTTCAGAATGCCTTGGACTATCACAAGAAAGTTGAAAAATGAAAAATTAATTTACATATAAACTTAAAATTCTTTATCAAAATTGTGACCGTTACTAGATCACGATAAAACTTTAAGAGTGACTGGAAGAATTCAAAAATCATCATTGTCATATAACAAATCACTCTTTAATTATTCCCGATAAAAATAATTTAACATAACTTATTTTAGAACAATAATTCATAAGAAAACCTTATATGGAGGTTTCAATCAATAGCAACCATTTTAAGAGAAAATTATTGGCGCACGTAATGAGACACAACATTACAATCACAAATGTATAGTATGTTTTCGACAAAAGTCTGAAACGAGAAAACAACGTATGGGTAATTTACCATCATCTAGAGAGCAGGTTTGTCGTATATTTCCGAATACTAGAATTGATTATTGCAGTCCTTTTGAGTTAAAAACACATAAAGGAAGGGGTTCTAACAATATAAGGCTTATATACGTTTATTCGTGTTTATGTCTATAAAGGCCATACACTTAGAGTGGGAGACCGAATTAACCACTAGTGAATTCATTACAGCGTTCAGAATATTTACTTCTAGACTCGGAGTGCAAAGGGATGTTTGCAGCGATAATGGTACCAACTTTATTGGAGCAAGCAAAGTTCTTGCGAAGGAGCGAACAATAATGATCGATCCTATAAACATTCAAATTTCAGAATCAATTGAAACAATATGTACAAAATTTCATTTTAATGCATCTGACGCACCTCACTTCGGTGGTCTATGGGAAGAAAACGTAGGATAAACAAAGTACGAGCTAAAAAGAATTTTTAAATTATTTCTACTTTATTTCTATTTCTATTTTATTATTATTTTATTATATATTAGAAAATCATAATAATTATAAGATATATATATGCATATATATAATTTTTTTTTAATTTAATTATGTTATACTAATTATATCTTCTAAAGAAAGTTATATTATTATACGCTACACTTAAAGTATAGGGTATATTAACTTTGATATGGTGTTTGTAACCACCAAAAAGGAAGCGAGTTAGATATGGACATGTATATATATTCTGAATCAAGATCACCTCCTGAATCGATTTAGCGATGTCCGTTCGTCCGTCCATTCGCACGATAACTCAAAAACTAGTGAAGCTATCTTGATGAAATTTACATAGTAGGTTACTAATTACGAAAGGTTGGCTAAGTTTGAATCTGGACAAAATCGGTCCATGGATTCGGACCTCCCATCTCCCACCTCTCCCACCTCCCATACAACTCCCAATACCGAATACACATATTTTCGAAATTAATAAAGATAGAAAAATTTAAAATTTTGTACGAGGGTGTGTTTTTCTGAATCCCTCATATCCCTAAAATTTGAGATGAATTGGAGTAGTTGTTCTGGTACCTCCCACACAACTCCCAAAACTGAACAAGCATATATTCGAAATTAATAAAGATAGAATCTTCAAATTTGGTAGTAGGGTTTTGTTTCTTGAATCCCTGATTTGTCCAAAATTTGAGATAAATTGGAGGAGTTCTTCGGGTACCTCCCACACAACTACCAAAACCGAACAAGCATATCTTCGAAATTAATAAAGATAGAAACTTCAAATTTGATACGAGGGTTCTGTTTGCTGAATCCCAAATTTGCCTAAATTTTGAGATGAATTATAGTGGTCGTTCGGGCACCTCCCATACAACTCCCACAACCGAACAAGCATATCTTCAAAATTAATAAAGATAGAAACTGCACATTTGATACGAGAGTGTTGTTTCCTGAATCCCTGATTTACCTAAAATTTCAGATGAATTGGAATGGTTGAGTATCTCCCACACAGCTCCCAAGACCGAACAAGCATATCTTCGAATTTAATAAAGATAAAAGCCTGAAATTTTGTACAATAGGTGTAAAAGTATTTATTTTTTTAGCTTACATTAAATACAAGGGTATAAAAGCATTTATATTTTTAGCTTACATTAAATACCTAACTAAAATTACTTATGGATTTTTAAGTTAATTTGAATTTTTTAGGTGTAGGGTATAAATAAGCCGGTTGCATCAACGTACTGTTACATTTACTTGTTTTTTTATTAATATATATGACTCAGCCGGGGTATGAACCCGAGACCTTTCAAATGAACTGTCTCTTGGCTGGATTTCATTTATAATTAGACCTTATTTCACCAAATAATATTTTCTCATACAAAAAACGGAAAACTGTACCGTCCCGTTCACTGTCCCGCAACAGATTAATAATTCCAGAAATTTTGGAAATGAACATTTTAAAGTTACTTACTATATAGTGACGTAATTAAGTAAACTTAAAATTTGTTCCTAGTACTTGGAAAGTGGAAGAAGTTTTAATAATAGCAAAATCAGGAAAGCCGTTAAATGAGAACAATATCTTTGCTACCAATAATGTCAAACCTGTATGAAACGTTTTTGTTAAAAATATTACAATTACTTGTTGTTAAAAAATATAGCTAGACCTAGATAGATCTATAACTAAATATTTCTAGACCTAGCAGCTCTATAAGCATAGTCCCATGTATACATATCATGAATTTTTATTTTTGTATTGAAGTGTACTTTTTTAGCGTTATTATTATTTTTAGCGTTCTTGTTTAAATATATAAAAATATATAGTACTAATTTAGCTTTTAAAACAATTTTTGACAGCACATACGAAACTAGTATTTGCCAAATGTATATGACATGTTGATTTAAAATCATCAATCTTTACACGTTATATTTACACTAACGATCGTTCCGCACTTATTTATTACCAGGTCATCGAGATATACTGGGAAATAAAAGTATATAACGAAGTGACTTCAGACGCATACGGATATATAGTAATAGATCTTACCCAAGACGTTAATGATATATTTCGATTATGAAGTGATATATTTGGAAAAGATTTGTGTTTTTGTGTTTGGGAAAAAATATGAAACGTTTGAAGGCGAACCGCCATATGTTGCACGTATGGTGGTTGAAAATGATACACAGTTGGAATTAAACTTCCTTTTTCAAGTATAGATGATTTTTTTTTTACAACATATAGCTTTTTATTCCTTCGTAAAAATTGTAGGTCAACAACGAAAATTTGTCTATCTCTGACGAAAGTTAGTGGAAGAAAATGATTTGTTTATAAATATAGTTTAGTAATATAATTTTTTACTAATATAACTAAACTGTTAGACCCATTTACTGTGATGGCGGCGGGATCGTCCTGCTGTGGTATACATAATTTATTAAAAA
This sequence comes from Poecilobothrus nobilitatus, assembly GCA_947095535.1. Classification (NCBI taxonomy): domain Eukaryota; kingdom Metazoa; phylum Arthropoda; class Insecta; order Diptera; family Dolichopodidae; genus Poecilobothrus; species Poecilobothrus nobilitatus. The sequence continues at coordinate 142,773,724 of OX352772.1, forward strand.
ATAAAAAATAAGAAATATACATACGCAAATTAATAGAATTATTTGGTGAAATGCAGATAAAAATGCCGCTCCACAGATTTGAGTGATAATCAAGAATCTATGTTCATTTTTATTGATGATATGATGTTAAATCTTCATCATAATTACGTATGCCATTTAGTTAGTAGAGGATATCATCATAGAAATTTATCTGTAATAATAATTGTAACTCAAAATGTTTTTCATCGGGGTAAGTTTTCTAGAGATAGTTCACTAAACTGTAAATATCTAGTACTTAAAAATCCCAGAGATAAATCACAGATACTACTTTTAGCACGTCAAATATATCCCAATCACATCAAAGCATTAAAAAAAGTATATAACGAAGTGACTTCAGTCGCATACGGATATATATTAATAGATCTTACCCAAGACGTTAATGATATACTTCGATAAAGAAGTGATATATTTGGAAAAGTTTTTTGTTTTTGTGTTTGGGAAAAAATATGAAACATTTGAAGGCGAACCGTCATATGTTGTACGTGCACCTATTAAAAAGCTCGAAACTCAAATTCCAGACATTTTGTAAAATCACTTTAAATATTTTAAAAGGCAATTGTTATTTGACTAAAAAGCAAATGACGAAAGTATAAAAAGGAATTGAGATCTCTCATCTGCCGTAAAAAGTCTATAAATAGCAAAAGAAAAATCATCATTCAACGTGAAGGATTTTTACCTACATTCTTGGTGTATTATTGACTACTGTCATAGATAATCGGAAATTTTATAAAATGAATAATACAACGTTTAACAAAAGAATAATAATAAAACACGAGATTTATGAAAAAATGAAGCAAAATGCAAAAATGAGGTTGTTAACTCAGATAAAAATGGTTTATCTGACATTGCAACAGGTGCAAATATAAAAGAAGTTTTAAAAAATCGAAGTAAAGAGATAATGACGAATCTAAGGCGACGCAGTTCGAAAACTCAATGAAATGTATGAACAAGGTAAATTAAAAAAAAAAAACCTATAAAAAGACATCTTAACAATAACATTAATAATTAACAATCTTAACATTAACAATTTAAATTATTATACGTCAACAAAAGAATATAAAACGATATTTTTGAATAATTATGATTGAGTGTATAAAATATGAGTTGGATGTATTTAATAAACCTCCCGTTCAGTCAAATATATTACGTTCTGAAGAAGTTTTCTAAAACCCCACGGCTTCTCTAGATAATCCATCAGTCATAAAATTTATTTCATGGTCATGGTGGTATGGTACATAGAGAGAGTTTTTTTTTTTTTTTCTTTATTAAAATTTTTTTTATTTACATACTAAGTGGTTTTTACATATTTTTTTTATTGTATTATAATCATTTTATTTTTTAAACCCTAGCCATTAAGTGGCTGTATGGTCGTATAGATCATAAAATAATAATAATAAAATTATCAAAAAAAAGTAGATATAACAATTCTGAAATTCCTAAATTTCATTTTCTTAAATAGCAATAATTTAATTTTTCTCTTTAATTATCAAATTATATTCTTAAAGCTACATTTTCAATATACTAGAATCAGCTATTAGTTTTTTTTTAATTATTTTTTTTTTTTTTTAAATTAATTTGTTTTCATTTTTTTAGTTATAGTTAGTTTAGTTTGGGTTATCTTCTACATATCTAAAATTATAAGTACAAATTTAAAAAAAAGATGGAACTCAATGGGATAAAGTAACTAAGTTTAACGGAACATAGCGTAACGGAACATAGCTTATCCATTAAATTATTTACTGTACAATTTATTTGTCTTTCTTTCTATTTTACAGAGTTATAGACTATTTTAAGCCTTTACAACTGTGATTTTTAATTTTAGCTTTGTACATTAAATCAATTTTGTTTAATTAAATTATTTATTTATGTAAGGAAAATGGTAGAAAACCTTATTTCACTTCTTTTTTTTTTAAATTTAACTTATAAAACTAATAATTAATGCTATAAGTACTACGTAATAACTAAAGTTGATAAACTAAAAATTTATATTATTCATGTTGGTATAAATTTTGAATGAGCATATTTTCTGAAACTTTTAATTTTTCATTAAATTTGTTCGTTAGAGATTTGATTTTTGTAGTAATAAGATTTAATTCGGTAAATTTAAGTAAATTTATTATTATCTATCTATATTAGCATTTGATGTACTTGCATTTTTATTGGAACCAAACTGGGAATGTGCATGTGCTTTTGTGTTATACCATATATGTTAGGTGTATTTGTGTTGCTGCCAATGTTAGTGATTGTAGAGTATTTACGAAGTTGACAGAGTAATTGTCATTTAGTTCAAATATTTTGTTGTTCGGTCTTGTTGGATAGTTGCTGTGTTGTTTATGGCTTAAGAATGAAACAGAAATATTTCTTCTTGGACATTCTGGATAATTTGAAGGATGTTTATCACCACAGTTGGCGCATTTTGTATTGACTATCTCCGGACAATCAGGAGTTTTGTGATCGTGTGTAAGTTTATTAACTTTTTTGGTTTTATATTCCCAACGACTTTTGTGAAGTTTATATAACAAAAATTAGTTTTAGGTTGGTGAAGTGTTATTGCTTTATTTTCAAAGTATACCAAAGTATATTAATTCTTTTTTTTTTAATTTTTTTATTGTGTTTTATTCAACGTACTCGCTGATTTGTATTATTTTATTTTGTATTTATATTTGACTTGTATTTCATTAAATTATATTCAGTATGTATTTGTTTAAGCCAAATAAATTATAATATATTACTTTGTATTAGTATATAATTTACATTACAGTAGTGATTAATTTTTATTAGAATTATGTAGAAGTAGTTTAATTTGTATTAGAATTTGGTATGTGTTTTATAATTTTTTATTATCCAAGTTTTATTTTGTATTATTATTTTTTTTTTATTTTATATTTCTCAAAACCACGTCTGCACTCTAAGACAGTCAGTCAGAATTAGAATTTTTTTTTTTTAAATGCATATCCCTGCCACATAAATGTGGACAAGAAATTACGCAGCCTTTCCTGTTCATGCGTGGCTGTAAATGTCGTAAGGAAATAAGAATTTTTAAAAAGAGTTATTACATTGATCACAAGAAATTTTATTTTTCAATTTAAAAATAATATATCCACAAATGTATTTTTCGGCATTGTTCAAAACAATATTTTCTAAAACCATCATTTTAGAAAAATGAAAAAAAAAATAGAAGATTTATATTAGGAAGCCTATGTATACAAAAAAACTTGAAAACTCTCTCAACATACAAGAAAATAAAGGCAACATAAATGTTAATTAATTAATAGCCATTTAAATTAAAATAATATCTTATCTTTGTATTAATATAATTTCATGTTTATATTCAAAAAATCTTTTCATATTTGTATACAAAAATTTGTTTCTGTGTTTTTGTTCTTATTAAATATAGTAATTGTAATTTACATAATACTTCTGTAATTTTTGCGCAAATAAAAAATAGTAGTCCTAATGAAGTCAGGAAATACTGATGAACATTGGGTCTAAAAAGTTTTTATTTTTTTGAATTTTAACTTTACAATTTTCATTTTCCGCATTTTTGAATCTGTGTTTGTACCATCATTATTATCTTCATCTTCATTTTTAATGCTTGAACACTTAGGTGTTGATTGCATAATACCATCTAAAAGAATATAATTATCTAAATTTATGTTTCGAAAAAATCCGCTTTTTTTGACATTTCTTTTTCCATCCCAAAGCCTGTATGCTTTTGAATGTGACCAATTGCAAACAAGGATGTATTCTTCCCCTTTTGGTTGACCTCTATATAATGAAACACATTTACTACCAAATATTTTAAAGGAGTTAATATTTAATTTATTGTCAAACCATAGTTCATAACGAGTTTTATATTCTTTAACTACGTAGGATGAACTTTTATTTCTTATATATACCGCCCTATTTAGTGCTGGTGCCCATAATTCTTTCAGAACTTCCGAATAAATTAATAAGCACTTAATCATATCATTATAGTCCTATTTGTCCTTTCGTTGAAAAAATTCTGTTCCAGAGACTCACTTTTTATTTTACAATTCTCTAAATACAATTCAAATTCTTTTGAAAAATACTTTTGTGTATTATAACATCTTATACATTTGACTTTCTTCCCAGTTTGCCATTGAACAAAATTATTATAGTTCTTAAAGGCTTCGAAAACTTCACATGCCATAGATAAATATCAAAAAATACTCTTTGTCACCGAACGATTTTGAATTAAATGGGCTACTAAAATATGTATGGATTACTACTATATCTGATAATTTCCTAGTTGAGTTATTGTACGGTAACTGATGGTTTTTCCTTTTCTCATATCCAAGACATTGCAATTTTCTTGCATTAAGATTTTCACTAACTCTATTGCGCTGTTATCAACTGCAACAACAGCAACAAAACATCAGTTTAACTAAAAATAATTTAAATATTTTTTTAATTTAATAATATATAAAAAATTCTAATTTAACTTCCCTTTCCAAAATATTTTTGGTCCGTATCGAAAACAAAATTATAAGTTAATTATCAGTCGTATCAAAATTAAATTTTAGTTACGTATGTATTAATTTCACCTAGTGCTGAAAATAATTACAATTATAGTCGCTCTGTTAGAATCTAAATCATCTTTAAAAACACATAAAAACAGAATATATTATTTAGTTAACGTAATAAATATAGTAAATCATTCAAACTTTAATAAATCATTTAACATAAATTGAAATTTGAATTACAAATACATTTAGTTGAAAAAAAATAGCGGTTTTTTTCAATTATTACCATAGATATATTACATAGATGACAGGTTATACATTTTGTTCACTCAGCTTTTTATATTTATGAAAATAATGTAAAGTTTCCCATAACCAGTTTCGTTTAAGAAATTTTAAGTTGTTATATTGCTTAATAATTGATACATTTTGATTTTAAAATTAAAATTTAATTTAATTAGGGTTATTAAAAATTTTAACTATACATGTCAAGTATGAAACTATTTCATATTTTAGGAAACTACTTCTGAAGAAACTAAAGCAATACATAAACAAGGTTCACTCAGCCGTTTCTCAATATTGACTGAAAATATTTTCTTCATTGTCTATTTATGGGTAATATATCTATGATTATTAAAAACACCATACAGTGTTTTTGAAAGTGCGAATGTTTTAGAACCAATCTAAAATTTTGAAAGTTGCAATCGGAAACATTGTCCTTCGAGCCGGATAAATAAAACGTTCGACCTAATATATTAAAAAAAAAAGTAAAATAAATACAAAACATTAAACAAAGCGAGGAAGAATAGAGTTGCCCTTGTCAACTCTTAAATACCCGGAGTTTTATAATTTCTGAAACTAAGGCTTATTTGATTCTTCCATCAAACCTATCATTTAACGATTATGAATCCATAATTTTCCCAACTATACTACATCAGTACTATTTAATACTAAGCATTTTAAATTTAATACTAATACATTGAATCAACAACATCCCGTTTAGAATCATTATTATACGAAGTTTCATTACCATTTTAAAAAAAACCTGCTGACAATCATTTGAAAAAATCAAGAGATGTCGCTAAGCGTTGATTGTACCAGCTTGAACATCGATTTCAAAGAAATCCAAAACTAAAACAGGAATATCAAAGTATTTAAAAGAATTCTTGAATTTCGGTGACATGGTGCAAGTTACCAACTGTGAAGATAATTTTGCATCTACAAAATCTAACTTCATTTATTACAAATATTTTTCTCTCACATGTAGCAATAAAAGAGTCGAGCATCACAACTAAATTACCTATAGTTTTTTATATGAAATGACATCCTTTTAAAAAGTCCAATTATTCAAGATAATTTGGTGAAAATTTTGATCCACTGGAGAAAACATCGCAAAAGCAGTGACCGCTGACATTGAAAAGATGTATCGTCAGAGATGTATCATCAGATTTTCATTAAAGATTCAGATGCAGAATTTCAGAGAATATTTTAGAGAGATGTTATCGCTCAACCTATAACAGACTATTAATTAGTAACACTTACTTATGGAACAAAAATTGCTCCTCATCTAGCAAGAAAAGTTTTACATTCTGGTATTGATGAAAAGAACAATTATCCGAAAAGAGCAAAACAATGTTCAATTATTTCTACGTGAACGATCTTTTATCGGGTGCTAATTCAACTAAGAAGTTATGGACTTGCCAAATTAAATTGTTAAATTAAGTAATTCTGCAGGTTTACCCCTAATTTGCAATAGAAAACAATGAAGTCGATTTGTTATTATTTTCAAAAAACAACAAAACTCTCTGAACTCTGGTTATTCTACAGTATTCGAATAAGGATGCATGTATTTACAATAATGCATGGTCGAAACGTAAAATATTGTCACCGAGCGCGAAATTGTTTGATGCACTTGGTTGATTACCACCTACAATATATTAGCCAATATTATTAGCTGATTGGAACGACCGAACGGCATGGAAATCAAACCAAATTGTCAAAAATATTTGTAACATCTTCCAGAAACTCAAACAATTGCAATGGGGGATAAAGATAAGGGACATACAGGTGTAAACTATACATGTACTGCAATACCTTAGGTGAAACTCATCTTGTAGCATCAGAAACTAAAGTCAAAGGTATTGGTATCAAAACTAATTATAGATACTCTTGAGAAGATTTTCAATAGGCAATTTCGTTTTGCATGACTTGAATGAATTTTTTTTTTGCATGAATAAACAATCATCCATCTCGTTGGACAATCTTCGTTGTGAATCGTGTATCACACATCCATGAATTGGTTAAAAGAATCTAAATCTGGAGAGGAGGTTCTTCGTATATTTTCGAATACTAGAATTGATCATTGCAGTCCTTTTGAGTTAAAAACACATAAAGGAAGGGGTTCTAAAAATATGAGGCTTATATACGTTTATTCGTGTTTATGCCTAAAAAGGCCATACATTTAGAATGGGAGACGGAATTAACCATTAGGGAATTCATTACAGCATTCAGAATATTTACTTCTAGACGCCTATTGCAAAGGGATGTTTGCAGCGATAATGGTACCAACTTTATTGGAGCAAGCAAAGTTCTTGTGAAGGAGCGAAAAATAATGATCGATCCTATAAACATTCAAATTTCAGAATCAATTGAAACAATATATGTAAAATTTCATTTTAATGCATCTGACGCACCTCACTTCGGTGGTCTATGGGAAGAAAGCGTAGGATAAACAAAGTACGAGCTAAAAAGAATTTTTAAATTATTTCTACTTTATTTCTATTTCTATTTTATTATTATTTTATTATATATTAGAAAATCATAATAATTATAAGATATATATGTATATATATAATTATTTTTTATTTAATTATATTATACTAACTATATTTGATAAGGAAAATTATATTATTTTTTTATTAATCTATATGACTCAGTGGGGTGGAATGTGTAGAAACATGAGACTTTTCGAATGAACTGTGTCTTGGCTGGATTTTATTTATAATTAGACCTTATTTCACCAAATAATGTTTTCTCATATTTTCTCAACGGAAAAGGTTTAGATGTTATTTCATTTTTCTTTTAGTTCTTATTTTTGTAGGCTCTATTTCACTGTCCCGCAACAGATTAATAATTCCAGAAATTGTAGAAATGAACATTTTAAAGTTACTTACTATATAGTGACGTAATTAAGTAAACTTAAAATTTGTTCCTAGTACTTGGAAAGTGGAAGAAGTTTTAATAATAATAAAATCAGGAAAGCCGTTAAATGAGAACAATATCTCTGCTACCAATAATGTCAAATCTGTATGAAACGTTTTTGTTAAAAATATTACAATTGCTTGTTGTTAAAAAATATAACTAGAGCTAGATAGATTTCTAACTAAATATTTCTAGCCCTAGCAGCTCTATAAGCATAGTCCCATGTATACATATCATGAATTTTTATTTTTGTATTGAAGTGTACTTTTTAGCGATTATTATTCTTATTTAAATATATAAAAATATATAATATTAATTTAGCTTTTAAAACAATTCTTTACAGCACATATGAAACTAGTATTTGTCAAATGTATATGACATGTTGATTTAAAATCATCAATCTTTACACGTTATATTTACACTAATGATCGTTCCGCACTTATTTATTACCTGGTCATCGAGGTATACTGGGAAATAAAAGTATATAACGAAGTGACTTCAGACGCATACGGATATGTAGTAATATATCTTACCCAATCCGTTAATGATATATTTCGAATAAGAAGTGATATATTTGGAAAAGATTTGTGTTTTTGTGTTTGGGAAATAATATGAAACGTTTACAGGCAAACCGCCATATGTTGCACGTATGGTGGTTGAAAGTGATACACAGTTGGAATTAATCTTCCTTTTTCAAATATAGATGGTTTTTTTTTTACAAAATATAGCTTTTTATTCCCTCGTAAAAATTGCAGGTCAACTACGAAAATTTGTCTATCTGTGACGAAAGTTAGTGGAAGAAAATGATTTGTTTATAAATATAGTTTAGTAATATTATTTTTTACTAATATAACTAAACTGTTAGACCCATTTACTGTGATAGTGGCGGGATCGTCCTGCTGTGGTATACATAATTTATTAAAAAATAAAAAAAAATAAATATACATACGGATATTAATAGAATTATTTGGTGTAATGCAGATAAAAATGCCGCTCCACAGATTTGAGTGATAATCAAGAACCCATGTTAATTTTATTGATGATATGATGTTAAATTCTCATGATAATTACGTATGCCATTTATTTAGTAGAGGATCTCATCATAGAAATTTATCTGTAATAATTGTAACTCAAAATGTTTTTCATCGGAGTTTTCTAGAGATAGTTCACTAAACTGTAAATATCTAGTACTTTTTAAAAATCCCAGAGATAAATCACAGATACTACTTTTAGCACGTCAGATATATCCGAATCAATCAAAGCATTAAAAAAAGTATATAACAAAGTGACTTCAGACGCATACGGATATATATTAATAGATCTTACCCAATACGTTAATGATATATTTCGATTAAGAAGTGATATATTTGGAAAGGATTTATGTTTTTGTGTTTGGGAAAAAATATCAAACGTTTGAAGGCGAACCGCCATATGTTGTACGTGCACCTATTAAAAAGCTCGAAACTCAAATTCTAGAAATTTTGTAAAATCACTTTAAATATTTTAAGAGGCAATTGTTATTTAAGTAGAAAGCAAATTGCGAAAGTATAAAAAGGAATTGAGATTCCTCATCTGCTGTAAAAAATCTATAAATAGGAAAAGAAAAATCATTATTTAACGTGAAGGATTTTTACCTGCACTTCTTGGTGCATTATTGACTATTGTCGTAGATAATCGAAAATTTTATAAAATGAATAATACAACGTTTGACAAAAGAATAATAATAAAACACGGGATTTGTGAAAAAATGACGCAAAATGCAAACTTTGAACAGAATGAATTGGATGGAACTATTAAAAAATATTGTTAAATAAACATTTGACCGACATTCAAAAATGGTTTTTATACCGTCAACATCTATTTAAAATAAGAAATAAAATTAGACTTCTTCCTCGAAATAAAGAAGAGCAATTAAAAATTACAGAAACAAAACTTTCTCAAACTCTTGCAAAATGATTGTTTATTGATGCAGAAGTTCAAACAAACATTCCTGAATGGTTGAATATAAAGATGCTGTAATACAATTTGCCCCCGATGAAGATGTACAAGAAAAAAAGCCGACGAAGTATTCGATGATGATTTGCTAAAATTCCCAGACTTTAAATAATTGTTATTATTATTAAAAAATTGTACAATTATATAAATAATATTTAGAAACACTATACTTGATACAAGTCATTAACTCTGATATTATATTTGTATATACTGATATTATTAAACCACATATCGTTGGAGATAATACTGTATTATATTCAACAACAATAACGATTGAAAATGTGTATGAAAATAATTCAATAGAATTTAAAAATTTTCAATATTTTTTAGTAGTAGTATTCCAGCTAAAATTTTATTGCATTTTAAAAAAGTATAAATAAAACAAATTTTGTAACATTATTTATTATTTTATTTCAACATTACGGAGAGGGTATACTATAAATATTATTTAATTCAATCAGGAAAAGCTTGTAATGATATAGGCCCACTGTTGCCTTCAATTGTGCCTTACCAAAGGCGTCAAGGGTTAGTGAGTTTTTTTTGTGGACTTTTTAAATATTTAAAACCTATATTTACGTCCAGAGCTAATATAATAAAAATGAGGTTGTTAACTCAGATAAAAATGGTTTATCTGACATTGAAACAGGTGCAAATGTAAAAGAAATTTTACAAGATCGAAGTAAAGAGATAATGACAAATGTAAGGCGACGCAGTTTGAAAACTCAATGAAATGTATGAACAAGGTAAATTAAAAAGGAGAAAACCTACAAAAAGATATGTTAACAATAACATTAACAATTAATAATCTTAACATTAACAATTTAAATTAATATACGCAAAGCGACACAAAGTTAGTAACAAAAGAATATAAAACGATATTTTTGAATAATTATGATTGAGTGTATGAAATCTGAGTTGGATGTATTTAATAAACATCCCGTTCAGTCAAGTATATTGCGTTCTGAAAAAGTTTTCTAAAACCCCACGGCTTCTCTAGATATTCCATAGGTCATAAAATTTGTTTAATGATCATGGTGGTACATATAGAGAGTTATCTTCTATATATCTAAAATTAAAAGTACAAATTTAAAAAAAATATAGAACTCAATCGAATAAAGTAACTATGTTTAACGGAACATAGCTTAACGGAAATTAAATCTTTATTTTCACGAATATAAAGTAATAATTGCGATAATTTTTCTATTGAAAATTATAAGGATACAAAATCACAATTAATTACAATTAGTACTATTTTTGTTTTTTTTTTATTATCCATTAAATTATTTATTGTACAATTATTTGTCTTTCTTTCTATTTTACAGAGCTATGGACTATTTTAAGCTTTTACAACTGTGATTTTTAATTTTTATTTTATACATTAAATCAATTTGGTTTAATTAAATTATTTATATACATAACGAAAATGGTAAAAAACCTTATTTCACTTTTTTTTTTTTTTTAAATTTAACTTATAAAACTAATAATTAATGCTTTAAGTACTAAGTAAAAACTAAATTTGATAAACTAAAAATTTGTATTATTCATGTTGGTATAAATTTTGAATGAGCATATTTTCTGAAAGTTTTAATTTTTCATTAAATTTGTTCGTTAGAGATTTGATTTTTATTGTAATAAGATTTAATTCGGCCTTTTAGTGGAGAAGGTTTGTTGGAAAATAGAACGGTAAGTCTAGCATTTGTTTTATTATTTTATTTTGGGTTATCTGTAGTTTAGAGATGTGCGATTTAGCGCAATCACCCCAAATCGGAGTACCATAATGTAATATAGGCTGGAATATTGCATTCAAATAAGAATTTTGTTTTGGTATGACATGTTTCAGTTTCGGTTTATAAATGGATATAACAATCTAATATACTTATTTGTTTTGTGAATTATGCAACTAATATGATTTTTAAATGTAAGTCGCCTATCCAGAGTGATGCCTAGGTATTTGACGTTTTCAACCCATTTTATATTTCCCGCTTTATAAGTTAAACAGTTTCCAGGCGTCCGATCGTCTACGTAGATGGCATTGGTCTTTGCAGCATTGACTGTGATTTTCCATTCAGTAAAATATTTTTCCAGTAGATTTAAAGAATGTTGTAATTTTGATTCAATTGTTACTTCGAGTTTACTATTTGCTAGTATGGCTATATCGTCTGCAAATACGGATACTAGGTAGTTTTGGAAATCAGGGAGATCTGAGATATATAGATTAAATAGTATAGGGCTCAGAATCGAGCCTTTGGGGACACCTGTGTATAAATTGAAACTACTTGATTTGACTTTGTTAATGTAAACTATAAAGGATCTATTATCTAAGAAGTTTTCTATGTTTTAAATTAGAAATGTAGCGAATTTGAGTAAGTTTAATCTTTGAAGAAGACCATTATGCCATACACGATCAAATGCCGCATTTACATCTAGGGTAAGCATGCCTACAGATATTTCATTATTGATACTGTCCTTTATGAAGTTTTTGATTCTCAATAATGGATGTAAGGTACTATCTATGTTCTGGCCTAAATCCAAACTGCTCCTCTTTTAAGATGCACTTTGAATCTATGGATTCAATAAGCCTGGATTTAATGGCTTTTTCGAAAATTTTTGAAAAATTGCTAAGTAAGTTAATAGGCATCTAACTATCTGGGCTCTGAGGAGGTTTATTAGGTTTTAAAATAGGAATTACTTTAGCTTCTTTCCATTTTGGTGGAAAGTAACCTAATTTTAAAGAAGAATTTAGTAAAACGTAATGTGTTTGATTACACTGAGAGGAAGTATTTTAATGCATTTGTTTGAAATATTGTCCAAACCAAGTGATTTTTTATTTTTCAAGGTGCTAATAATGTCTCTAATTTCATTAAGAGTGATCTTTCCATTATTTGATAAAGTAAAGTTGCAATTCTGGATGTCATTTACATTGCACGAGGCGCATCTATTTGGGTTGTTGGCTACATTTATAAGCAAGTCAGTATTTTGTTTAGAATAAAAGTGGTTGCCAATAATTTTAGCTTTTTCCACGGCCGTGACAATTTTATTTCCATTTATGTTTAAGGGTGGTATATTTTGGTTTTTATTTTTTACTAATTTGGTAATTTTCCAGTACATTTTGGTACCTTTTTCTAGATTTGTGATTCGATAATTGCATTTGTGGTTTCTACTTTTGTTGATTTCTATGTTAATTATGTTGGTGAAGTGTTTTAGTTTTATTTTGTGTATGAGAGCTCTTGTACGTATTCAATTTCTCCTATGTTGTTTCTTTTTCTAATTAAATCTAGTATATAGACAGGGAGTTTTTTCTCAAAACTATTTACTATCTTTTTCGGAATAGATCTCTCTATCGGTATGTTGATTTCATTGCAAAAATTTGATATCAAATTATCTTTTTTTTTTTCCTAAGAGAGGTGGGAATCTTCCAAAGACACCAAGAATTTCCCCATTGCTAGTGTCAGATTCTTATTGACTAAACCCACCTCCTCCATTAGCCAATATAATGGGATGAAACCATTACCTGCTAACGCAGTATATTGGCTAGGGAGTAGGGATAGGAAAGGATAGGAAATGGATACGGAAACATTAAATTGGAAGTGGGACTGTAAGGAAACAATGAGTCCGCCTATTATTATTACTATTTTGCTAACAGTGACTAAAGCCGTCTCAACAGTTACAACATGTAGTAGTAGTATATAGTACTACATGAGGTAATTATTGAAGGCAACCGCCACTGTCACTATAGCGGCCGTTATTATTGGTATTAGTATTCTTATTAATATTATTATTATTTTACTACAGAGTCAGCGCCATCAGTGGATTACAACGTGCAGCAGTATATAACAACCTTACTTGCATGATATAACCAGAGATAGCTCCACTTTGGTAGCTATTATTATTATTACTATTGTTATTATTATTATTATAATTATAAATATTGTTATTATTACTATAATTATTATTATTGTTATTATTGTTACTATTTTACTACAGGTTCAGTGCCATCCGTGGATTACAACGTGCAGCAGTATATAACACCTTACTTGCATGATAATCACCCCAAAGTTGATTTCTTGAATTAATGTCCCCGCCCTTAAATAAATTTATTATCACATCTGGACAGTTTTAGCAAGTCAGTTTTAAACATTTTATTTTTATCACCTAGTTTACTTTTATTATTTTGAAAGTTACTCAAATCCCAATTTGAGTTTTTGAAATCGCAAAAACTGGAAAATATATAGTATAAAGTTATCGATATTGTTAATTTCAATTTCAATTCCTAAGTTTTCAATAGTTTGTGTTTTAATTACTGGTAGTAAATTATGTTTAACATTTTCTTTTAATATATATAGCCACTGCACCACCTCTATTATTTGTACGGTCATTTCTATATATAATAAAATTATTATGAGTGATTTTAATTTTGTTATTTAAGCAGGTTTCACTCAATAACTCATCATGAAACTGAAAAATGCAGCTGATTTTTTTTGAAACGCTCTAGCATTCCAAATTACATATTCATTTTATTTGTATTAGTCATAATGATTATATAAATATTTAATTGTCAATTCTGTGTCAATTCTGTGATATTCAGCCAATGTCATTTTCTTTTAAGTCTTCTGCTTGTTGTTGAATAATTTCTTTAGCCTTTTCAAAAAAATCATTAAGATCATCTGCTTGTGTAATACTAAACATTCGAGTTTGAAAAGATTTGATTGATATATTTTCAAACTCTTCTTCTGTTGGCTTTATATATTCGCCAAAAAGCTCAAGATTTACTTTTATAGCGTTGTGCTTTTTTAATGATTGCATCAATAATTCAATTATATCGGTCTGAGCCTTTTCCAGAAAATTTGATGGGTTTAGTATGCTTTCATCATCATTATCTCTAATAAACGTTTCTATTCTAATTTGAAAACATTCATCAATACTTATTCATTTAGTCTATAAATGACTTTCCATTCTGTATAATCTTTAGGTATCCCCCCACCAAATGGTTGCTGAAATCAAAGGTATAAATAAAATGCTGATGCTGCTGCTACTACTGTTTGCTGTTACACTATTGATTTATTTTAATATATAGTAAAGAATAAAATGAACAGCAACAGCAACAACAACAGCAACAACAACAGCAGCAGCAGCAGTAGGAGGTCTATAGTTGATTTACAATTTGTTATTTGAAATAATAGAGAATATTTTTTAAAAGAATTCTATGATATCAGATGGTTCTCTTGTACCAATTATATTTATGTTTAAAGCACCATATTCATTTAAAGAGTTAAATTTTGATGCTAAACAACAAAATGAATATAACAAAAAGAAAATTAATATGTTGGACTGGAATGATGGTTTTATAGAATATTTACAAATAAAAACGAGGAAGAATACAGTTGCCTTTGTCAACTCTTAGATACCCGTACGACCCGTTAGTATGCCTATCACTCTGCTTATAATATTATTTTTTTAATATTTTAAAATAATTTGGGTGAAATTTTATAATTTCTAGAACTGTGGGTTGTACATATATTCAAACTATATGTTTATACATTCTTCAAAAGCGGATTCTAACCTTCCGAATAACGATTATCTATCTAACTTTTCCAAATATGCTATAGTACCATTTAATACTAAGCGGCAAATGTATAATGCCTAAGTTTAATAATTTATACTATACTATATATATGTATAAATTATTTATCGTACGGTATAAAAAATGCGAAGAATTGACTTTTCTGGGATTTTGAGGGGCTGTAAGTCCGGAACCCTATATAATTAAAAAAACCCATTAACATACGTAAAAATATATTATTGAACCTTTAATTTTCATGTCTTGCCGAGGAAAAATTTTTACAGGTGCCTGAAAATAGCAAATTTTCAATTTTTGAGGAGTAATAATTCTTAAAGAGGAGGCGCTACCAAAAAATTTTCTGAGGAAACTTATACTAATTCTAAAAGTTCTTTCTTGTCTCAAAAACATAACGGTAAATTTAAATAATAAATTACAAACTATTGCATAATTTTGATATTGTCTTATGAAGATAACAAAAATTCTGGTCTTATAGTGTTTTTAGATTGTAAAACTACTACACAGAACCTGAGATATATACATCTGAAAATAGGGGTTTTTTGAAATTTTGGGGGGCTGTAACTTAGGAACCCTATACAATTAAAATAAACCATTAACACACGTACAAATATATTACTGAACCTTTAATTTTTTTTTTCTTGCCGAAGAAAAATGTGTACAGGTGCCTAAGTTAAAGGTGTTTAAAAATAGCAAATTTTAAATGTTTGAGCCTCATAAATCATGAGCCTAATACCTCATAAATCGAGGGTGGTCCAAAAAAAATTTCTGAGCAAACTTATACTAATTCTAAGAGTTCTTTCTGCTTTCAAAATTGCAAGTTCCTATTTGAAAGCGTTCCGGAGTTATGAGGGTAGAAAAATCATGCAAAATTTGGTTTTCATATAACGGTAAATTTAAATACTAAATTTAAAAAAATTGTACAATTTTGATACTAATTTATAAATTTAAAACAAATACCTGTCGAATGACGTTTTCTAATTGAAAAAATCTTAAGTAGAACAAAGACATATGCATTTAAAAATAGGGCTTTTTAAAAGTTTGAGGAGCTGTAGCTCCGTAACGGATGGGGCTACAAAAAAAAATTGTAAATTATAAAATTAATATTTTTATGTTATCTATCAGCAGTTAAAATTTCATGTCTCTATTTCAAAAAAAATGTGGGGATCTAAAAGTTAGGTGTTCGAGAGCTACCCGAAGTTGTGGTCGGATCTCAACCAAAAAAAAAAGGGAACCTACAAATTGTTGTAAGAATATTTTGTGTTAATTTCAAGACTCTAGCTTTCTTAGTTTTTGAGTTATCTTGCAGACGGACAGACGGACGGACGGACGGACGGACGGACAAAGCTCAATCGTCTTAGAATTTTTTTCTGATCCGATCCATACCTTTGAAGGTATATCTAGCTAGCTTATTTCGAGGTGTTACAAACGGAGGAGCAATTTTAATATACCCGATCCTTATCGTACGGGTATAAATATCTTAGGGAAACATTTAACATCATTCGATATCATTTATGTAAAAGGTCTTAAAAAAACAATTTTTAGATAGATTTTTTTCAAATTCAATAGTAGAAGTTATCAATTTAGATAATAAAATTCCACTTCTAAAAAAACTAAGGAATTTCATCACCATTTGTACCCACCATCATAATACGGAAAATTTGCAAAGATGTGCTGTCAAAAATTGTATGAACTTATATATGTTTTTAATAAAAGATAATAATAAAAATTGGTTTTAAAAAATATTTGTTTTATTTATTGTTGACCAATATATTTTTTCAGACATAAATAATGGTATTTCATAAAAGAGCCGGGAATAGTTGCATTGAGCTATATATAAATTCATAGAAATATAGAAATCTTCTTGTTCCAGTTTAAGCTTATTCTTTGCAATACATCTTCCAAAATATTTTAATACATATTCTCGTATATTCAATTCGGCTGCATTGTTATATAACATCACTGCTTGAATAAAGTCTAACATAAGACAAAATCGGGTATACTCATCTAGTTCCAATGTAAGTTTTTTAGTTGTTCGTCCAGCATAATTAAATTTTGGTAGAAATTTATTTGAATTTAATTTATGGAGTTGGTTGCTTGTAAAATCTTGATAAAATGCATACCACTCCAAATAATTAATTTCGCTAATGACTTTACGATTACATTGGAAAATTATTGTAGCAGTGAAATTTTCAACATTAAATTCAATTAGTCTTTTTGTTGTTTGTTTTTTATCCAAATAATAAATGTAACTTAATAAGAGATTTTGTTGTGATTCGTTGCTGTTGGTGTTGAGGTTGTTGCTGATGCCTTTGCTTTGTTTTTCAAATGTTTCGATATTTGATGTTGACTCCATTTTCTTTTTTTTAAACTGATGGAATACATATTTGAAAAATTTATATTTATATTAGTTCGAAATAGTTTTACTTAGTTTCATTTTTTTTGTTTTTTAAATTCTTCGAAACATTCTTTGTATTTTTTTTATCGTTTTTAAGTGAGGATGATGTATTGAATAAATTAATAAAATGTTTCATGCTCTTGCAGTTACATCGCATCTATAAATATACACAACAATATTGGCCACAGACTGATGTAAAGTCACTTTGTAAATTTTTATCGTTGAAAAAAAAACATTTTGATTGATTTTGTATGTAGAAATTTCACAATCTCACTGGAGAATGGTGGATTTCCAAATGAGTCAAAATATTCTACACAACCTTGAACTGATACAAAAATTGCTAGCCAATGTGTTCCTTTTTTAGCAGAAGTGTCGATATTTATTACTAAAATACCAGGTTTTGAAATATTTTTCGGTATTTGATCAACAGCAAAAACACCTTTAAATAGTTTTCTGGTTGCACTATTACATTTCAACAATTTCTCTATCTGAAGTGTATTTATTATTGTTTTGTAAATGAGAAATATCAATTAGTCGAGTATTTTCATTTATGTATTCTGTTAAAAATTCAACTTTAAGTTTTCCATTTATCAACACTATATCGAATTTTTCCAATAAATTTATTAAATTATTAGTTGTTTTGTCGTTGTCCATATGCAAAAGAAAAAATCTTGATGTCTGTTCTTTTTAAATCTCTGGTTGGGGATTTATACTTTAATGCTTTTGAAATATTTTTATATTTTTCTTTTATTTCAACCACAACAAGATTTTTTACAAATATTGTATTGTTATGGTCCGTACAGAACGATAAATCTACTGGAGCATATGCCATTTTCAAGTGAGTTGAATGGGTCGCCTGAACTTTCTTATTATATGTTTACGTAAAAGTTACGATTTTTATCAATTTCGATATTGGCATCGAATTCTGCAAACACAATACATGTTAATGTTGAAGTTAATGGAGAACCAAGTCTTACTTCAATCTTTACTACTCCCTGGTTTAATAAACTCTGACATGTATCTGTTCACGAGCCGTCTGCTGATAAATCAAAAGCCAGTATTGTATAATCTTTTGAAAATAATTCTTTTGAAATTTGATGTTCTCTATCAGAATGATGTATACCTGTTCCGCTAAATAATGTTAAATATGCAGAAGAATTGCAAAGATTATTCAATGTAAAACTTGTCTCAATTGCAGAGTTTGGTGTAGGCACTCAATTCACATATAATTGAAATTGTGTGAGATTTTGATGATCGAAATGGTATGGATTTTTTGATCTTTTACCATTGCAATTTTCATTATTAACCGTACAAAATACTGGAGCTTTCGGTATTTGCCCTATAAATATATTATCCAATGATATGTTGGAAGTGTTAGCTGGAAATGTAAATGTTTTGATTTCACTTCTCGTATAAAAATATTTCGCGTAAGCCTTTTCCAATACAGTATTATGTGCTATGAATATGCTAGGATTAATTGTTAAATGTTTCATGTCTAACGTAGCTTCGAGAATTTTTAAATAGCTTTCATCGGCATTGTTAAGAAAAAAAAAATCTTGTTTCTCTAATGTTAAAGCAATTCGAATGTCAGCATTTTTTAAAAGTAATTTAGAAGTATTGAAGAAATCTACATGTAATTTACCCATTAATTCTACTATTGCAGAATTGTTGTATGATTTTTGTCTTGATTTAGAACCAGAATTGTTAAAATCATTTACATTATTGGTTTATCCAATTCCCAACCAGATGCTTCTAGATGTGACTGGAATCTGTACCATAATTTAGTAAAGTAGTTAAGTATGCTTTATAATGGTATAAGGAGTCTGAAGGAGTGATGTTTTTTGCATTTAGAGTTACATTAGATTGTTTAATTAAAGAGTGTAATAAATTATTTACAACTGATCCATCTTTTTTTAATATTTGAACTTTGAATTTGATGTAGGTTGAGGATAAATCCTGATATGTATTTCCATTTCCAAGTGAAACTACTTCAATAGTTGACGGTGATGCCTCTAAAGAAGCTAAAGGATTGTATGCTACCTCTTTTGAACGCAAGCTTCTTGTTTGTACAGGTAATGACGCAAAAAGGTCAAGTTCAGATTTCATACATTCCATTTTTTAATTGAATATATCAGAGGTTTTACTATGCTTTTTTCGTCGCTCGCTTTCGAATTCAAATGTGTCTTTTTAGAAATAGCTCGTCTTTTTATAGTTCTTTGTCTTTTTATAGCTCTTCGTCCTCCACCATACATCGAATGCAGTTGATTAACTACTGAGTTTCGTTAATTTTTTATGACGCCTTTGCTTTGATCAATTACAGCTTCTTTTATGTTTGCACCAGATGTTATATCACTAAAAATATGTTTACTTGTATTGACAGCCTCTTTTTTAATTAAGTCCCAACCTGATGTAAAAACTGGCTTTAAGTAACGAATTAAACTTCCGAATATATTTCCATTTTTGTATAGCTGGATGAAATTTTAATAAAGGCCCAATATCGTTGATTTCTCCACCTACTTGAGAGTAATAATATCTCACATAAGCTCGTTTCATATTTGACAGGATATCATATTTGAGTAGTAGTATTTATATTGTTTCAATTGGGGACCAATCAATACTTTAATGTAATACAATTTTTGTTGGATAATAACTGGAAATAAAATTTATTCCATCACCGTATTTATTGCAAATTTTAATGTCTATTTCAAAACAATTTTTTTCTATAGGTATGTAATGGAAATTTTCAAATTCAATATTTGTAGATATTCTACAATTTTCTATGTTGATAGCTCTCAATGCACGCACTTTGCAAAAACAGATGATTCAACTATATCTGAATAAATGATCACCATTCCATTCAATTAATCTTTATTATTAGCAACAGCTAATTTGAATAGTTCAGGTAATTTTGTTTTGAAATTTTTAAATTTTTTTTTTCTGTTGAAAATGTTTTGATATTATAACTCTGATTAACTTTTATATAGAAACTATCTTCATCAAACGTCTTCGATATTCGTATTAAATCGCGTCGGTTAGATTCCGACACTTTTTTAAATGTTACATCATCATAATTTTTAGGAGTAGAGATATATGTCAAAACTTCATTAAAAGATTCTTTGAAAATTTGGTTGCGAGTAAATCCCGGATTAGGAGTTATATTTTTAATAAGCGTTGGTAAAAAATTAAATTTGCAATCATCCAAATGTAATTCCGAATAGTTATATGAATAATATGTGTAACCTATAGATTAGGTTACTTTGATTTTTTCAAGAGGTTTTTCAATATTTCTTTTGTAAACATGATATTGCCCAATATTGATAAAAGCACATTGCTCTTTGTTAAATTCTTCTGTTTGTAGGAAATCGTTCAGATATATTTCTGAAAGACCAACTTTCCAATTTCCATTTCTTAAATCAAAGTGAATAAATAATTTATTTCCGAAAGTGTTGTCTGGAAACAGTGTTAAATTATCATTACTAAACAATGTTACTTAGAAGTCATATTGACTATTTATCTTTGTTAACTTCTTCTAAAACATAAAATGTGGAACTATTTATATGTTGTCCATTCAGGTGTTGATGAAGTTCTTAGTTTTGAACTTCTTAGTAAAGGTTTTAGTTTTAGTTTTTTTGTTTCGGGAAACTGTGAAAGTATAGTTGAGGAAATTGAACTACCGGCCGACCTTAGTGTCTTCTCTTTTCAGGAGATGGTACAGCAACGGTAATAACATCACCACTTGGTGTTTCAAACATTCGATAATCAGAGCTTAGAGATGGTCTTTCTACTAGTTTTCCATTTTTCAACATTTCAGTTTGAGCTAATTTTTTAAACGAATTTTAATCATTCAAATCGTTATGTGTTAAACCGATATCCGTATTTGTATATTCTTTTTTAGGGTTATACTCAAACACATCATCAGTAACTAATGGTAAAAAATCGGTCTGTACTGATGTTGATTTGTATTTAGGTAATTCAGTTTCTGTATATGCATTTCGTTTAGAAAATAATTTTGTTTGAGTGCCTACATCAAATGTAAGATTATTAGCCTTGTCTGGTAATCTTTTTATGTCCCTTTTGTTAATTCCATATTTGAGGAGGTTTTGACGTTATAAGTACCATTCTTGCAATGGTTTTAATTTTTTATCGTATAAAACTTTTTTCATTTTTTGATCTAATATATCCAAATTTTTATCATCTTGAAATAATTTGCTAAATTTTGAAAATATTTCTGGTGACATAACAATTAATCGCTGCATTATGTCTTACTGAGCAATTTTCCTATTGCACCAGATAATATAGTTCCGATTAAAGTTGGAAAAAATCCACCATGTTGAACTAAAATTTTTCGTTTGGCTTTTATACTCTTCTTTGCACAGGTAATTGTTTTACGTAATTGTTTTTTATGTTTTTTTAATTTGGATTTTTGTACTGGTGCTATTTTATTATTTCCATTTAATATATTGATTGCAATTTCAGCAATAGTTTTTATAATATCACCATCACAATATTTAAGAATATTTTCACGAAATTTCTTCTTGTTGCACTTTCCTAGTACATGTAATATATGTTGGTTTTTGTTCAATCGTTTCATATTTTTGACAGCTGTTGTTCAAATCACACGTATCACAGAAGCATATACAATATTCTTTTGAAAAAATATTATTTCTAATACGAAATAAGTCGTTAATGTCTTGTGTTAAATCCAACACAATATAAGCATGTGGTTTTGATGTTGACTCATTATATAGTCCCAAGAAATCCTTTATATTTTCTGGATATAGTTGTCTAGCAAGAGGAAAAATCTGCGATTTGTCTCGAGGGTTTTTGAAAAGCACTAAATATTTACAATTTAATTAAATATCTCTTGAAAATTTCCCCTGATGAAAAACGTTATGCTATCAACATTATAAATGGATAAATAAAATTAATCATTTTTGATCTGTGTCTGATAAGAAACTGAATTTAAAATACAAATTGAAAGTTAATTAAAAGCAGCGAACATATTCTTGGTACGTTAATTTTGAATTATGGAAGTAGAGGAGTTCTTAAATATATATTCCTCCGTCTTATTAGATGATCATAAGAAACTAATATTACATCTTTTTAAACACATTAAAAATTGTTCTTGAGTATTTAAGAACACTTCAATTTATGGTACTGATTTTGCTCTTTGTCCATGGGCATATTATAATTCTACTTCTGTACCAGACACATGTGAATGTCATACAATAGAAAATTGTAGAATAATTAATTAAATGGTACGAGAATAATGTCAAGGTTACAAGTTCTATCAGAAATTCATAGAGGTGCTAGAAGAAAATTTACACGAAAAAAATTTATTCAAAAGGGTTTAAATGATACTTGGCAAATTGATTTGGTTGAAATGATTCCATATGCCAAATTCAATAAGGTATATAAATATTTATTAACAGTAATTGATACATTTTCAAAATTTGCGTATGCTGAACCAGTTAAAAACAAAAGTGCTGATAATGTTTTAATCGCAATGAAAAATATTTTTAAACGTGCTGGTAAAAAACCAAAAAATTTACAAGCTGATCAAGGTACGGAATTTTACAACAAAAAATTACAAAATCTAATGAGGAAAAATAAAATTCACCATTATCATACATATTCAGAACTAAAAGCATCAATTGTAGAACGTTTTAATCTTCGCCTAAAAAAACAATTTAGTTTACAAGGCACATATAAATGGTTAACTATTCTACCATCGCTAGTAGAAAAATATAACTCAACAAATCATCATACAATTAAACTTCCACCTAAAAGGGTTACAAAGAAAAATGAGAAATTGCTATTAAAAACTGTCTACAATAAATTAAAATTATTCCGAAAAGCAAAATACAAAGTTGGAGATTTTGTTCGTATAACCTAATTGGTCAACAGAAATTTATACAATAGCGAAAATAGAAAGAGCTGATCCAATAACATACAATTTACTTGATTACACACAAAAACTAATAAAAGGCAGTTTTTATGAACCTGAATTTACATCTGTTAAACTTCCTAATGTTTAGCTTGTAGAAAAAATAATAAGAAAAAAAGGAAATCAAGTTTTGGTTAGGTGGCTTGGCTTTGATAAAAAACATGATTCAATGATAAATAAACAATATATTATTTAATAAAAAATATAAAATATACTTTTAGTAAGAAATGCAATGCTGTTATTTAATATTAAAAAACAACTTCTTAAACCCAGGTTTTATTAATTTTTTTAACTTTTAACTTGAACTTGAACTTGATCACGTTTTCAATTTGTATTTCATGACGACGGCTTATATTATTAACAATATAATTTTTACCGTTTTATTTAAACCGATAAAATTATAATATTTATAATATTTTATTGAATAACAACTTAAAACTTCAACTTAAAACTTAAATGTATTCAATCAAGTGTTAAAACTTTTTTAATTTTGTAATTAAAGCAAACTTTAAAAACTTTTCATATCTTTACCAATATTCAGCACTATAGCTAACGCTTTTTAAATTTTATATTAAAACATAATTGATATACTAATCACTAAGTTTAATTTGGAATATTCAATAACTTTTAATTAAATTTTAAATTTTTTTATAAATTTAAAATATTAGCAAGAATCAAGCCTATTTACTCATAACGTTTTTTTGCATCTTTCCGACGAGCGTAGACAAAGGAACTTTTTCGTATAAGGTTAGGAGGACTCAAATTGTTATAATAGAATGTAAATTTGACTTTTGGTAAATGTGGTGAAACTTTAATAATAATAATTTTGTATTTAAACCAAACTTTAAAAACTTTTCATATTTTTATCCTAATTTAAAATATTCAGCACTATAGCTTTTTAAATTTAAAATATCAAAGACACAATCCTTTTTACTCATTATACATACTTTTTGGACGAGTGTATGCAAATAATTTTTTTGCATACTTTTAGGAGGAGTGACAGCTTTAAAAAAGCTCCTGAACCAGAACCGGCATATCCATACTACTATGACTAGACCTAGATAGATCTATAACTTAATATTTCTAGACCTAGCAGCTCTATAAGCATAGTGCAATGTATACGCACATTATGAATTTTAATTTTTGAGTGTACTTTTTTAGCGTTATTATTTTTGTTTAAATATATCAAAATATATAATATTAATTTAGCTTTTAAAACAATTTTTTACAACAAATATGAAACTAGTATTTGTCAAGTGTATATGACATGTTGATTTAAAATTATTAATCTTTACACGTTATCATTACACCAATGATCGTTCCTCACTTACTTCTTACCAGGTCATTGAGGTATACCGAGAAATGAAAAAGCTGAAGCAAAACATTACTTCGAAAGAAAATAACGGATATTTTAAATAACAAATGGTCAAACTCGTCCTCGTGCAATATCCCAAGACTGAGATAAAACACAGATACTACTTTTAGCTCGTCAAGTATATCCCAATCAAATCAAAGAATTAAAAAAAGTAGATAACGAAGTGATTTCAGACGCATACGGATATATATTAATAGATCTTACCCAAGAAGTTAATGATATATTTCGATTAAGAAGTGATATATTTGGAAAAGTTTTGTGTTTTTGTGTTTGGGAAAAAATATGAACGTTTGCAGGCGAACCGCCATATGTTGCACGTATGATGGTTGAAAGTGATACACAGTTGGAATTAAACTTCCTTTTTCAATTATAGATGGTTTTTTTTTTTTAAAAAATATAGCTTTTTATTCCCTCGTAAAAATTGTAGGTCAACTACGAAAATTTGTCTATCTCTGACGAAAGTTAGTGGAAGAAAATGATTTTTTTAGTAAAAAATTATATTTTAGTAATATTATTTTTTACTAATGTAACTATATATACTGTTAGACCCATTTACTGTGATGGCGGCGGGATCGTCCTGCTGTGGTATACATAATTTATTAAAAAATAAAAAAAAAGAAATATACATACGCAAATTAATAGAATTATTTGGTGTAATGCAGATAAAAATGCCGCTCCACAGATGTGAGTGATAATCAAGAACCTATGTTAATTTTTATTGATGATATGATGTTTAATTCTCATGATATTTACGTATGTCATTTATTTAGTAGAGGATCTCATCATAGAAATTTATGTGTAATAATTGTATCTCAAATGTTTTTCATCGGGGTAAGTTTTCTAGAGATAGTTCACTAAACTGTAAATATCTAGTACTTTTTAAAAATCCCAAAGATAAATCACAGATACTACTTTTAGCTCGTCAAATATATCCCAATCAAATCAAAGCATTAAAAAAAAGTATATAACGAAGTGACTTCAGACGCATACGGATATATATTAATAGATCTTACCCAATACGTTAATGATATATTTCGATTAAGAAGTGATATATTTGGAAAAGATTTATGTTTTTGTGTTTGCGAAAAAATATGAAACGTTTGAAGGCGAACCGCCATATGTTGCACGTGCACCTATTAAAAAGATCGAAACTCAATTTCCAGACATATTGTAAAATCACTTTATATATTTTAAAAGGCAATTGTTATTTGAGTAAAAAGCAAATTACGAAAGTAGAAAAAGGAATTGAGATCCCTCATCTGCCGTAAAAAATCTATAAATAGCAAAAGAAAAATCATCATTCAACGTGAAGGATATTTACCTACACTTCTTGGTGCATTATTGACTATTGTCGTAAATAATCGAAAATTTTATAAAGTGAATAATACAACGTTTAACAAAAGAATAATAATAAAACAAGAGATTTCAAGTTTTGGTTAGGTGGCTTGGCTTTGATAAAAAACATGATTCAATGATAAATAAACAATATATTATTTAATAAAAAATATAAAATATACTTTTAGTAAGAAATGCAATGCTGTTATTTAATATTAAAAAACGACTTCTTAAACCCAGGTTTTATTAATTTTTTTTACTTTTAACTTGAACTTGAACTTGATCACGTTTTCAATTTGTATTTCATGACGACGGCTTATATTATTAACAATATAATTTTTACCGTTTTATTTAAACCGGTAAAATTATAATATTTATAATATTTTATTGAATAACAACCCTTCAACATAAAACTTAAATGTATTCAATCAAGTGTTAAAACTTTTTTAATTTTGTAATTAAAGCAAACTTTAAAAACTTTTCATATCTTTACCAATATTCAGCACTATAGCTAACGCTTTTTAAATTTTAAATTAAAACATAATTGATATACTAATCACTAAGTTTAATTTGGAATATTCAATAACTTTTAATTAAATTTTAAATTTTTTTATAAATTTAAAATATTAGCAAGAATCAAGCCTATTTACTCATAACGTTTTTTTGCATCTTTCCGACGAGCGTAGACAAAGGAACTTTTTCGTATAAGGTTAGGAGGACTCAAATTGTTATAATAGAATGTAAATTTGACTTTTGGTAAATGTGGTGAAACTTTAATAATAATAATTTTGTATTTAAACCAAACTTTAAAAACTTTTCATATTTTTATCCTAATTTAAAATATTCAGCACTATAGCTTTTTAAATTTAAAATATCAAAGACACAATCCTTTTTACTCATTATACATACTTTTTGGACGAGTGTATGCAAATAATTTTTTTGCATACTTTTAGGAGGAGTGACAGCTTTAAAAAAGCTCCTGAACCAGAACCGGCATATCCATACTACTATGACTAGACCTAGATAGATCTATAACTTAATATTTCTAGACCTAGCAGCTCTATAAGCATAGTGCAATGTATACGCACATTATGAATTTTAATTTTTGAGTGTACTTTTTTAGCGTTATTATTTTTGTTTAAATATATCAAAATATATAATATTAATTTAGCTTTTAAAACAATTTTTTACAACAAATATGAAACTAGTATTTGTCAAGTGTATATGACATGTTGATTTAAAATTATTAATCTTTACACGTTATCATTACACCAATGATCGTTCCTCACTTACTTCTTACCAGGTCATTGAGGTATACCGAGAAATGAAAAAGCTGAAGCAAAACATTACTTCGAAAGAAAATAACGGATATTTTAAATAACAAATGGTCAAACTCGTCCTCGTGCAATATCCCAAGACTGAGATAAAACACAGATACTACTTTTAGCTCGTCAAGTATATCCCAATCAAATCAAAGCATTAAAAAAAGTAGATAACGAAGTGATTTCAGACGCATACGGATATATATTAATAGATCTTACCCAAGAAGTTAATGATATATTTCGATTAAGAAGTGATATATTTGGAAAAGTTTTGTGTTTTTGTGTTTGGGAAAAAATATGAACGTTTGCAGGCGAACCGCCATATGTTGCACGTATGATGGTTGAAAGTGATACACAGTTGGAATTAAACTTCCTTTTTCAATTATAGATGGTTTTTTTTTTTTAAAAAATATAGCTTTTTATTCCCTTGTAAAAATTGTAGGTCAACTACGAAAATTTGTCTATCTCTGACGAAAGTTAGTGGAAGAAAATGATTTTTTTAGTAAAAAATTATATTTTAGTAATATTATTTTTTACTAATGTAACTATATATACTGTTAGACCCATTTACTGTGATGGCGGCGGGATCGTCCTGCTGTGGTATACATAATTGATTAAAAAATAAAAAAAAAGAAATATACATACGCAAATTATATAATTTGATAATCAAGAACCTATGTTAATTTTTATTGATGATATGATGTTAAATTCTCATGATATTTACGTATGTCATTTATTTAGTAGAGGATCTCATCATAGAAATTTATGTGTAATAATTGTATCTCAAATGTTTTTCATCGGGGTAAGTTTTCTAGAGATAGTTCACTAAACTGTAAATATCTAGTACTTTTTAAAAATCCCAAAGATAAATCACAGATACTACTTTTAGCTCGTCAAATATATCCCAATCAAATCAAAGCATTAAAAAAAAGTATATAACGAAGTGACTTCAGACGCATACGGATATATATTAATAGATCTTACCCAATACGTTAATGATATATTTCGATTAAGAAGTGGTATATTTGGAAAAGATTTATGTTTTTGTGTTTGCGAAAAAATATGAAACGTTTGAAGGCGAACCGCCATATGTTGCACGTGCACCTATTAAAAAGATCGAAACTCAATTTCCAGACATATTGTAAAATCACTTTATATATTTTAAAAGGCAATTGTTATTTGAGTAAAAAGCAAATTACGAAAGTAGAAAAAGGAATTGAGATCCCTCATCTGCCGTAAAAAATCTATAAATAGCAAAAGAAAAATCATCATTCAACGTGAAGGATATTTACCTACACTTCTTGGTGCATTATTGACTATTGTCGTAAATAATCGAAAATTTTATAAAGTGAATAATACAACGTTTAACAAAAGAATAATAATAAAACAAGAGATTTATCAAAAAATGACGCAAAATGCAAACTTTGAACAGAATGAATTTGATATGAAAAAATATTGTTAAATAAACATTTGACCGACATTCAAAAATGGGTTTTATACCGTCGACATAAAATAAGAAATAAAATTAGAGTTCTTCAATTTTATGTTTTTTATTTCATTTGCAACAGGTGCAAATGTAAAAGAAGTTTTACAAGTAAAGAGATAATGACAAATATAAGGCGACGCAGTTCGAAAACTCAATGAAATGTATGAACAATGTAAATTAAAAAGAAGAAAATCTATAAAAATACATCTTAACAATAACATTAACAATTAACAATCTTAACATTAGCAATTTAAATTATTATACGTCAAAGCGACGTAAAGTTAGTAACAAAAGAATAGAAAACGATATTTTTGAATAATTATGTCTGAGTTGGATGTATTTAATAAACATCCCGTTCAGTCAAGTATATTACGTTCTGAAGAAGTTTTCTAAAACCTCTTCTCTAGATAATCCATCGGTCATAAAATTTGTTTCATGGTTATGGTGGTACATATAGATAGTTATCTTCTACATATCTAAAATTAAAAGTACAACCTTAAAAAAAAGTTGGAACTCAATGGAATAAAGTAATTATGTTTAACGGAACATAGCTTGACGGAAATTAAATCTTTATTTTCACGAATATAAAGTAATAATTGCGATAATTTTTCTATTGAAAATTATAAGGATACAAAATCACAATTAATTACAATTAGTACTATTTTTGTTTTTTTTTTATTATCCATTAAATTATTTATTGTACAATTTATTTGTCTTTCTTTCTAAATATTTTACAGAGTTATACACTATTTTAAGCCTTTACAACTGTGATTTTTAATTTTTGTTTTATACATTAAATCAATTTGGTTTAATTAAATTATTTATCTATATAACGAATATGGTAAAAAACCTTATTTCACTTTTTTTATTTTTTTTAAATTTAACTGATAAAACTAATAATTAATGCTTTAAGTACTACATAATAACTAAATTTGATAAACTAAAAATTTATATTATTCATGTTGGTATAAATTTTGAATGAGCATATTTTCTGAAAGTTTTAATTTTTCATTAAATTTGTTCGTTAGAGATTTAATTTTTATTGTAATAAGATTTAATTCGGCCTTTTGGTGGAGAAGGTTTGTTGGAAAATAGAACGGTAAGTCTGGCATTTGTTTTAATATTTTATTTTGGGTTATCTGTAGCTTAGAGATGTGCGATTTAGCGCAATCACTCCAAATTGGAGTACCATAAGGTAATATAGGCTGGAATATTGCATTCAAATAAGATTATTTTGGTATGACATGTTTGAGTTTTGATTTATAAATGGATATAACATATACTTCTAATATATATGTATATGTATATATATATATGAATACTTGTAATATATATGTATTGAAATTTGCATTGATTTTAATAAAAACAGGTAAATGGTCAGAATTTAGTTCATTTAACGCTACTGGTTTCGTTATTATATGTGGAACGTTTGTTAAAAATATGTCTAAAGTAGACACATTATACTTAGAGTTATATGGAATATATGTGGGATCAGTTGGATATGATATTTTAAATTTATCTAAGGTAAGTAAGTCTTTCAAAATATTTCCATAAGAGTTAGCTCTTAAGCAACTCCAAAGTTGATTTCTTGAGTTAATGTCCCCGCCGTAAATAAATTTATTATTACATCTGGACAGTTTTAGCAAGTCAGTTTTAAACATTTTATTTTTATGGCCTAGTTTACTTTTATTATTCTGAAAGTTACTCAAATTGCAATTATTGTCGATATAGTTTACACTGTTACCTGGAAAATATATAGTATAAAGTTATCGATATTGTTAATTTCAATTTCAATTCCTAAGTTTTCAATAGTGTGTGTTTTAATTACTGGTAGTAAATTATGTTTAACATTTTCTTTTAATATAGTCACTCCACCACCTCTATTATTTGTACGGTCATTTCTATATATAATAAAATTATTATAAGTGATTTTAATTTTGTTATTTAAGCAGGTTTCACTCAATAAACCGACTTGAATATTATTACTCATCATGAAACTGAAAAATTCAACTGATTTCTTTTGAAATGCTTTAGCATTCCAAATTACATATTCATTTTATTTGTATTAGTCATAATGATTATATAAATATTTAATTGTCAATTCTGTGATAACATCAAACTGTTGTTCTTTTGTAGTACATTTCTTAAGTTTTTTTCTTTAATGCATATCTCTGCCACATAAATGTGGACAGGAAATTACATAGTCTTTCCTGTTCAGGCGTGACTGTAAATGTCGTAAGGGGGAATAACTCTTACGACGTATGTGGGGTTCGAACCCACACTCCCTCGGTGTTTAAGCGTATTTTATACGCTCTTACCCATTAGGCCACCGAGGTCCCATATTTCTTAAGTTTTTGCATTCTTTCTATTCGAAGTGAATTTAGTTCGTCAAAAGAGAAAAGATTGTTACATTGAGCGGTTTAAAATTACAGTTTTTTGTATTGTTAGTGAAATTACAGTTATTGTTATAATTTTATTATTATCTATATTAGTATTTGATGTACTTGCATTTTTATTGGAACCAAACTGGGAATGTGTTAGTTGATTGTAGAGTATTTAGGAAGTTGACAGAGTAATTGTCATTTAATTCAAATGTGTTTCGGTCTTGATGGATAGTTTCTGCGTTGTTTATGGTTTAAGAATGAAACATAAATATTTCTTCTTGGACATTCTGGATAAGTTAAAGGATATTTATCACCACAGTTGGCGCATTTTGTATTGGCAGTATTCGGACAATCAAAAGTTTTGTGATCTTTTGCACAGAAGAAACAATATGTTTTCAGATTACAATTGCTTGAACCATGGCCAAAAATTTGGCAATTGTAGCATTGTATAAGTTTATTATCTTTTTTGGTTTTATGTTCCCAACGAACTTTTGTGAAGTTCATATAACAAAAATTAGTTTTAAGTTGGTGAAGTGTTATTGTTTTATTTTCAAAGTATACCACGTATAAAATTATTTTAGAAGCATGCTTGGTGTTTTCCTCGATTGTTTTCTCGTCAAGGCGCTTTAGACCTTTGGAGAGCAAAATATCTTTTACTTCGTCATTACTTAATTTATCAAGTCCAGATATAATAGAAATTTATGTTACCATAGGTGAAAAATTCACAATTTTTTTCTTTTAGAAATTTACAGGTTATGTTGTAATTTTCTTCCGTTTTTATAAATATTTTAATGCCTATTGAAATGTTTTTTATGTAGTAGTCACTTATACTTAGTGTTTTCATGTATTTCATTAGGTTTGGCTTTTAATAGTGTAGTTGCAGATATTTTTATGATTTTAGTGTCTGCTATGTTATGACCTTGATTAATGTCATCATCGATAGTATCGTCTATACTAATATTGATATTATAAATATACTAATATACTAATATGGTAAAAAATAGTTATCATTTGTATTTTTGTTTTTACTTTTGGTATTATTTCCAGCAAGTTCGCCCTACTGTCGTGATATGGAGTATCAGAATTATATACTACATCCGGATTGGAGTATGTGCGTTTTCCTCCTATTTTTGTTTAGTTAATTTAGTGTAACGTGGGATAGTAGATATAGAATGTATTTCTAATACAAAGTGCACTCTTTGAGGGTAAAGAGTAAACTATGAGTACTTATTTTACAAATTCGAAAAATACTCAATATAAAATAAAGGAAACTGCAACCGATAAGAAAGATGAATCTTCAAACAGCAGCAAAATAAAAACATTTTCTCTTAAAAACTTGACAGTCAAAAAAAACAAAGTCAATTGTAGATGCATTGATCTCAAGTTAGAACTTTAATCAATAAATTCCCATTTAGAAAAAAATTCTGTACAAAATTTAAGTGAAGATTTTAATGAACAGTTTAATATAATCGACTTTCACAAAAATAATGCAAGAAATATGTCATTAAAATAAGAATAAAACGAGGAAGAATACAGTTGCCTTTGTCAACTCTTAGATACCCGTACGAACCGTTAGTATGTTCACAGCCTGTCACTCTGCTTACAATATTATTTTTTTAATGAATTTTATAATTTCTAGAACTAAGGGTTGTAGATATATTCAAACTATATGTTTATACATTCTTCTAAAGCAAATTCTAACCTTCCACATAACGATTATCAATCCAAAACTTTTTCAAATATTCTATAGTACCATTTAATACTAAGCGGTAAACGTTTATTAAATTTACTAAGTACAAAATAATAAATATAATTTTGTGCGAATTATATTATTATATTATATTATATTATATTTAAATATTCCATTGACAGAATAATTTCTTATAAGTACAATAAAATACATATATGTATGTAAATAGGGTGCTATATAATATACATATATACTCTTATCATTTATTCACTAGTGACATATACGATATGTAAATAAACATGATATTATATAAGTATGTATATATATCAATATCATATAAATAATAATAAAAATTCTTCAAGTAACCGTTATGTTGTTTATTTATTTACATTTTTTTGTACTACGCATTATATCCTCAACAATTTCAAATTATCGAGTAAAACAAAATGCAAAAAATTCGTTAAAGAAATTTGTTAGAAAATTTGAAAAAATCAAGTAACTCTTTCGTCAATTATAAAGTAACCATATATTATTAAAAAAAGTTATTCACAGAAATAAGAGTATAATATTGAAGCTTTAATTTTTGTGTATTACTTCAAAAAAATTTTAACAGGTGTTCAAGTTACAGGTGTTTAAAAATTGGAAATTTTCAGTTTTTGACCCCTTACAGCTCCTAAACGGGGGGTGATACAAAAAAAATTTCTGAAATGACTCATTATTTTCAAAGATCTAACTTCTGTCAAAATTTCAAGTTTCCAACTTAAACCGTTTAGAAGATATAAGGGTTAAAGGATTTTGCAAAATTTGAGTTTTGCATAACGGTAAATTAAGACACCGTACGCCACAAATATATATTTATTGTATATATACTTTTAAAGCTGATGAAAGTAGTAATCGTTTAGCGTTTTCAAAATGAAGATATACCTTATACAACTTTTGCTATAACAATTTAAATATAGAGCTTTTTTGAGCCTTTGGGGAGCTGTAGCTCCGTAACGAGTGGGGCTACAAAAAAAAAGTATTAAAAATAAAATTAATATTTTTGTGAGATCTATCAGCAGTTAAAATTTCATAGCTCTATTTCAAAAAAAATGTCGGGATCTGAAAGGTAGGTGTTCGAGAGCTACCCTAAGGCTTGGTCCAAACTCAACCAAAAAAAATAGGGAACCTACAAATTACTCCCAAAATATTTTGTGTAAATTTCAAGATTCTAGCTTTCTTAGTTTTTGAGTTAGCGTGCTGACGGACGGACGGACGGACGGACATGGCTCAAAAGTCTTATAATTTTTTTCTGATCCGATCCATACCTTTGAAGGTATATCTAGCTCGCTTATTTCGAGGTGTTACAAACGGAGGAGTAATTTTATTATACCCGATCCTATCGTACGGGTATAAATAGTAGAAAAATATTACAAACTTGTGTTCCTAAATGCAAAAATAATAAAAACAACTTTTAGTAAAAACAAAGGAACTGATGAACTGGGTCAAAACACAAAGAGTCATACATTAAAAACTTGTGTTGGGTTTAACTGCGAGTCGTTTGAAGAGTCAACCATCTTAATCGTATTGGTAAAACGACAATATCATGAATGGAATAAATTTTTTTGCGAATTTAACAAAATACTCGAAGAGCAGATAATAAAAGATATAAAACAAAATTTTCATCTAGACTAAAATCGGCGAACGGACAAAGCATAGCTATATATTAACAGAAAAGAAGCAGAAAAATTTTACAATTTAAATAATTTCCTTCATAGTGATGATCTACGAGTATAATAAAAATGCTGAGTTAAATGTAAAAGAATATGTTGTGCAATATCTAAAAATATTGATTATAACAAGAAATTTATATACCAATAAACATTTTAATGTTCAATGTAATTATTCAAGATTAGTTTTTGAAATTCCTGTGATTTTAAAGGAAAAAATCTGTAATATTATGTATAAAAAAAATACAATGTGATTTATTATCAAATATTATAATTTTATTTTATTTTTTATTTATATAATTTAGACAGACTGACTAAAAAATATTTCTATATCAATTCTCAAAATAGTAAGGATCTCCCTGTTGATTATTTATATTCCAAATTTCTCCTTCTTCCTCCTGTTCTCTTTCTTTATTTTCGTTTAAATACAAGCCTTCGTTTTTGTCTTTTTCTTCCGATTAATCTATTAGGGATGGTGGCAAAAATTCTTCTGTTTCTGCTGACTCCCCATCTTCCATAGTGAATGTAATATGATTATCATGAATCTGATTTGTGTATTTACTCGGCCAGTTTCTTTAAACACGGTTTGACGCGTGTAGAAAAGTATAAAAGCAAATTAGACTCAAGCAGACTGACAGTTTAAACAATGCCTTGATGTTTCATTTTATGTATAATAATTATAAAATACCTTTAACATTTTTTAAAATGAAAATAATTTAAAATTAGATGACATCATTCTTTAGTATAAAAAAAATTTCAAGATCTCAGATAGTAATTGAAATTCATGGACGGGCAAGGTGTAAATTTCTTAGAAGAAAATTCCAACAAAAAGATTTAAATGACATATGGCAAATCGATTTAGTGGAAATGATACTTTATGTAAAGTTTAATAACAGTTATAAAGACATACCGATCATCATTGACACTTATTCCAAATATACATATGTCGAACCTATAAAAACAAAAAATACTGAAAATATTTTAAATGCCTTCAAGTAAATTATTATACGAGCTAAAGTTAACCAAAAAATATTCATTCCGATCAAGCTAAGGGATTTTTTAATTCGCAATTTCAAAATTATATATATTTTTTTTTTTTGCGAATGTAGGGAATTATCAAAAGACACTATAGAGGAGTGAAAACGAGCACGAATCCTCTATGAGTGTGTGGGACTTTAACCCACTAAACACCACTTCTCTTTTTTGACCAAACAATAGGTTATACGACCTTTAGTACTCATGTACTGTCTGGTAAGAGGAAGTTTAGTTATGGAATGAAAATTGATTCCAAATTAGCAGGCATATTGTGAACAAGGTTGTTAATATTCACCTTGAATATTTGCGCGTTGTAAATGTAATAATCATTAATTCTGGGGAACACATATGGGTGGGAGATGGTTCCACATTTGCGATGTTCGTACCACAAACAAATTTCCATAAGCCGAATTATGTCATCTAGGGGTGGGCAGTAGAAGCTCTCCTTGTTTCTCTTTGGAATGCTTTTAGAGGAGGCATCAAACTTTAAATCTCGTTAGAGGAAGAACCTAACCCTATAAAGTATATAGAGAACAGGATAAGTGTTTCTGTTAGGCGACGGAGACCGAGTGGAGAGAGCGTAGAGATGACAGTTGAATCGTTTATTAAACGAATTGCTCTGTTTTGCACTTCATCAAGCACAATTGCACAAATCCCAATTCCCAAGCCAAGTTTTGGAGGCTCCCGCCCAAATATGTGCATTGTACTCCAAATATGTGCATTCGTCCTGTCGTCTGCAAAACTATGGATTGAACTGGAGGTTATACTTAATCAAAACGTTTATAAATATTAGGAGAAGTGTCGGGAAGAGAATAGATCCTTGCAGAATATAGAGCATTAATTTTAAAGTGGTTTGAAGAGTAACCATCAACCAGTACCAGTACAACCAGAACGATTCGAAAGAAAATCTCCAATCCATTTTACAAATACACCACCGAGCCCCATTGCTGTGCATTTAGCAATTAAAGCATCATGCCAAACTCGGTCAAAAGCTTTAGAAGTATCCAAAGCGACAACATTAGGCTCCCCAGAATGGTGGAGGCTGATGTAGAGCCTTTCATAAAGATATGCCATGAGATCAACTGTTGACCGATGGGTTCAAAATCCATATTGACGATCATGAATTAATTCTTTGTTATGTAGATATTTCAGCTTTCTATTTATTATATTTTCCATTATTTTGGAAAGGACCGAAGTGATAGCCATAGGGCGGTAGTTTAAGGGATCGCTTCTGTCTCTTTTTTTGGGGATGGGATGAATGTGCGCTGTCCTCCACTGGTAGTCTACCGGAAGAGAGGGGTAAATGGAAGAGATTACGCAATGGTTTCGTAATAGTAGAAAAAGTATTTTTAAGAACTGTGGCAGTAATGCCATCTGGACCGGCTGACTTTTTTGTGTCCAAATTCTTAAGAACTTTAAGAACTGTGCGAGTTCTGAA
Organism: Poecilobothrus nobilitatus; assembly: GCA_947095535.1. Classification (NCBI taxonomy): domain Eukaryota; kingdom Metazoa; phylum Arthropoda; class Insecta; order Diptera; family Dolichopodidae; genus Poecilobothrus; species Poecilobothrus nobilitatus. Next base: position 142,811,137 of record OX352772.1, read on the forward strand.
GGAAATTCTACGTAAGAAGCAGTTAATCTCAGGAAGAATGCATGGTTTTTGTGTTGACTGGGGCAGTGATAAGCTGAAGATAAAATTCTGCTTTTTCTTTGGTTTCTCGTTAAGGCTCTTAGCAAAGGTCTAAAAGGGTTTGTAGTTTTTGTGAAGATGCAAAAGTAGCCTTCTCAACTGTCTTTTGTGCAAGAGCTTTTGCTTGTTGATAACTCTCCTACACCAGTTTGTAATCACTATATCGTCCTATTAGCTTCGGTCCTATCACTTTTGTAGGTTTGAACAGCTTCCTCCTTTTTTGAACAGATATTGGCACAAAGACCAATCAAAAACTTTAAAAAATTAATTTAAACCTTCCCAGTTAGCATGCTTATATTTTTTTTGGGACAGGCCTTTGACTGGTCTAAGTGCTTAGCTTGAAGCTAGTATTAATCAAGCAGTGGTCGGAACAACCAAGAATAGAGCTGTAAGCGACATCATTTCTAATATAAAGTACGATCCCCTATGGCCCACAAAATGAGAGACAAACGAGTAATTGTCAACGACAAAGTTGTCGTCTTGACCAATCACCTGGGTCTCACATAATGCTAATATTTCTGGGTTTACTGAATTCAGGTGGCCTTGGAGGGTTAGAATATTCAACGGTAGACCACGAACATTGCAAAAATTTACGCAAAAATTAGCAATGATTAATAACAACAATGTGTTGCAAACTATATAAAAATGAAAAAAAAAGAAAGAAAAACAAAAAAAGAATACAAAAACCAAAAGATTCAAGTACTCGAATTTAAAGTAGCAAAAAAAAAAAGAGAAAAACGAAATTTTCCTCTTCCTTCCCTTCCTTCCCTGCCCTTACCTTCCCAATTTGACAAACAAAGAGTAAATTAAATTTAATCAAACCAAAGTTAATTAAATTTTAATATTGAGTGCAATTATCAATAAATAGTCAATAATTAGCACTTAATTATCAATTAATTAATATTAAAGGATTAACAATCAATATTAATAATTAATAAATATTAATATTAAGCATTTTTGAAAGTATATGAAAGAAAATCAATTAATCATTATCATATATTTAATTAATTAAAAGCATCAATTGTTGAACGATTGAACCGTTCTTTGAACAATTGCATGTAGAAAAAATTTAGTTTGAAGGTCAATTATAAATGATTAGCTATTGTACAACCATTAATGAAAGAATATAATTCAACAAAACATAGTACAACAAAGCTTCCTTCTGAAATAATTTCAAAGAAAAATTCAAAAAATATACTTAAGAATATATATTATGTACATTGGTTGGAAATAAGTAAATACAAAGAATAAGTAAATACAAAGGTCATTTCCAAAAAGGTTATCAACCGAATTGGACAACAGAAATATTTAAAATTGAAAAGATCAATAAAACTTATCCAATTACATATTAACTATCAGATTATACCAACACACCAATTTCTGGTACCTTTTATCAAGCTGAGCTTACACCTGTAAAATATCCATATAGCTACCTGGTACAAAAAATTTTAAAAAAGAAAGGTAAACAAATTTTGGGGAAGTGGTTAGAATTTCACAATGCACATAATTCATGGATTAATAAAAAAGGTTTAAAAATAAAAAAAACATTTTTGTAAAAAGTTTTTACAAAGTTTTATTCTTTTTATTTTAAACTATATAGAACGGAATCATAATTTTCTTTAAATACACGTTTTTTTTTGACAGAGTTCTGTATTTTTTTATTTCTGGATATTTTGTTTTTCTGATGTTTTGTGAAAGTTGAGGTAGACTTGTGTTTTCGTTTTTTAGAATTTTTTGACGTATGACTTCAAAGTTAACTTTCTGTGACGACTGATGTGAGGCCTTATAATTTTTGAAATTTTGTTTGACATGTTTTTTCTTATGTCTTTATTTATTACCATTTTAATTTTTTTTGGGTAATATTAATTTCTTTAATTTTGGAATTTAATAATAGAATAATACATTCTTAACACACATCATTAATACATTTTTATGAATCAAAGAATAATTATAATAAGTTCAATAAAATATAATAATTTCAATCTATTTATTTATTTTTTTTCCCAAATTTAAAATTAATTCTATATTATACTATACTATACAAAAATCAATAACAACAAACACAAACAAAAAATAAAAAATATTATATTCCTATTTGATTTCTACTTTATTCGTATTTTATTTCGGTTCAAAATTTAATTTATTCGATTTTCCAACAATTAATTTATGTATAACTATCAATTTAGTTCAATGTTTATGGTATCAAACTTTCGTTCTGAGGTATTTATAAAGTTAAGTTAACAAATGTGACAAATTATTTCTATACTATATGTCTAATTAAAGTTTTTTAATTAATGATTTGTCGATAGATATATTTTAATTTGCTTTTTAAATACCACTAGATTGTCAATATTTTTCAATCCATCAGGTAGTTCATTAAATTTTTTTAGGCAGTTGAATAAGAAATTGGTTTTTTGGTTAGCGGTTCTCAATAAATTCAAATAAAAATTGGATTTTATTCTCGGATTGTGATTCTATTGCCTTGTTTGAGATAAAATTATGTTTTAACTTATTATTTATGATCTTACTTGCCAGGATGTACAGTTCCCGCTCTCGTATATTAGTAAAACTTTCGTATCTATTATTATACAGCAAATTACTGGGATATAATATTGGATAATTACAAATTGTTTTAATTGCTTTCTTATTTAAGATTTCTAGCTTGTTGAGCATATACATAGTTGTGTTGCTCTAAATAGGATTTAAGTATGTAAAGTGTGATAATATGCGATGAGTTGATCATGTATAGTATCTTTTCAAAGAAATAAATTTTAAGCCCTTTTAAGATAAATATATAAGGCATTATTTTCTTAATTACGTGGTTAACATGTTCAGACCACTACATTTTACTATCAATCACTAAGCCCAAATAATTGAAAGTATTAACTATTTCAATGGTATTATCTTTATATACAAAGGAAACATTATTTTTCGAAAAATATTATTTTTGTTTTTTTTTTTTTAAGTTTAAAAGTAATCGATGTTTATTGAGCCACTTTGTTAATAGCATAAAGTACTTCTTCTTGTGTTAGTTCAGATTACTTTATTACAGCATCATCAGCATATAATTGTATCGAGCTTTTTAAATTTAAAGAAGTAACATCGTCAATAAATATTTTGAACAATTCTGGGTCTAATATAGAACCTTGTGGAATACCTTTCGTTATTCCAAATTTATGATGCAGAAAGTTGCTTCATATATTTTTACGGCGTGAAGAATGCGCCTATCACCTGGCAAAGCTAATTGCCTACTTTTCCGTATTATAACGGCACGGTATGCCAATATTAAAATAATAAATTACATAGCTATTTAATCTGCTTGCTCCTGCAAAGTGAATTTCTGGTTTGTACAGAAAAAATAGTATAAAATAATAAACTATTTAGTTTTGTGATATGAATAATCTTTTTTTTATTTTCAAAAATCAATCCTTATATACTAATTTAGGTTTTATCAAATCCATACAAATCTTAAATAAATCATATTAATTTACTTATTTCTTTGTTGCATAGAATTTTATCTGGAACAAAAATGCAATAGGTACAATTTATTGACCTACTATCGTTCTACAATATTATTTCCATATGTGATAATCAACCAAAATATTATCAAAATATAATTGCAGACAAACATAAATCATTTACTTGAAAATCATACTTTTAAAATCTAAACGAAAAATGTAATTTGATCTTCTTCTTTATTAAATGCATTATATGAAAATAAGTGTGACCGTACAAAATGTTAGGTCAGCAATTTTATGTTATTTAATTTGTAACGTTATTTTGGTAATGTTTAATTTAAACTTATGGAAATAAATTTGTGAACAAGTCAAGATATACTAAATCCTTCCCCCAAAGAAAAAAATAATATTAGTTTACATTTCTTAAAATTTAAACTAATTTATTTTAATTGTTTACAATTGTTATACAAAGACAAGTTATTGTCTTTATTGTTTACAATTATTGTACTATTTGGACCTTTTTGTGAGATAATTTTAAATGGTCCTTTAAGCGAAAAGTAAAGTTTCTTTCTATTATTATTTTTTTTAATATATACAAAGTCATTAATTTTAAAATTTTAAATATTTACAATATGGTTATTTAATCTTTTGTTTTGTTTATCTATAATTACAGATAATTATTTGCTCTTTCTTGAGAGAAACAACCATAGACGAATTCTAGAGATTTCTAAAGAGATGCAATTAAAATACTATAACCCTAAATTAAACGAAAGAATTTCGCAGTTCATAAACAACTGTGGAATCTGTAATATAGAAAAATATGATAGAAAATCCGTTAAACCAAAACTCAAAATTACGAAAACACCTTCACGTCCCAACCAAATAGTACATATCGATGTTTTCCATAGTTTAGATCAAACGTTATTTGTAACTTTCATCGAAAAGTTCACAAAGTTTGTACAATCAATCAAAATAATCGAAACTCACGAACTTGGGTTGAATTTAAAAGGGCGATATCGCTATATCTGTCAATTGTTGGAGACATAGTAAAGATTGTAGCCGACAATGAAGGGTCTTAAGACCCTTCCATTCAGAAAATTTTTGCGTAACCAACATACTGAAGATCATTATACATCCAACAACAACCACACATCGTACTCGGACATTGAAAGACTTCATAAAACAATTAACGAGCATATAAGATTAATTAGACATGACGATAGAGTTGACCTTGACACAGTAAAAGAGAAAATATTAAGAACTATAACTGCCTATAACAATACTACGAATTCAACCACGAACGTTAAGCCAAATGATTTTATAAATGGGAAAATAAAAGACACAGAGAATGAAGAAGTTACATACAAAAACAATATTATTCTTTGGAGCAAAAAATTTTAAAGAGTTTAAATTGAAATTTAAGAATTATGAAAATTTCAAAAAGTCAGCTGGTTAGCCATACATCTAATAATTGCGCTGCACGATAGTTTAAAATGTTTTCAATATTAATAGAAGTGTTAATAAAATTAAAGGGGACAAATTTAATAAAATGTGTAAATTGGTAAAAATACATGAAGTGAATTTAAAGCATTCATCGATATGGGAAGTGGATTTCATATTATAAGAGAAGACATTGTAATATAAAATACATAACTAAAGTATAGTATAATGAATTGCCCTTAAATATAAAGATAAGAACTATATAGGTGGTCAAGCTTTTGTTAAATTTGCATTCTTTAATAATCTCATACGAATGCAGTGACCGACCTAATAAATATGAATTTGATATTCATACAATGTTATATATTGATTATTTATTTATTTTAGAACCACAGCAAGGACGTTACAAAAATTCTTAAAGTTAAACTTAAAATTATTATTACACAATACAATGCAAAAACGAGGAAGAATACAGTTGCCTTTGCCAACTCTTAGATACCCGTACGAACCGTTAGTATGTTCACAGCCACTCTGCCTACAATATTATTTTTTTAATATTTTAGTATTTTAAAATAATTTGGGTGAATTTTATAATTTCTAGAACTATGGGTTGTACATATATTCAAACTATATGTTTATATGTACATTCTTCTAAAGCAGATTCTAACCTTCCACATAACGATTATCAATCCAAAACTTTTTCAAATATTCTATAGTACCATTTAATACTAAGCGGTAAATGTATATTAAATTTACTTAGTACAAAATAATAAATATAATTTTAAATATTATATTATATTATATTATATTTAAACATTCCATTGACAGAATAATTTCTTATAAGTACAATAAAATACATATATGTATGTAAATACGGCGCTATATAATATACATATATACTCTTATCATTCATTCACTAGTGACATATACGATATGTAAATCAACATGATATTATATAAGTATGTATATATGTCAATATCATATAAATAATAATAAAAATTCTTCAAGCAACCGTTATGTTGTTTATTTATTTACATTTTTTTATACTACGCATTATATCCTCAACAATTTCAAATTATCGAGTAAAACAAAATGGAAAAAATTCGTTTTAAAGAAATTTGTTAGAAAATTTGAACAAATCAAGTAACACTTTCGTCAATTATAAAGTAACCCTATATTATTAAAAAAAGTTGTTAACAAAAATAAGAGTATAATGTTGAAGCTTTAATTTTTGTGTATTACTTCAAAAAATTTTAACAGGTGTTCAAGTTACAGGTGTTTAAAAATAGGAAATTTTCAGTTTTTGACCCCTTACACCTCCTAAACGGGGGGTGATACAAAAAAAATTTCTGAAATGACTCATACTTATTTTTAAAGATCTAACTTCTGTAAAAATTTCAAGTTTCCAACTTAAACCGTTTAGAAGATAGAAGGGTTAAAGGATTTTGCAAAATTTGAGTTTCGCATAACGGTAAATTAAGACACCATATGTCACAAATATATATTTATTGTATATATACTTTTAAAGCTAATAAAAGTAGTAATCGTTTGGCGTTTTCAAAATGAAGATATACCTTATACAACTTGTGCTATAACAATTTAAATATAGAGCTTTTTTGAACCTTTGGGGAGCTGTAGCTCCGTAACGGGTGGGGCTACAAAAAAAAGTTATTAAAAATAAAATTAATATTTTTGTGAGATCTATCAGTAGTTAAAATTTCATAGCTCTATTGCAAAAAAAATGTGGGGATCTAAAAGTTAGGTGTTCGAGAGCTACCCTAAGGCTTGGTCCAAACTCAACCAAAAAAAATAGGGAACCTACAAATTACTCCCAAAATATTTTGTGTAAATTTCAAGATTCTACCTTTCTTAGTTTTTGAGTTAGCGTGCTGACGGACGGACGGACGGACGGACATGACTCAAAAGTCTTAGAATTTTTTTCTGATCCGATCCATACCTTTGAAGGTATATCTAGCTCGCTTATTTCGAGGTGTTACAAACGGAGGAGTAATTTTATTATACCCGATCCTATCGTACGGGTATAAAAAGTACATTATTTTGCTGACTTAAGACTACAAAAAAAAATTACAATTTATTTTTTTCTTTTGTTTTCTTTCTTATTTTCTTTTTTTTTTTTAGATACATTTAAAAATTATATGTATGAATTATAAATCATTCAAAGCAATATAAAGAAGCTAAATTAAGACTTTAACTTAGTTTTACTATTAAGAAAGATAAAAAAAAAAAAAAAGATGTAAGATGATACAATAATTTTTTTTGTACTTCGTTAAAATTAAATTAATTATGATAGGTACAATAAAGACAAAAGTTATTTTGTCATATATTGTCATATAATTATTATACCCGTACGATAGGATCGGGTATAATAAAATTACTCCTCCGTTTGTAACACCTCGAAATAAGCGAGCTAGATATACCTTCAAAGGTATGGATCGGATCAGAAAAAAATTCTAAGACTTTTGAGTCATGTCCGTCCGTCCGTCCGTCAGCACGCTAACTCAAAAATTAAGAAAGCTAGAATCTTGAAATTTACACAAAATATTCTGGGAGTAATTTGTAGGTTTCCAATTTTTTTTGGTTGAGTTTGGACCAAGCCTTAGGGTAGCTCTCGAACACCTAACTTTTAGATCCCAACATTTTTTTTGAAATAGAGCTATGAAATTTTAACTGCTGATAGATCTCACAAAAATATTAATTTTATTTTTAATAACTTTTTTTTGTAGCCCCACCCGTTACGGAGCTACAGCTCCCCAAAGGTTCAAAAAAGCTCTATATTTAAATTGTTATAGCACAAGTTGTATAAGGTATATCTTCATTTTGAAAACGCCAAACGATTACTACTTTTATTAGCTTTAAAAGTATATATACAATAAATATATATTTGTGACATATGGTGTCTTAATTTACCGTTATGCGAAACTCAAATTTTGCAAAATCCTTTAACCCTTCTATCTTCTAAACGGTTTAAGTTGGAAACTTGAAATTTTTACAGAAGTTAGATCTTTAAAAATAAGTATGAGTCATTTCAGAAATTTTTTTTGTATCACCCCCCGTTTAGGAGCTGTAAGGGGTCAAAAACTGAAAATTTCCTATTTTTAAACACCTGTAACTTGAACACCTGTTAAAATTTTTTTGAAGTAATACACAAAAATTAAAACTTCAACATTATACTCTTATTTTTGTTAACAACTTTTTTTAATAATATAGGGTTACTTTATAATTGACGAAAGTGTTACTTGATTTGTTCAAATTTTCTAACAAATTTCTTTAAAACGAATTTTTTCCATTTTGTTTTACTCGATAATTTGAAATTGTTGAGGATAAAATGCGTAGTATAAAAAAATGTAAATAAATAAACAACATAACGGTTGCTTGAAGAATTTTTATTATTATTTATATGATATTGACATATATACATACTTATATAATATCATGTTGATTTACATATCGTATATGTCACTAGTGAATGAATGATAAGAGTATATATGTATATTATATAGCGCCGTATTTACATACATATATGTATTTTATTGTACTTATAAGAAATTATTCTGTCAATGGAATATTTAAATATAATATAATATAATATAATATTTAAAATTATATTTATTATTTTGTACTAAGTAAATTTAATATACATTTACCGCTTAGTATTAAATGGTACTATAGAATATTTGAAAAAGTTTTGGATTGATAATCGTTATGTGGAAGGTTAGAATCTGCTTTAGAAGAATGTACATATAAACATATAGTTTGAATATATGTACAACCCATAGTTCTAGAAATTATAAAATTCACCCAAATTATTTTAAAATACTAAAATATTAAAAAAATAATATTGTAGGCAGAGTGGCTGTGAACATACTAACGGTTCGTACGGGTATCTAAGAGTTGACAAAGGCAACTGTATTCTTCCTCGTTTTATTATATAATACTTATGCTAAATTTTTATTACTTAGAGTTTATAAGTTAATTATGTAAAAAAAAAAAAAACAAAAACAAAGAAAATATTATTATTAATAAATTATGTTATTTAGAAATAAATTATGTCAATGTTTTACGATTGTTTAAGAACGTTGTGCAATATAGATTTGTAAGCATTTTTTGTGAAATTGCTTCACAGAAAAGGTCGTCGAATCGCTTAAATAATATGCAACACTTGTTTGTGGGTTCATTTTTCCCATATTCAGTTCTATGTGATGTTTCAATTAAGAATTTGGTATATCTTGTAGGCCTGACATTATTGTTGACTTTGATTTTATCTTTAATAAAATCGACATTAATCTTATTAGATAAGACATCAAATGTAAAGCTGTTAGATAGTAAGATTCTACGGGAACTTAATCTAAGTAAATTGACTAACTGCAGCCTTTCATTGTATGATGGAAGGTTATGAAAGTCTCTGGAATTATGTAGATATCTTAAAACAAAGAGGAGAAACTACTTCTGGATTGATTCACTTTTTGTACTATGAATAAGAAAGGCTGGATTCCAGATAATGCTACCGTATTCTAAAACTGAGCGTACAAGTGAGCAATATAAAGTTATTGTTACCCAGATATTGTTAAATTCTTTGATAAAATCTAGCATTTTGTTAGCTTTTGATAACATTGATTCATAGTGGAGATTATAATTCAGTTTGTTATCCAAAATCATTTCCAAATCTGTAATATGATCCACACAGTTTTGTTTTGTATGGAAGGTAGCAGTAGCAGTAGCAGTTTTGTATGGAATAATTATGCATCAATTTAAATCTTTTCCGTGAAAAGATCATAGTATAGCACTTACTAAGAGATCTAGCATGTTGTCAGAGCACCATTTTTCTAAGCATTTCAATTTTGATTGAAGAAAACAGCAATCAGTATCATTCTTAATTACATGATACATCTTAAGATCATCAGCATAAGTAAGGTGGGTAACGCCTGATAAGAAATTTGAAAGATCACTTATATATATATTGAATAAAAGTGGTCCTAAGTGAGTACCTTGGGGTACCCCAGAGTAGACAGAAATAGGCTCAGATATAGTACCTTGAAATCTAACAAATTGTACTCTTTCAGTGACATATGACATAATCCATTTTAATATGGAGCCACTGAAATCTAGCTTTGCCAGTTTATATTTTAGTATAACATGATTTATTCGGTCAAATGCTTTACTAAAATCTGTATATATTGCTTCTACCAGAAGACTTTTTTCCATAGAAGATAATATATCTGATGTGAAAACCATCAGGTTGGTGGTGGTTGAACGACCTTTTCTAAAACCATGTTGTTCTTGATTAAGATAAGGATCTATTATAGGTGTAATTTTATCAGTAACAAGTTTTTCAAATAATTTGGGTATAGTCGACTGAATTGTTATACCTCTATAATTGTCTATTAATGCTTTGTCACCTTTTTTGTGAATCGGAATCTGGTATGAGGTTTTCCAGAATTGTGGAAACTATTGCAAATCATATACTGTATGCAATGCATAGAACAATCTTAATTAATCATATTCCATACTTTCTTTGTTTAATGCTAATGATTTAAGGAATGCAATAATTACGCTAGACTTTATTAATGCATCAATTAGCGATAAGAATGTAAATGGTATTGATTACCAAATAATATAAATAATAATTAATTATTGTAATAGCGTTAGTAATAAGCTGTAAATAGTTAAACTAAGTTAAATAAAGAAATCAGTTAAGATACATAAATGAAGGAGTTCTCTTTTATTTATCGTGATATTTATTATAGGGCGACCGTGATAAATTCCGGTGTAAAGTTAAAGTTTCAGTTTCGTTAAAATTGATGAATTAATTGACTTAATTATTTTATTATTATATATAATAAAATTTAATTATAAAATTATTTTTAAAACAATAAACAAAAGAATGACAAAAGTGAAAGGTTTTGGAAGAAGATCCCAATAATAATCGACGAGGGATTATTCAAATGTAGTGAAAAAAGAGACATAGATACCTATGCAAGAGAGACTGGATGTGAAGTCCTAGGCTACTCTTGGGAAGAAATTAACATATGTGAATATAAAGCTGCAATTACTACAGGTGAAGACTGAGACAGATATATGAAAACCAGTCACTCTCTAAACTAAATTAAAAAAATATACATGATAATAAAACAATAATAAAAATATAAAAGAAAATTTTTAAATAAGTCCAAATTTTTTAATAATACTAATAAAAACATTGAACTTAATATATAGAACTTAAAAACAATAAAAGTGGGAAAAAATATATACAATCTATAATATAATACACAAGATGTTGGCGAGACCTTGCCAACATGTAAAAAAATATATTTTATATTTTATATCTATAATAAAACACTCACACTGAATGTAAACTAAACTGGCAATGATGATATTTCTGTATATTTATTTAATATTTTAAAATTTTATTACCAGAGACACAAATCTTTGACTCAAAGTATTATCAAGAGACACAAACCGTTCATTAAAAATATAAATAAATTTAGTAAATATTATTACGAGTACCAAATTTTTCACTAGAAATATTGTCAGAGACACAAACCGTTCATTAAAAGTGAGTACAGTCAAAAAAGGAAAAGTACATACTTAAAAAACACATTTTCAATCAAAATAAATTCAGCAAATTTTTAATTGTTAAATTTGACCGCCACGTCCATTATGAACTGGTCGCAGCGGTAAATTAAAAATAAATTATTAATATTCTGTTGGCGTTTTCAATCTTTGTTTTGGAAAAAAAAAAATATAAATAGGTACTCTTAATAAAATTAAAACCCCTGAAAGTGAAAAAGTGAGAGTGAGCAAAGTTTATAGTAAACGTCATATTCATAGAAAAAAATAATAGGCCGATTTTATTCTTGATGTTGTTTTCATTAGTATAAAAGCTGGTAAAAGCTTCGTAACATACTTTAAAATAGGTTTGTTTATTTAGGTTGAAATTTAGATTTTTAAGCTAAATTTTCGGTATAACTGGTATAACATAAAATATTCGAAATTTTTTTATTAATATAAAATTCGGCAGACTTAAATAATTATATTTCATAACAGAAGTCTGGAACTTACCAAATATTATAGAAATGGATATTTTTCTTAAAAAAAAAAAACTAACATAGAAAATATCATTTTAAAAGCCTTCTCTCACAAAAGATTCATAATTTTGTACTAATTTATTATTAGACCATTAATAATACTGTTAGCCATGGAAAAAAATAAGATTTATTAATCACAAATATAATACCTGAAATTAATGATTGAATTTCTGATAATATACACAATATAATGATAATACCAATTCACACAAGATGTTGGCGAGACCTTGCCAACATGTAAAAAAAAATATTTTATTTCTATAATAAACCACTCACACTGAATGTAAACTAAACTGGCAATGATGATATTTCTGTATATTTATTTAATAATTTAAAATTTATCAGAGACACAAATCTTCGACTAAAAGTCTTATCAGAGACACAAACTTTTAATTTTTAAAAAGTACTTTCCACACAAAATTTAAAGCAAATTTTCAATTTTTAAATTTGACCGCCACATCCATTATGAACTGGTCGCAGAGGTAAATTAAAAATAAATTATTAATCTTCTGTTGGCAGTTTTCAAATGACTCTTTGTTTTGAAAAAAATAAAAATACTCTTAATAAAATTAAAAGACCTGAAAGTGAAAAGAGCCAAAATTATAGTAAGCCAAAATTATAGTAGTTATATTTATAAGAAAAAAATAAAAGGGTGATTTTATTCTTGATTTGAATAAAAGAGACTTGAAAGTAGTTTTGGTAATTAAAGTAATTTCGCAGCGAAAACAACTGTAAAATTTTAACAAATATTAAAATTATTTCGATTATTGGTATTGTTTTAAATGTAAAAAAAAAAAAAAGGTCGTAGCGGTTGGTTGGTTTTTCGCCGGTTTTTATTGTGCACTTTATACATGTGTTTCAAACTATTTTTGAGATATCGACACAAACTTTTACCCTGAATGTGTTTTTAGCTTGGACCATTTTTTCTCAATGATTAAAAAACTGTCAAAAATAACGCCACGAAAAAACGGCGAGGAAATTAATAAACTGTACCTAACATTTTTAATTTTATGTGTTTAGATTTGTTTTATGTTTTTTTCTATTACAAGTAAGTAAGTGATTACAACATTTTTTTAATGGTGGCGATGTAAAAATGAAATTTTTAGGTAGTTTATTAAGGGAGTCAGTATGATACCATAAATGATTTTGAATCTATAGAAATTGTAGTAAAAACTAAAATATATTTAAAGAAAAATATAAAATATAAAAAAAAAAACACAGTGCTAAAATGGGAGGCTCTAAGTCTGCAATACTGGGGAGATCAACAACACTATAATAATGGAAACCCTACAAGACAACCATGAAAAGCTTCGGTGGATGTTATTGATAATTATAGCAGTTAAAATTATGGAACCCATCAAGATAATTTACCAGAAAAAGCATAAAACGCAGGTATCAAGTACTAGCACCACAAATTGAGTAAAAAAAAAAAAAAGATAAGTCTAATATTTTTTTTAAAATTTTTCTTAAATATTATTTATGTATGTAAAATATATATTTTTTTTTCTCCTTACTATATGATAATTTGGCTATATTATTAAACATATGTATTTTATAACAATCAATATATTGAAAATGTTTATTATAATCAACATATTGAAAATGATTTTTTTTATATAATTAAACCTAAATTTGTTTAAAATCTTACAAAAAAAAAAAAGAGAAAAGGAATTTTTTTTAATAAATATTATGGCTAAATTGTAAAAATATATAACGAATTTATCATTTCTTTAAATTACTCTCATCATTGTTTCCTCCATAATTAAACATAATTTAAAAATTACTCCATATCTAAAAGTTTAATACTAGCAAGGCATAAATTTTTAAAAGCGACAAAGACTATACTAAAACGAGGAAGAATACAGTTGCCTTTGTCAACTCTTAGATACTCGTACGAACCGTTAGTATGTTCACAGCCACTCTGCCTACAATATTATTTTTTTAATATTTTAGTATTTTAAAATAATTTGGGTGAATTTTATAATTTCTAGAACTATGGGTTGTACATATATTCAAACTATATGTTTATATGTACATTCTTCTAAAGCAGATTCTGACCTTCCACATAACGATTATCAATCCAAAACTTTTTCAAATATTTTATAGTACCATTTAATACTAAGCGGTAAATGTATATTAAATTTACTTAGTACAAAATAATAAATATAATTTTAAATATTATATTATATTGCATTATATTTAAATATTCCATTGACAGAATAATTTCTTATAAGTACAATAAAATACATATATGTATGTAAATACGGCGCTATATAATATACATATATACTCTTATCATTCATTCACTAGTGACATATACGATATGTAAATCAACATGATATTATATAAGTATGTATATATGTCAATATCATATAAATAATAATAAAAATTCTTCAAGCAACCGTTATGTTGTTTATTTATTTACATTTTTTTATACTACGCATTATATCCTCAACAATTTCAAATTATCGAGTAAAACAAAATGGAAAAAATTCGTTTTAAAGAAATTTGTTAGAAAATTTGAACAAATCAAGTAACACTTTCGTCAATTATAAAGTAACCCTATATTATTAAAAAAAGTTGTTAACAGAAATAAGAGTATAATGTTGAAGTTTTAATTTTTGTGTATTACTTCAAAAAAATTTTAACAGGTGTTCAAGTTACAGGTATTTAAAAATAGGAAATTTTCAGTTTTTGACCCCTTACAGCTCCTAAACGGGGGGTGATACAAAAAAAATTTCTGAAATGACTCATACTTATTTTTAAAGATCTAACTTCTGTAAAAATTTCAAGTTTCCAACTTAAACCGTTTAGAAGATAGAAGGGTTAAAGGGGAGCTGTAGCTCCGTAACGGGTGGGGCTACAAAAAAAAGTTATTAAAAATAAAATTAATATTTAAATTTTCTAATAGATACTGAAGCGAACATTTGTTTGATAAAAATCTCATCAATTAGTAATAATTTTAAATTAAACAAAAATAATTCCAATTACATAGATGTAGTTTCGGTGACTTTACACGTAGATGTGGTGCCTGCTGTACTAAAACCAATTAAAAATAATTTTTTGTCGTTCGTACATTTTGTTTGGTATAATTTTTTTAAAAACATTTTTGCCTAGTTTTTCAATATTTCTTGCAACTAACACAGTCACACAAATTAACTCAAACAAAACTACAGTAACAGTACGATACAAACTATTGTATGTATTTATTTATACATGCACTATTCCAATATACAGAGATACACATACAGTATTCAGAATTTTAAAGCTCAGAAAATATTTTTTTACAAATTGTACATATTTTACTTATCTTCTTTGCATGTATTTTAATATAGAAAAAAAATTTTGAGCGAAATTTTTGTTAATAAGGTAAGAAATTATTGTAGGTACCTACTACTTACAAGTTTTTTAAATTTTAATTGTGAAAGAGATTAATTTGGAAAAATTTCATACTTAAGCTTGCCATATAAAATTTAATATGAACTTGTTTTAAACAATATAACAACATTTTTTTTATTCAATAACAATATTTATAGACAATGAATTAATTGTAAAAATATCCATTTCGTAGGTTTGAAAGAGTAAAATTCGTTATTTCAATCGAATCAAATTTTTTATTTGAAAAAACATGGAAAAGCGAAATTAAAATTTAATACCTCCAGTGTATTTAATTTCCAACAGTGTATAAATATTGGGGGGTGGGATAAAATCATGAGATATTTGGTTTTTAAAGAAAAATGAAAAATATTTTTTTTTTTTTAATTTTCAACTTTAAAGTACAATATCTCCAGAACGGCAACACCTATCGTTACCAAGTAACTGTTAAAATATTTTTCAGATTACTATCTTATAAGATAAAAATATATATATATATCTTACAGATTATCACACATAACGGTTTTTATATAAAAACACTAAAACAACAAGGATTCTTTCAAATGTCCTTTTCCTCCTTAAAGGATAAAATACCCCATTAAGGATATATATATTTGGAAAGAAGGTAACACCAAGTATCTTTCAGATATAGTCATTTGGTCCTACGCGGGTACAACATTTACCATAGTATCCCTCTTTATTATTTCAATATTTTGTTGAATTGTATACATTCATTGATAATATATATTTAGTAAGTAAAGTACAATCTGGGAGCATTGAATCAGATCTGTTTCTTTTTTTTTGCTTGGTGAAAATTTTCAAAAGACACCAAGAATACCCCCTTGGTAGTGTCAGATTTTTACTGACTAAAACCATCTCCTTCTGTGAAATACATGAGAAAATCTAACTGTCCACGCAGTAAATGAATTGTTATTATTCTAATTATATTCAAAATCAAAAATATATTCAAATTCAAAATCAAAATTTTATCAAAAGTTTCTCTTTCTTCTTACACCACTGGAGTCTCCCGCCCGTTAATAAAGCCTGGGTCAATGCGCGCCGCGCCGCATTTTAAATTGATTGATTTGTTTTGTTAAATATCTATTTTATTATTCTTAATTTATGTACGAGTATTTATCTCTTTTTTTTTAATTTTAACTTTATCACTTTGCGTTAAGAATTTTTAAAATTTGTTTTTTATATGCATACTATTCCAAATTCCGAAATGGACCATTAGTCTTTTTGGTTTTGTTTGTTATTTATTTAATAAATGTACCAACTTAGCTAATAACAAAAAGACTTTGCTCAATTATTCTTAATTTAAATTTTAAATTATTCTTCCATACACATACATTACCTGATATTACCAGATATTACTATGTATGTTGAATATTTCTTAAATTTCGTTTTGCTTTAATATTTTTATTTATAGGAGTTGGATAATTTTTTTTTTTTGATTCTTATAATTCTATTTTTCCTTTCTTTTGCATATTTAGAGTTCTTTTATATTTGTGCACCCTTTTCTTGTGCCATTTTATGTTTTTCCGTAACAGTACTAAGATCATGAAATCTAATATAAATTTACGATAATCAATATAAGCTTGACTATTATCAAACCATAACGGAAACGTTTTATGTTTATAATTAATTTTTTTATTCTAGTACAATGAGAATGTTTGAAAAACAATTCTCTAAAAATATTGATTTCTAACTTAGTTATATTAAAAAATAATTCAGTAGGAGGTACCAAAGAACGGAAATCAGAGTTTTCATCAAATGATTTTGAAATTATAAGTAATTCAGACTCAGCATCGAATGTCGAAGAGAATTTTATTAATACTTTTGAACAAGGTTCTTGTTAGTTTTTTATATATATTTCTAAAGCGTTCGACAGAGTCTGGCATGATGCTTTATTAGCAAAATGCAAAGCGTTAGGACTAGGTAGAGTCTTTTTAAAATGGATTGGAGATTTCCTTTCGAATCGCATGCTTCGGGTACTTGTCGATGGTTATTCATCTGACAATTTTATAATTAATGCTGGTGTCCCTCAGGGATCGGTTTTGTCGCCCACTCTCTTCTTAATATTTGTACCTACTTTCAATTACCTCCAATCCAATCCATAGTTTCGCAGATGCCAGCACCCTTGTAGCTTCCTTTAAATTTCATAACCGCTGTAGTATTAATCACCAAAGTAATAGAACAGCATGAAACTTTACTATCAGTGAGCTAAATAATGATTTAGCGAAAATCCAAAATGGGGTGAAATCAATAGAGTTGAATCCAAAAATGGAGTGAAATCAATAGAGTTGATTTCAACACCAAAAAACCGCAATGCTGTTTAGTCTCGCGTAAAGTAGCTACTAATACACCCAACCTGACATTTCAGGGTGAAGCTTTGCAGCACTCAACAGATTTAAACATTCTGGGCATCGAGTTAAATCAGAAATTGCCTTGGTCAAATCATATTTTTGGCATAGCTAAAGATGCTGCTAAATGTCTAGGTTGCTTGTACTGCTGTAAAACTTACTTTTCCCCTTCCGATCTTCTCAACATCTATAAAATGTATATTAGGCCGAAAATGGAGTATAACGCACAGATTTGGGCTGGAGCACCCTAAACAGCACTGGGTTATCTTGACAAAGTGCGAAACAGAGCTGTACGGCTTATTGGCGACCCCAGTGTTACCTCAACGCTCACTCCACTTTGCCATCGCCTTACAGTTGGCTTATTGACCCTCTTTTATAGCTACCTTGTTGGGGTGAACACCTGTTCTAAAGAAATAAAACAATTGATGCCTCTACTCAAAATTTTCCAACGTGAAACAAGCAGTGCAACAGATGCCAATCCATGCACTGTCAAACTGGCAAGATAGCTCAACACAGTATTCGGAAATTCGTTTGTCATGCGCACGCCGCGTTTATGGAACCTTATGCACATTTGTTCCCAAAAGATGGTAATTCATTTGTGTTCGATATATCGAAATTCAACAAGAACACTAACTTCTTCCTTCAAAATAACTATTCAATTTTTCAAATGGTAATTCATTTGTGTTCGATATATCGAAATTCAACAAGAACACTAACTTCTTCCTTCAAAATAACTATTCAAATTTTCCCCTTCATCCTCCATAATCCAATTATCTTATATCCAATTTGCCAAGTAATCCTTCCCTCATCCTTTTCCCAAAAACCAAGCTGTACATTATATTATTATGTATTAAAGGCTCCATCCTATAGTTTGGTTTTAAAGGGGGTGGTTGGTTCGTTAGAGTCCAACACTACTCAGAGGAACCTCGTGCAGTTCCTTTGAGTAATTTTTGATGTTTTCAATCGTCTCTCGTAAAAGAAAAAAAAAAACTTTTTGTTTGTACATAAAACTCGAAGTTTGGCTTAGAGCTGAATACAATTTCGAGTGCTCTGATTACAAGTAATTGCTTTTACGGTTAGCCCTAAATTCTCGCAAATATCAATGCTTTTAAAAATATTTTCTTTTAAAATAACATTTGGACAAGCATCAGCAGATATAATATATTTTAAAATAATTTGGGTGAAATTTATAATTTCTAGAACTACGGGTTGTACATATATTCAAACTATATGTTTATACAATCTTCAAAAGCAGATTCTAACCTTCCACATAACGATTATCAATCCAAAACTTTTTCAAATATTCTATAGTACCATTTAATACTAAGCGGTAAATGTATATTAAATTACAAAATAGTAAATATAATTTTAAATATTATATTATATTAATGCGCACTGAGTATATTTATATTGTTATAAGTATATCGCCATACATTGCAATATTTCTTTAAAAATATTTCCATTCATAGAATAATTTCTTATAAGTACAATAAAGTACATATATATGTATGTAAATACGGCGCTATATAATATACATCTATACTCTTATCATTCATTCAACAGTAACATATACGATATGTAAATAAACATGATATTATATAAGTATGTATGTATATAAATATCATATAAATAAAAATTCTTCAAGCAACCGTTATGTTGTTTATTTATTTAAATTTTTTTGTAATACGCATTATATCCTCAACGGTTCGCATAACGGTAAATTAAGACACCGTATAGCACAAGTATATATTTATTATATACATGTTTGTAAAGCTCATAATAGCACCTACCGTTTGGAATTTTCAGATTGAAGATATACCTTATAGAGCTTTTCTTATAACAATTTAAATATAGAGATTTTTCGAACTTTGCGGGCTCTAGCTCCTTAACGGGTGGGGCTACAGAAAAATTAATACTGTCATAAAATTAATATTTTTATGATATCTATCAGTAGTTAAAATTTCATGGCTCTATTTCAAAAAATTGTGGAGATCTAAAAGTCAGTTGTTCGGGAGGTACCCGAAGTTTTGGTCGGAACTCAACCAAAAAAAATGGGGGATTTACAAATTGCTCCCAGAATATTTTGGGTAAATTTCAAGATTCTAGCTTTCTTAGTTTTTGAGTTAGCGTGCTGACGGTCGGACGGACGGACGGACATGGCTCAATCGACTTAGAATTTTTTTCTGATCCGATCCATACCTTTGAAGGTATATCTAGCTCGCTTATTTCGAGGTGTTACAAACGGAGGAGTAATTTTATTATACCCGATACTTATCGTACTGATAGATCTTATAAAAATATTAATTTTATTTTTAATAACTTTTTTTTGTTGCCCCACCCGTTACGGAGGTACAGCTCCACAAAAGTTCAAAAAAGCTCTATATTTAAGTTCTTATAGCACAAGTTGTATAAGGTATGTCTTCATTTTGAAAACGCCAAACGATTACTTCTTTTATTAGCTTTAAAAGTATATATACCATAAATATATACTTGTGGCATACGGTGTCTTAATTTACCGTTATGCGAACCGTTGAGGATATAATGCGTATTACAAAAAAATTTAAATAAATAAACAACATAACGGTTGCTTGAAGAATTTTTATTTATATTATATTGATATACATACATACTTACATAATAACAAGATGATTTTCATATCGTATATGTCACTGATGAATGAATGATAAGAGTATAGATGTATATTATATAGCGCCGTATTTACATACATATATATGTACTTTATTGTACTTATAAGAAATTATTCTATGAATGGAAATATTTTTAAAGAAATATTGCAATGTATGGCGATATACTTATAACAATATAAATATACTATGTGCGCATTAATATTTAAAATTATATTTACTATTTTGTACTAAGTAAATTTAATATACATTTACAGCTTAGTATTAAATGGTACAATAGAATATTTGAAAAAGTTTTGGATTGATAACCGTTATGTGGAAGGTTAGAATCTGCTTTTGAAGAATGTACATATAAACATATAGTTTGAATATATGTACAACCCATAGTTCTAGAAATTATAAAATTCACCGAAATTATTTTAAAATACTAAAATATTAAAAAAATAATATTTTAAGTGTGACAGGTTATGAACATACTAACGGTTCGTACGGGTATCTAAGAGTTGACAAAGGCAACTGTATTCTTTTTCGTTTTTCTCATGGAATTGAACTTTTTGGTTGCAAAATGAGCAACAAATTTTATCAACAGAACTATAATTTTCGAAATTTATAGGTTCATATCTGGAAGCATCATTTAGTTGTTCTATTGTAAAGTCAGAATTATCATAAATTTCTAATTGTTATACCCTACACCTAAAGTATAGGGTATATTAACTTTGGTATGGTGTTTGTAAACACCAAAAGGAAGCGAGTTAGATATGGACATGTATATATATTCTAAATCAGGATCACCCCCTGAGTCGATTTAACGATTTCCATCCGTCCGTTCGCACGATAACTCAAAAACTAATAAAGCTATCTTGACGCATTTTATATAGAAGGTTACTAATTACGAACGGAAGGCTAAGTATGAATCTGCACAAAATCGGTCCACGGGTTCGGACTCTGGAAGCTTCGGAATGATTCCGGAGCAAACGAGATTATCTCCAAAACCAACAAAAATTGAACTTTTAAATTTTGTACAATGATGTTCGTACCCGTTCGATTTATGTCTCCGAACTTTAAGAGGATTTGGTCCACGGGTTTGGATTTTGGAAGCTTCCAAACGAGCACCAGAGCAAATGAGATTATCTCCAAAACCAATAAAGATATAACCTTCATATTTGACAGAGTGGTGTTCTTTCATGTTTTATTTAAGTCTCTAAAATTTGAAAAGATTTGGTCCATGGGTTCGGATTTTGGAAGCTTCTGAACGAGCCCCAGAGCAAACGAGATTATCTCCAAAATCAACAAAGATAGAACCTTCATATTTTGTACAATGATGTTCCTTTCCGTTCGATTTATGTCTATGAAATTTAAGAGGATTTGGTTAATGGGTTTGGATTTTGGAAGCTTCCGAACGAGCACCAGAGCAAATGAGATTATCTCCAAAACCAACTAAGATATAACCCTTAAATTTGACAGAGTGGTGTTGTTTCATATTTTATTTAAGTGTCTGAAATTTGGTTCATGGGTTCTTATCTTGAAAGTTTCCGAACGAGCCTCAGAGCAAACGAGTATATCTCCACAACCAACAAAGATAGAACCTTTATTTTTAGTGCAAGAGTGTGCTGTTATGTTTCCTTTTCTATAAAATTGGAAACTGACATTTGAAAGAATTTGAACTTTGGATTCGTATTTTGGTAGCTTCCGAACGAGCCCCACAGCAAACGAGATTATCTCCAAAACCAACAAAGAAATCTTTAAATTTTTTACAATGATGTTCCTTTCCGTTTGATTTATGTCCCTGAAATTTATGAAGATATGGTCCATGGATTTTTGATTGTGGAAGTTTCCGAACGCGCCCCAGAGCAAATGAGATTATTTCCAAAAACAACAAAGATATAACCTTTAAATTCGGCAGAGTGGTGTTCTTTCATGTTTTATTTAGGTCTCTGAAATTTGAGAGGATTTGGTCCTTGGGTTCGGATTTTGGAAGCTTCCGAACGAGCCTCAGAGCAAATCATATTATCTCCAAAAGCAACAAATATATAATCTTTA
This sequence comes from Poecilobothrus nobilitatus, assembly GCA_947095535.1. Lineage (NCBI taxonomy): Eukaryota > Metazoa > Arthropoda > Insecta > Diptera > Dolichopodidae > Poecilobothrus > Poecilobothrus nobilitatus. The sequence continues at coordinate 142,833,645 of OX352772.1, forward strand.
AATTAAGCAGAATGGTGTTCCTTCATGTTTGATTTATGTTTCTGAACTTTGTGAGGATTTGGTCCATGGGTTCAAATCTTGGAAGCTTCATGACGAGCCTCAGAGCAAACGAGTATATCTCCACAACCAACAAAGGTAGAACTTTTATTTTTAGTACAAAGGTGTTCTGTTCTGTTTCCTTTTCTGTAAAATTGGAAACTGACATTTGAAAGAATTTAAACCATGGGTTCGTATTTTAGAAACTTCCGGACGAGCCCAAGAGCAATGAGCATATCTCCAAAACCAGCAAAAGTAGAACCTTTAAATTTAGTACAATGGTGTTCTGGCATGTTTTCTTTATGTTCCTGAGATGGATTCGATGAATTGGAGTGCCAATTTGGGTACCTGACACACACCTTCCAAGAACTAACAGTCTTCGAAATTAATAAAGATAGAAACTTAAAATTTTTTACAAAGGTGTCAAGCATATCCCAAGAGGATGCCTCTTTTACGTTCCTGAAATTCAAGTTGAATAAGACAGAAAAGGGAAGAAGTTCAAGCAGCTGCCAAAAATTCTTATGGATTTTTAATTTAATTCGAATTATTCAGGTGTAGGGAATTAAAAAGTCGGTTGCATCGACTTACTGTTACATTTACTTGTTTTTTGTAAAATTTTGAAGCATTATTTATAATAAATTGCTAGAGTGAAGAACTATTGCTATTATCTTCTGTATTATTAACATCAATAATGGGTGTATTTGCAGTATTTAAATGTACTGTATTGAATATAGGAACAGCAGATTTTTCTAAATGGCCTTTAATTGAAAAATCGCTACTCTTAAAATGAAAAGCGCAAATAAAAGGTCTTTTCTTTGGTTTCATGAATGGTCCACAAATTTTATGCCATAAATCACACCTATTTTTATTTTGGAAAATTAAAAAGTTCTAAAAACATATCTGACTTCAAAAAAAATATAGAAACCTACATAATAACAGATTAAAATCAAATATAATAAAAGCAAATGCTACCTATATGCTTATTCTATATTATTAACAACTAAATAAGTACAAAATATATTTATTACCTTTTGAAGCTTTTAATTTTATTTGGAAATTCGAAAAATTTTCTTTCTTGATTTATAAGTTTTCTAAATTTTCAATGAAACAACAAATTGTCTACTTTTTATGCATTATATCAGGGAGAATTACAATTATATAAATTAAAAAACACAAAATTGAATCTTATTTAATAATTTTTTTAAAATTTAACGTGATTTAACAACCAATTTACGTTTTTTTTTTTACATTATCATGCCACATACCACCTGATACCACACTTTACTATCAATCAGTTCAATTTATGTAGATGCACATGCAGTAAATAGAACACATATACATGCATAATCAATTACAAAATACATTAGATTAGGATTCATACATATATATATTCATACATTTTCATACATAGAAATTTACACATATTAAAAAAAAAAAAATGTTTTTAACATCAATCGTGAAGACTCAAGAAATACAGTTAAATTAAAATAAATCAACCAATAACAAATTTCCATCACTTCAACGCAAAAAAAAATTTTTTTCAACAATAAGACCATCAGTCAGCAACATTTCCTCACTTAAATACAAAATTTTTAACATCAATCTCCTCAAACTACATTTTTTGTTCAACAATAAGACCATCATTCATCAACACTATTCAGCAATCATCAGCAACATTTCATCACTTAAATACAATTTTTTTAATAAAAATCTTCTGCTCCTCAAACAATAATTTTTTCAACAATAAGACCATCAGTCATCAACAATATTCAGCAATCATCAGCAACATTCACCGGTGTAAAGCAACAATTTTTAATATTCTCTGCATCACACAAGAATAATTTAATATTTTATAACAAAACATTTCTTTCCACAAATCAGAGTAAGTTATCTTTAATTTAAATAAATAAAAAAAAAAAGAGGTATATATAGCAATTAAGTCTAACAGACTGAACAAATTTTTTTTTTTTTTCTTTAATATATACATAATTTATTATAACACTCTTTAAATTCAGTAATTTCATTTAAACTAAATTAATATCAAATAACTTTTAAAACATTGTAAAAATTTTCACATGTTAATTTTTTTTTTAACTATGTATAATTTAATCACTCAATTTATTTTTAATATCTTTTGAAATAATTCTTAAAACATTGTAAAAAAAAGAAAAACATTTAAATTTTTTTTTTATTTTAAATTATGATTTCTATTTGTTTACTACCAACTAAAACACTAAATTTTTATAATTTTAAATTAATCTTAATTAATTTATTTTACACTGTTTACTCACTATTTTAATTTCAATTTAAATGCTTATTTTTTTAACTTTTAACTTTTTAACTTAAAAACACAATGTTTATTTTAAAAACATAAAATTTATTTTATATTATATTATTGTTTACATCCTTTTTTTCTTAAAAAAAAAAAACACAAATGTGAAATATGTTCCCTTTGTACTATAAATTATTTTAATTATTTTTTAAATTATTAAATTATAAAAAACTTCAAATTAATCAAACTTTTGCGCCGTAGAGGCACACTTATTCTCAAAAAGGCCAGTATTGTTAGCACTATGCGAAACTCAATTTAAAGACGATAGTATTAATTTTAATATTAACGGCTATTCTTTGGTTTCGCATTTCATTACCCACAAAGGTTCGCTTTATATATTCGTACTGATGTAACTTTCAACAGCCTTCGCAATTTAAAAGGCTCCAACCATATTTTTCATTATATCTGGATTAAACTACGTTTTGAAAAGTCTACAATAATTTTCTGTTTTTTATGCAGATCTCCCCAAGCAAGTGAGTCTGAAACAGCTGTTGCCATTGAGGAACCATCGAATAACATCAACTCAGTCCTGGGCCAACATCCGGATGCTGAGATTGTTATCGCTGGTGACTTCAATGTACACAACAAAATCTTTCTCCATTATTCTAGTCCCAATTCACCAGAAGGCAGACAAGTTGTACTATTTTCGAATCTCTTCCAACTTTCTCAACTTGTTAGAAACCCAACTAGAGTTCCAGATCAAAATGGCCATAATCGACATCTTCTACACTTATTTCTAACCACAAATCCAGAAAAATACTCAATTTCTGTTAACTCTCCTCTTGGTAACTCTGAGCATTTCCTTGTTAAAACAAGTTTCCCAGAAGGTATATCCGCTAGTCCAAGCATAACTCCAAAAAGATTGTATGGCATTTACTACCGGGCTAACTGGGATGGCGTGAATCATTTTTTAAAAGGCTTCGACTAGTCTATATACTTTCGTCAAAGAAATGTTGATCTATTTGCTGATGCCATTTGTAAAGCTATAATGCTAGGTATGAAACTGTTCATAACTAGATCGTGTAAGTCTATTAAACCAAATACCAAGTCATGGTTTAATTACATTTGCAAAAGGGCCATCGGAAATAAAGAGTAAAAGTTTAAACTTTACAAGGCTAATGTCTCGGAGACATCACGTAGATGTTATAAAGTGGCTCGAAATGATTGTAAAAAAATTATCGTAAAAAAGTTTCTGCATAACCAGAGGTTGAAGCATAAAATTCTCCACCAACCCAACTGCAATCGTTATTTTTGGATATTTGCAAAAAATATTAAGCAGAACTTTTGTAAATCTTCATTTCCTCCCTTGATTGATAATAATGGCTCTATCATGTCAGATTCGGCTGGTAAAACTAACTTGTTTGCAAGATTTTTTGCTGCAAATTCTACACTCCCTCCTACAACTCAGCTTCCACCAACAATTCCTGAAGTTAATCGCTCGTGTAGATTTGAAAAGATTTACTTCAGGAATCGAGTTGTAGTGAAAGTTCTGAAGAATCTGAATGATAAAAAGTCCACAGGCCCTGATGAAATCCCCGCCATGGTTCTGAAAAATACTGCCTTCTCCATTTCGAAACCTCTGCGCAAACTTTTTTACCCTTTTTTACCTCTTCCAGCCAAAAGTAGACAATTAGTAATTCTACATAGTAAAGTATTTATCTAAATGTTTGACAGTTGAAGTGTATCTTAGTGTAAGATTAAGGCTTATAAGATTATCTATAAGCCTAGAAACTGGTATGATTTCACCATGAATTCTAATCAAGGCGGTTCTCATTTGCATTCAAGTTTCAATCTGGCCACTCATTGATAATACTATAAAAATTAAAGGTATTACTCATAATTATATTGTGTCTTTAGGTATAGTGTATACAAAAATTTATATTGCTACATTAAACTCCTTGCCTAATACATATTACACTAAATTCGTACAACAATGATATAATACTCAATTTCTACAATTATAACATTAAACTTAAGTGTCAAAATTATCAAGTTACATTATAAACACAGTTATGTACATTTTAGTTTTTAAGAAAGTAATACAAGAATAAAAGAACATCGCTCTGTTTTCTCTGAACTACTGAAAAATAAAGTTCAATTAAAGAACAATTAAAAGATTAGTTGTATTAATTGAAAACTGGCGCAATCGTAAATCACATTGTTTTAAGAAAAAAAAATGAGAAGAATAAATCTATTGCTCTCGTGCACAAAAAATAAATTTTTATTGTTTAATTACAAAAAAAAAAATTAAAAAGTATTGTCAAAAATAATTTAGAAGATTTTTATTTAAACTAAATACAAAACAAATTAAAAAAAAAAAAAGTGGCTTTATGTGTTTAATGGAACAAGGTGTTAAATTAAAATTAATACAATAAAACAAAAAAAAAAGAAGTGAAAAAGGAGGAAATATAAGGAATTTAAGCCGTGCATTGTTCAAACTTTAGTAAACTTTTTTTACATCAATGGTGAAGTGATACAGTTCCAGCTAAATTAAAATAACTCTACCAACAACAATTTTTTTCCGCAACAAGTTCTCGTCATTTTAATGCAAAAAAAAAATGTTTTTAACATCACTCGTGAAGACTCAAGAAATACAGTTAAATTAAAATAATTCAACCAATAACAAATTTTCATCACTTCAACGCAAAAAAAAATTTCATCCATCACAATCAGTGATCAACAATACCATCAGTTGACCATCACCATCAGTCACCATCAGTTGACCATCAGTGATCAACAATACTCCGCAATCATCAGCAACATTTCCTCACTTAAATACAAAATTTTTAACAACAATCTCCTCAAACTACATTTTTTGTTCAACAATAAGAGCATCATTCATCAACACTATTCAGCAATCATCAGCAACATTTCATCACTTAAATACAAATTTTTTAACAAAAATCTTCTGCTCCTCAAACAATAATTTTTTCAACAATAAGACCATCAGCAATCATCAGCAATCATCAGCAACATTCACCGGTGTAAAGCAACATTTTTTAATATTCTCTGCATCACACAAGAATAATTTAATATTTTATAACAAAACATTTCTTTCCACAAATCAGAGTAAGTTATCTTTAATTTAAATAAATAAAAAAAAAAAGAGGTATATATAGCAATTAAGTCTAACAGACTGAACAAATTTTTTTTTTTTTTCTTTAATATATACATAATTTATTATAACACTCTTTAAATTCAGTAATTTCACTTAAACTAAATTAATATCAAATAACTTTTAAAACATTGTAAAAATTACATGTTAATTTTTTTTTAACTATGTATAATTTAATCACTCAATTTATTTTTAATATCTTTTGAAATAATTCTTAAAACATTGTAAAAGAAAGAAAAACATTTAAATTTTTTCTTTTATTTTAAATTATGATTTTTATTTTGGATTTGTTTACTACCAACTAAAACACTAGATTTTTTATAATTTTAAATGTATCTTAATTAATTTATTTTAAACTGTTTACTCTTTATTTTAATTTCAATTTAAATGCTTATTTTTTAACTTTTAACTTTTTAACTTAAAAACACAACATTTATTTTAAAAACACAAAATTTATTTTATATTATATTATGGTTTACATTCTTGAAAAAAAAAACAAGTAAATGTGACAGTAAGTCGATGCAACCGACTTATTAATAGCCTACACCTGAATAATTCGAATTAAATTAAAAATCCATAAGTTTTTTTGGCAGTTGTTTGAATTTCTTCCTTTTTCTGTCTTATTCAACTCGAATTTCAGAAACGTAAAAGAGGCATCCTCTTGGGATATGCTTGACACCTTTGTAAAAAATTTTAAGTTTCTATCTTTATTAATTTCGAAGATTGTTAGTTCTTGGGAGGTGTGTGTCAGGTACCCGAATTGCCACTCCAATTCATGGAATCCATCTCAGGAACATAAAGAAAGCATACCAGAACACCATTGTACTAAATTTAAAGGTTCTACTTTTGTTGGTTTTGGAGATATGCTCGTTGCTCTTGTGCTCGTGCGGAAGTTTCCAAAATACGAACCCATGGTTTAAATTCTTTCAAATGTCAGTTTCCAATTTTACAGAAGAGGAAACAGAACAGAGCACCTTTGTACTAAAAATAAAAGTTCTATCTTTGTTGGTTGTGTAGGTATACTCGTTTGCTCTGGGGCTCGTTCGGAAGCTTCCAAGATAAGAAACCATGAACCAAACCAAAATCTCTCAAATTTCAGAGACTTAAATAAAATATGAAAGAACACCACTCTGCCAAATTTAAGGGTTATATCATAGTTGGTTTTGGAGATAATCTCATTTGCTCTGGTGCTCGTTCGGAAACTTCCAAAATCCGAACCCATGGACCAAATCCTTTCAAAATTTAGAGACTTAAATAGAACATGAAAGAACACCACTCTGTCAAATTTGAAGGTTATATCTTTATTGGTTTTGGAGATAATCTCATTTGCTCTGGGGCTCGTTCGGAAGCTTCCAAAATCAAAATCGTGGACCAAATCCTCTTAAATTTTAGAGACATAAATCGAACGGGAAGGAACATCATTGTACAAAATTTAAAATTCCATCTTTGTTGGTTTTGGAGATAATCTCGTTTGCTTCGGAATCATTCGGAAGCTTCCAGAATCCGAACCTATGGACCGATTTTGTCCAGATTCGAACTTCGCCTTCCTTTCGTAATTAGTATACTACTATATAAATGTCATCAAGTTAGCCTTATTAGTTTTTGAGTTATCGTGCGAACGGCCGGACAAACGGACGGACGGACATCGTTAAATCGACTCAGGAAGTGTTCCTGATTCAGAATATATATACATGTCCATATCTAACTCACTTCCTTTTGGTGGTTATAAACACCATCCTAAAGTTAATATACCCTATACTTTAGGTGTAGGGTATAAAATCACAAATGTGAAATATGTTCCCTTTGTACTATAACTTTCCCTTTCCTTTAAATTATTTTTTAATTAATTAATTCTCTTCTTTTTACTCCTATTAAATTTGCATTCAAATGAAAGAATTAGAAATAGAATTTAAACTACGGTTGTTGTCTAGGCTAATTTTTAGTGGTGGATATAAATTAAATATTGCTTGTATATGATAAGGTATTATAAACTGTCATGTACAATTAGTGTTATTCTTCTATCCAATTGTAATAATTTGCGATGTATGACGAATTATGCTTCTGATTTTATTATTTAGTTTTATTATCTTCTTTTCGCAAAAGGAGATTATAATATATTATAAGTCTTTTGTTTAAATTTTTTAATTAATTTTATAATACCAATTTTATTTTGCGTAGCAATATTGTATTACCAAGATGGCCAACTTTTCTATCAATTTTTGCAATATTCGTGGTCTCACATCAAACTTTTGCGCCGTAGAGGCACACTTATTCTCAAAAAGGCCAGTATTGTTAGCACTATGCGAAACTCAATTTAAAGATGATAGTATTAATTTTAATATTAACGGCTATTCTTTGGTTTCGCATTTCATTACCCACAGAGTTGTCGTTTTATATATTCGTTCTAATGTAACTTTCAACACCCTTCACAATTTAAAAGGCTCCAACCATATTTTTCATTATAAATGGATTAAACTACGTGTTGAAAAGTCTACAATATTTTTCTGTTTTTTTTACAGAGCTCCCCAAGCAAGTGAGTCTGAAACAGCTGTTGCCATTGAGGAACTATCGAATAATATCAACTCAGTCCTGGGCCAACATCCGGATGATGAGATTGTCATCGCTGGTGACTTCAATGTTCACAACAAAAACTATCTCCATTATTCTAGTCCCAATTCACCAGAAGGCAGACAAGTTGAACTATTTTCGAATATCTTCCAACTTTCTCAACTTGTTAGAAACCCAACTAGGGTTCCAGATCAAAATGGTCATAATAAACATCTCCTGGACTTATTTCTAACCACAAATCCAGAAAAATACACAATTTCTGTTAACTCTCCGCTTGGTAACTCCGACCATTGCCTTGCTAAAACATGTTTCCCAGAATGTATATCCGCTAGTCCAAACATAACTACCAAAAAGAATGTATGGCATTTGCAACCAGGCTAACTGGGATGGCTTGAATCATTTTTTAAAAGGCTTCGACTAGTCTATATACTTTCGTCAAAGAAATGTTGATCTATTTGCTGATGCCATTTGTAAAGCTATAATGCTAGGTATAAAACTGTTCATACCTAGATCGTATAAGTGTGTTAAACCTAATACCAAGTCATGGTTTAATGACATTTGCAAAAGGGCCATCAGAAATAAAGAGTAAAAGTTTAAACTTTACAAGGCTAATGTCTCGGAGGCATCACGTAGATATTATAAAGTGGCTCGAAATTATTGTAAAAAAATTATCAGTCAACAAAAGTTTCTGCATAACCAGAGGTTGAAGCATAAAATTCTCCACCAACCCAACTGCAATCGTTCTTTTTGGATATTTGCAAAAAATGTTAAGCAGAACTTTTGTAAATCTTCCTTTCCTCCCTTGATTGATTATAATGACTCTATCATATCAGATTCGGCTGGTAAAGCTAACTTGTTTGCAAGACTTTTAGAATCGAGTTGTAGTGAAAGTTCTGAAGAATCTAAATGATTTGATGGAATCCCCGCCATGGTTCTAAAAAATACTGCCTCCTCCATTTCGAAACCTCTGCGCAACTCTTTTTACCTTTCGTTTTCGACTGGTATCTATCCCAGTCAGTGGAATGTTGCTCATGTTGCCCCAATTCTCAAGAAAGGTGACAAAAGCGAAATATAGACCTATATCAAACTACAGACCTATAGCTATCATTTCGATCATTTCTAAAGTTAAAGAAACTATTATCAACTCTAAGCACAAGAAATATTTAAACGATAGAGGTATCTTACATGATCACCGATACGGTTTTAGAAGCAACCGATCCACTAGTAATCTTATGACATACCTCAGTGGTAAACTTAACAGCAGCATTCACTACTCTGGTGAATGTACTGTTGTTGCTCTCGATATTTCGAAAGCTTTTGATCGAGTATGGCATACTACTCTGTTGAACAAATGTCAAGCTCTAGGTCTTTGTTCAGTTATATGCAAATGGATTGAGGACTATCTTTCGCATCGTTGTATTAGTGTTCTCGGCTGCACTTCTGACACATTTCATATAAACGCTGGCGTTCCACAAGGATCCACCCTTGCACCTACTCTCTTTTTGATTTTTATCAACGATCTTCTATCGTCAACCTTCAATCCAATTCACAACTTCGCCAACGAGAGCACTCTGCGGGCATGTTATAATTTTCCGAAGAAGTCAAATACCACAACCCCCGCAATTGACATAACTAGGCTGTCTATGACCAATATGGTTAACGATGATCTAACTAAAGTCGCTAGATGGGGCTTTAAAAACAAAGTGGAGTTTAATTCTTCCAAAACCCAATGCTATCTGATAACGTTAAAAAAAACGAATCATAACCTCAATCTGAGGTTTCTTGGGGAAATAGTACACCGATCGGAAAACCTGAACAATTTGGGCATGCAGCTAAAACAAAAAATGATGTGGAATGATCATATTTTTGAATAGCAAAAAGCGCTGCCAAATGCTTGAGGTTTCTCTTTAAGTGTAAATCTTATTTCTCTTCAAGAGACCTGTCCAAAATCTATAAAGCATATATACGACCTAAAATGGAATATAACTCACATATTTGGGCCGGCGACTCATCCACTTCCTTAAACGTTTTCGATCTTGTTCAAAAACGCGCACTCGTCTAATTAATAACCCCATAGTGAGTAATACTATAGACCCGCTTGACATCCGTCGTAATATAGGAGATCTTTTTCTTTTTTATAGATATTTTGTTGGTAATGACACTTCCTCAGTTGAAATAAAATCACTGATGCCTCCTCTTAAACAATTCTAACGCACCACAAGAGGGGCAGTAAATGCGCATCCCTACCAATCTACCCAAGTGGTACTCTACCAGTCATAGCAATTCGTTTGTTGTTAGAACTGCAAAAATGTTGTTAGAACTGCAAAAAAGGAATTTATTACCATCCACCGTATTCCCAAAACTTGGCGGTTTTGATATTTACAATTTGCCAAAATTTAAGAAGAATCTCAACAGATTCTTCTCCAATTTACCCCTCAACTCCCCATTATCTTCATTTGTTCCATCCCTATCCCATCCCATATAATCACAACTACTTGAAGTACAAAGGATCATATTCCTAGTTTGTGGTTTTATTATAAAAAAAAAAAAATTAATTTAATTGGTAACTATCACTATTACATTTATTTATAAAAAGAAAAAAAAAAAAAAAAAACTCATTGTTTCTTAATAATTTCTATTATCAAGTTTTGAAATTTTTTCCAATTATTACATTTTATAATTATTTACCACTGAAAACAAAAAAAAAAATAATTAAGTTAAAGTTAAAGGTCTCAATAATAATCTGAAAAACAAAAACGAAGGCATAAGGCATGTAGGATATATAAATATATGTAAATATATGTATGTAAATGTAAATTATTAACAAAAATAACATAAAATAAAACTTGAATGAATGAATGAATGAATTAATGTTAAGTTAAAATTATTAACAAATAATTATTAAAACTTCAATAATGAATTAAATTGAATGAATGAATAAATTAATTTTAGGTTAAAATTAATTAAAATTTTAATTTCCAAATAATAATATTTGAAACTCACAAAAAGAAATAAAATTTCGATTCCCAACGCTTGAATCAACTTAAATTTATTTCTAAAAATAATTTAATAAATTATGTGAATATCGGCTTTTATGTAATTATGTACCTACATGCAGTAATCGTTTAAGTACAAAATTTCGATTTCAAGCGCTTGAATCAACTTAAATTTATTTCTCAAAATAATTTAATAATTCTTTGAAAATATCGGCTTTTCTGTAATTCTGTACCTACATGAAATAACCGCTTAAGCATAAAATTTCGATTTCAAAGGCTTGAATCAACTTAAATTTATTTCAAAAAATAATTTTAAATTGAAAATGGATTTTTAGGAAAAAATGCTACATATTAAGAAAATAATATTACACTTGACCAAAACTAAAGAAAGAAGGAATTATTACTTTTTGTTTTAAAATACTAATTTATAGTTGAATATTTTTTTTTTTCTTTTTCTCCCTTTCTCCTTTTTTTATATCTTTGTGATCTATTTTCAATAAGAAAAAGTGTACAAAGATTTAAAGAAAATTAAATAAAAAAAAAAAAGGAAATTTTTTGTACCTTAACATTATTAATATAACCGAATTTTTATTATTAAAATATTTAATTTTGAAATAGTTTTATTATTTTGTAATAATTGAATAAATCTGTTAATTAATTCTTTAATAATTTAGAAATATTGAAAAAAATGTTAAATGTAAATAAATCTACAATAAAGAAATACAAAGAAAGAAAATTTAAAAAAAAAAATAATACTAAGTAATATATAACATAGATCAATTAGAAGAAATAAGCCGATTTAACATTCTAGTGAAAAGTCTTGATTAGGAATCATGGTGAAACCATACCAGTTTCTAAGGTTATAGATAATCTTATAATAGCAAGATGCACTTCAACTGTCAAACATTTCTACGACGAGATAAATACTTTACTATGTAGAATTACTAATTGTCTACTTTTGGCTGGAGGAGACACCTCCGCCCAAATTGCATCCACTAATAGAACGGCTCTTAATATATTCAAAGACAATTTACCCGAACCTGTTAGAGGGATTATAATTATTAGGGATCGTCAAACCTTATATGACGCCTATTTAATAATTGCAAACAACGGATATCTAAATTTTACAAACTTATCCGACGTAAATAGAAAACAACAAACACAAAATAGATCATACCACCATATGAACCAATATCGTTCATCTCGTAGACGAAATATTATGAAAAATTTTTCAACAAATGAAAACCTTAATAGAAATAACTCTCAAACTTTCCAATACACACCAATAATCAAAACTTTAATAGAAATAATAATTCATTTCAAACCAATTATCCATTCCAAAATCACCCTCCCTACAATACAAACTTTCCAACCTACAACACTATCCACAAACTATTTAGGGCATATTATTACTCAAGGTGGAATTTTTTTTTTTTTTTATTAGCAATTGATACAAATTCATTTGTTACATAAATAACATATACTGTTAGAACATTTAGAATTTAGACAATTAGAATTTAATTTTGACCTTAGCTAAAGCTGTCTGGTCGTATAGAATTTTACAATATTAAAATTTTATTTATTATTAGAAGATTTATTTATTATAAGTTATATTTTTTTTTGTTGTTTGAATTATTACAATAATTAAAATTAAAATTAGGTATGTAGATCTAGTTAATGTTTTTTTTTTATTTTATATTGGTCTTTGTTTTATTTTTTTCTTATTTTTTGTTTTTTTTTTGAAACATAAACATCAACCAATGCATTTTTTTTTTTTATTATAATCCGATTTTTTTATTATAATTTTATTATGTCTACATTTCGATAGTTTTTTTAAAAATTCTTTTTATTCTTTTATTTTTCTTTTAATTTAGGAATAAAAACCTATTATTTGGTGTTCAGTACTTTGCTAATATGTAGTTTATGAAAATACTTAAACCATTGAAATTCCATATGTAATACATAAGCTAACCCATACTATAATTCTTTTTTTGAAAACACTTGTGCTCTGGATTTCTTTCAATTCTCTTGGTAAATTATTAAAAGCCTGGAGGCAATTATAAAGACAATTATTCTTCTGCTTGTCTGTTTTAAATAGCGAAAAATAGAAATTGGATTTGTTTCTGGTATTATAGGTGTGAAAGTCTATATTCCGATTAAGAATAAAATTGTGTTTAATTTTGTTGTTAACTATTTTATATGCTAAAAGGTACAGTTCACGCTTGCATAGGTTATCAAAGGAAATGTACTGATAAGTGTATAGTTGATGTGTAGAATATCTTAACGGATAACCATGTATAGATTTTATTGATTTTTGTGTAAAATGTCTAATTTTTTGATGTACGATTGCGTCGTTCTGCACCATATAGGATTTAAGTAACATAAGTGTGATGAAATATAGGATGAAAATATTAGGAATAAGATGTCTTTACTAAAAAAATTTCTTAGTTTCCTTAAATTAAAGATATATGGCGATATTTTCTTGATAACATGATCGATGTGTGAAAACCATTTCAGTTTATTATCTATCACTAAACCTAGATAGTTAAAATGATCGACTAGTTCTAGTGATTCATGCTTATAATTGATATTAAAATTATGCCAAGTTTTGTTCTCAAATAACATAATTTTAGTCTTTTTTATATTTAAGAACAATTTGTTTTTCTTAAGCCATTCCTCCACGATAACTAAATCAGATAAAATGGCACTTTTTATCTCAGCTTCAGTGTCCATAGCATATTTGATAACTGCATCGTCTGCGTATAATTGGATGTCTCCTTTGATTGCTAGGTGGGTAATATCATCGATACAGATTTTGAATAGGTCAGGCCCCAGAATGAAGCCTTGGGGAACACTTTTAACATGGATAAAATTACTACAGCTATCATTTACGCATACTCTTTATTTTCTTTGCAATAGGTATGTTTCGAAGAAATGTATGTCATTATTGCTGAAGTTTTAGTTTAAGTAATTTATAGAGTAATATTTCGTGATCTACACAGTCAAAGGCTTTTTGAAAATCGATAAAAATACACCCCGTGTATTTACCCTTATCCATACTTCGAGTAACAAAATCCGTTAAAGCAAGGCAAGTATTGGAATTTTCTTCGAAGCCGTACCGATCTTGGTGAAGGATAGCAATTATTTTTCAAGAAGAAGGTTAGTCGATTTTTGATAATTTTTTCAAAAATTTTTGAAAAAGTGCTTAAGACGGATATAGGTCGATAATTTGTTGCACTGGTTACACTTCCACCTTTATAAATAGGATTTACAACCGCAGATTTGAGTGAATCTGGAAAGGTTGAGGTGAGAAACGAATCGTTAATATAATTCGTTAAAATTGGACACAGTGGAGAATTTTTGTACAAATTTTGCAGAGATATAATCATACCCTGTCGCTGATGAAGATTTAATAGAATCAATAGCGTCTTTGATTTCCGTTAAATTCGTTGGGGTTAGTTAAAAAAAAGAAAATATATTCCTACTAACTTTCCCAAAAAATTCCTTATCAATCGTATCAGTGACATTAACGAAAAATGTATTTAATAAGTCACTTATTTGTTGTGGATTTTCTATCACCTTATTGTTGTGTTTTAAAGTTTTGATCTGATTACCAGTTTTTGAAATACTTTTATTGTACATTATTTTTTTATACAAGGTCCACAGTTTCTTACCATCCCTAGGATCCTTGGAAATAGTTAGGTTACAATAATTTGTTTTAGCCTGCGTAACTAGTTCATTTACTTTTTTTTTTTATAAAAAGCATATAGATCATTAGTTTTTGCATCAATAGGGTACTTCTTCTTGTAATTAAAAAAGGAGTCGCGAATTTTTATAATTTTTATAATATCAGGAGTCAGCCATTCATGTTTTTTCTTAGTATGGGTCACCGGGATTACTCTCGTATGCTCTTTTATAAGCAACGATAGGGCATGCACGAATTCGTCAAAACTGTAGTAGTTTTCGTATATGTTTGACCAAAAGCTATTGGACGATAAGTTATTGTAATCTAATACAGTTTTGTAAGTAGTCGCATTCTGTTCAGTGTATGGATTTAGGTTTGTACCAATAAAAAACATTTGATGATCCGATAGCGGAGTGTCTATAATATGTAAATTATAGTCATATTCAATTACATCAGAAATAAAGTGGTCAATTATGGATTTATAATTTTTGTTAATTCTTGTTGCAAACTGTTCATTAATTTTGTTGAAGATTAAATATCCGCTAGAGAGTAAAACCTGAGAATAGTTTATAACCTACTTGTTGTGTTTGTCCAGTAGATTTATATTGAAAACCCCTAAAATTAGCGATCTTTTAAAGAAAGACGTAATTAAATTAAGTTTATTTATAAAGTCTACAATATTAGTTTGTTGAGGTCTATAAAAAGACATGAGGTTTAAATTTTGTTTTAGTAATCTAACTATCAAAAAGTTCGAATTATTGTACTCTCCCTCAATGATGGGAGCGCTACTAATATTTTCAGCCACATATATAGCGACACCCCCGTACGTAATGTTCCGAATTGATTCAGTACGATTAGAAAAATATCCAGTGTACCCGGGTAGATTGAAAAATTGTATGAAACCAAATTTCCGCTAAAACTATAACATGTATTACACATCCATATGAATTAATTAGTATTTCAAGATCATTTAACTTATTTCTTAGACTTCTAATGTTTAAATACAAAATGTTTAAATAATGTTGTATTTCATCATCACACTTTTGGGTAACTCTGTATAATAATTTGTACTGATCGCGGCGGGCTATTTTTAATGAAAATAAATTGTAATTTATAAAAATTAAAGTGCTTATGTAGCAAAAATATGTGAATGTTAAAAAAATTGAATAAAAATAAGCAAATATAAAATTTTAGAGAAAAATAATTATTTGTAAGTTAAATGCAAAATTGTAAATAAAGAAACTAATTGATACATTTTTAAAAAAATTATAGTGTTTTTTTTGTATTTTAAATAACATGTGCAGAAAGAAAATACTTAAAGCTTTAAGAAAAAAATCATGCAGTATAATTAAATAATAAATTCTAATAAAAATATAGAAAATACAAAAACAAAAAAAAAATAATAAGTTACGGACATTAGTGAAAGAGGAAAAGAGATAAAATATTGCTTCAGAAATTTGTAAAATTGTGTTATTTCTATTAATATCAAAATTATAATTAATTATCCAAATTGTTATTTTTAATTTTCTCGATGTCATTAAAATTATTAATATTATGAATTTTACTAGAAGCAGATTTAAGAATTTTAATAATATTGTCTTTAATCCATAAATATTGAAAATTACAATTAATTTTAAATTGTTTAGCTTCATAGTATAATTTTTTTTCAAAATGAGATAGATGATTCCTGAAGTATATTTCTCTATTTCCCTCTTCATTTGCAAAAAATTCTGACGTATATATATGCTGATTCTTTTTTTTTAACATATGCTCTTCTTTAATTGCATAAAATCGAAGACGCACTACATGTTGTTTTATATTATTTTCGTCGCCAATTTTTGAGTTTAATGATTCAATTCGCTCGATATCATCCATGTTAATATCAGGCTTTATTTTTTTTGAAATTTCAAAAAAAATATTTTTTAAATTACCTGGATTGGGTGGTAAACCCGCAACCACAATGTTGTTCCTGTTTTTTATTTTCTGATCTTTATCAATTAGTGATTCCAAAAAGCAGACCTTATCTTCCAGCAGTTTTTGCCTTTTGCTGTATTCCAAAATAACTTTTTTTTTATTTGGTGTTCTCACAAATAATTGTTTTTTGAGTTTGACCAGATCCACATTAAACCAGACGAAACCATATCTACTATTCGCAGCGCCGACGAAGAGGATTTGAACCATATACGTATAACAGAAAAACCAGTAAACCTATTTAAAAACCAAATATACCTGTTTCTAAGTAACAAAGAAAAATGTGTAACGAAAATTATCAACAAAAAGTGTCAAAATATATAAAATGATGAGGCACTGTATTTCTGAAAGAAGATTAATATGCATTTTCTCAAACAATACCCAATTATATTTAAAATTTCAAACCCGGTATCTGAATTAGTTGAGATATAAAAACAAAAGTTTATAACAAAAGTTTAAAAATTTTAAAATCTAGCAAAAATTAGAAGACATCTCAGATTAAAATAAAATGCTTAACATCATATAAAATCCAAACACCTTAGAAATAATCACAGAGGTATTTCTGAGGTATTTCTCGTATTAAAAAATTTATATTATTTTCCAAATATGTTATATTTAATTACAAAACTAATCAACAACTGTGAAATTTGTACACTCGCAAAACATGACATGCAACCACCAAAATTAGCCTCACCTCATTAGAGTCACATCAAAAAATTAACGACTTTGTACATTTAGACATTTGGTTTCCAACGAGAAACGTAATGTATCTCATTACAATCGACAAATTTTCTAAATACGCAACTGTTCACAAATTAAATGATAAAACTTGGGTTGAACGTTGAACAAACGTTGAACAATGAACATTGCATCCTACGTAACTCTATTGAGTAATTTTTGAAGAAAAATTAAACACCTACACGGCACACTAAACGAACACTTAAGAATTTTAGAACTAAATAAAACGGATTCAGAACTAGACTTAGATAACAACATTTTTAATACTATTATGACTTACAACAGTACATTTAACCACAAAATGTAGACTGATTGACTTTTTAAATAAGGATATTACAAAAGTTCAAATCGAACAATTGGCACACAGATTTGAAGAGGAAAAAATTTGTCGCATAAAACGGCTAAACAAACGTAGAAATGACAAAGCAGAGTTACATGAAAGTATCGTATGTAATATGGTAAGATTAAGCCCAAATACAAAAAACTACCCAATTTTCAAGCTAAGAACGAGTATATTATTGACAAAAGCAACAAAAGAAATATAAAATACTGTAAAAAACAACGCATAGGGAAATACAAACTTCAAACGCCTAGTTAAATTTTCCAAAAATTTTGACAAATTTTTTTAATTTAAAATAAGATATACGAACAAAAAAAAATAATAAAATAATTAGTATAACTTAGCAACAGTTTACATATATCACGCATCGAGTGTACATGTGATTAAAGATACGTGTGCACCTTTGTTTCTGTTTTTAATTCAATTTAATTGTTTTATTTTTTTTTTTTAAATAATCATAATATAAAAAAAAAGGAAAAAAAGAAAAAAATGAATAAATTATTATAATAATAAAATTCATAACTTAATTGAACTTGTTTTTTGTTTTTTTGGTTTAAACAAAAACTTGTAAAATAAAAAATATATACATTTTACATATATATGTAGAAACTTGTGAATTGTTTCCTAAAAATATAACAATACTTGTCTATTAGTAACAAATAAACACAAAACATTACCTGATGCGGTCAAGTCATCCAATAGTCCACCCGTCAGGTCATCCGTGCAGCAATGAATTTCTTCATAATCCATTATTATGTTCATAATCCATTAAATCTTATTATTATTTGTAAACATTTTGTTTACCTTTTATATCGTTTTGAATTGAATTTGAATCAAATAAGGCAATTGTACTTTTTATATTCTGTACTTTTTTTGAATTCTGTACTTTTTATATTAGAATGCAGCTATGTTCTGTATGTCAACCCTATGTTTTACTTTTATATTTTGAATTGCATTTAGAATTTTAACGTTAATATTTTTATACTATGTACTATTTTATGTTATGTATTAATTTTATACAGCTAATTTTCTTAGTATAAATAGAGGCGCAAAATTGTATTAAAGGCACTCTAAAAAGTAAAGTCAATAAGTAAAGGATAGGAATTGTATATGAAGAAAGGAAGAAAAGAGAATAATTATAAAATCTGAAAAGAAATAATTTGGTGAAAACAAAACTGAAAAAAAAAAAAAGGAATTTATATATTTACTCAAACTAAAAAAAAAGAAAGGATTTAATATTATAATTTAATTTTATTTTAATTTTTTTTTACAATAATAAATGGTTGCAATATTTTTTTTTTATCTTAAAATAAATTGAGTTTTTTATTTTGCCTGCTTAATCTATGGGTTGTATTAAGACAACCCTACATGGTGTCAGAAGTAAAATACATAATAAAATTTTTTTTTTAAAAATTCACTGGATTTAACAAATTTTTTTTTTAAACAAACTGATTGATTGGAAACATAGTAATAAAAGAGAAGTACAAAGTAACTGTATATATTGATTATTGAAAATTATATGGAAGAATCAATATATACAAATATATCAAAACTAACGATTAAGGAGCTAAAAGCGTTATTAGAAGAAAATAATTTAGTAACAAAATACAATTTAAAAATAAATCTTGTTACTAGATTACTGGATTTTTATAGGGCAAAAGAGTTGAATAGCGGCAACATCCCCCAGTTGATTAATTCCATCTAAATTAGCAGCAGCAACAGCAGTAGCGATAGTGATAGTGGTCAATCAGTGATTAGCGTTAAGGACGAAATTAGGAAAATGCCAGAAACAAACAATTTCGTATTCAAAGATGTCGAAGATTCGCTGGAAAAATTTATTGGGGAAACGGGCAAAAACTATGAAGCATGGATAAAAGATTTTGAAGAGATTGCAGAAGTATGTGGGTGGAACAACATCCAAAAGTATTTATACGCTAGAAGATTGTTACAGGGTGCAGCAAAATTAGTGGTAGAGGCGAATACAGGAATTGCATCTTTTATGAAACCAAAAACATTGTTACAGTCTGAGTTCACAAAAAAGCCGTCCAGTATTGAAATACATAAGATGCTGGAAAAAAGAAAAATGAAACCATCGGAAAGCCATCTAGAGTATCTGTATGAGATGAAGAGTATAGCAAACAAGGGCAATATGGATGAAGAGTTATTAATTACTTACATTATCAATGGTATTAACGACAGAGTAAGTAACAAAACAGTGTTGTATGAAGCAAAATCACTAGTTGAATTAAAAGCAAAATTTTTAGTTTACAAAAACATAAAAGATGCTCAAATGCTTAGCCAGAATCAGACATCACAAAAATCTGATTTCAAATCTCGTCAAAATTTTACTACCAGTAATCAACAGAAGACCAGGTGCAAAAATTATGGTGCTCTGTCACATTTGGACGACAATTGCCTAAATAAAGAAAAATGAAAAAGGTGTTTCAGTTGCAATCAATTTGGCGATATTTCACCACAATGCCCAAATAGGTCAGCAACCACAAGTAAAAATGTAAGAAGAATCAACAGCGAGAACAAAATTCCGGTCATAATAGAAAACAAGAGTTTTAACGCATTCGTCGACAACGGTAGCGACTTGTCACTTATGCAGCAAAAAGTAGAGGAGTTAATTGGCGTACAGCTAAGTAGTAAAAAACAGACTACATTGAAAGGGTTTGGAAACAACACTTGTTCAACATTGGGTGCGCGTACGGTTAAGGTGAAGATTAAGTCAACAATCCATGAAGTGCAATTTGAAGTTGTTCCTGACCACTACATGTCAGATAATATTATTTTGGGTCAAAATTTTTTGAAAAAGTAATATTAGTCTTTGACAAAGGTAAAGTAATCATAGAAGAGTACGAAACGATCAGAAAAACAAGCGAAGAATGGAAAGAAGATGACATTTTACAAATAAATATAGAAGCCCTACAAAAGGATAATGAAGAATTAAATATTAATTCAAAAAACCCAGTATCAACAAAAACTGTACTTGATTTGGTCAACGCATATGAACCAAACAAAATGGTCAAATCAAGTGTGCAAATGAAAATAGTCCTACAAGATGAAGTCCTAATATACCAAAGAGCAAGGAAGCTAGCATTGACCGAGCGTGAAGTCATGAAAAATCAGATAGAGGAATGATTGGCAGATGGAATCATAGAAGAAAGCATTTCGGATTTTGCTTCACCAATAGTTTTAGTAAAAAAAAAAGATGGATCAAGAAGATTGTGCGTGGATTACCGGAAATTAAACGGCAAGATAGGTACCCATTACCTATTATAGAAGACATTTCGGAGAGATTGTATGGTGCAACGGTGTTCACAACTTTGGACTTGAAAAATGGATTCTTTCACGTTGATGTACATCAAGAGAGTCAAAAATACACATCGTTCATAACACCAGATGGTCAATACCAGTTCAAAAAAGTCCCATTTGGTTTATGCAATTCACCAGCAGTTTTTCAAAGGTTTGTAAAGACAGTTTTTCATAAATTAATTCATCTATGCCAAATCATCATATACATTGATGATTTGATAATTCCAACAACTACAGAAGAGCAAAATTTAGAAATTTTAAAAGAAGTACTTCAAGTAGAAAAGAACACGGCCTTATCTTTAAGTGGCAAAAATGTATATTTCTGGCGTTATCAATAAAGTTTTTGCGTCATATAATTGAAAATGGATCTATCAAACCATCGGATGAAAAGATACAAGCGGTCAAATTTTTTCCAACACCTAGATCAATAAAAAACGTTCAAAGTTTTTTAAGCCTGACAGGATACTTCAGGAAATTCGTAAAGAATTATTCAACAATAGCGAAACCACTATCCGACATGCTAAAAATGGATACAAAATTTTACTTTGGAGAACGTGAAGCTGAAGCATTCGAAACACTAAAACAAATTTTATGTAATGAACCAGTTTTAAAGCTTTTCAACCCCAACCTGGAAACCGAATTACACACAGATGCGAGTTTTGAAGGTTATGGTGGCATATTGCTGCAAAAACATCAAGATAATTTTCATCCTGTTTTCTATATAAGTTTTAAGGCAACACCAGCTCAGAAGAACTATACAAGCTATGAGCATGAAGTACTAGCAATTGTGAAATGCTTAGAAAAGTTACGAATTTATCTACTAGGTATGAAGTTCAAGATATACACGAATTGCAAAGCTTTCCAAGTCACCATGAATAAAAAAGAAATAATAACGAGAGTTGCAAGATGCATCATGTTACAAGATTTTGATTGCACTGTGGTACACCGCTCTGGGTCTGCTATGAGATACGCTGATGCTTTAAGCCGACAACCAGTGGTGTTGAGAGTGGAATATGGGATACTAAAACGAATAGAAGCAGCTCAAGTAAGTGACAAATTTTGCAATCTAATTATAACAATTTTAAAAGAACGCGAGTACGAAAATTTCAAACTGAGACACAACATTCTATATAAGTTTGTAAATGGTTCATACTTATTGGTCGTACCAAAAACTCTGGCTAAGGAACTAATTGGCCAGGTTCAAAACAAAGGTCACATTAATAAAAAACAAGTAGCTACAATTCTTAGCCAAGATTATTTCATTCAACATTTAAATGCCAAAGTGAACTCATTTGTGGACAACTGTATTCCATGCATCCTAGCAGCAAGAAAAGCCGGTAAAAAGGAGGGCCTCCTAAATCCAATCGATAAAGGTGACGCTCCACTGCATACGTATCATGTTGGCCATGTTGGCCCATTAACGTCCACTGCAAAGAATTACAAATATTTTCTCATAGTAGTAGACGCGTTCACAAAGTCTACATAGATATACCCTGTTAAGTCAGTAACAGCCCTGGAAACTGTGTAAAAATTAGAGCTGCAATCTTCATCATTTGGGAATCCAAGAAGAATTATCTCGGACAGAGGTACAGCTTTTACGTCCAAAGAATTTCAGGAATACTGCAAGTTAAACAACATTGAACAAGTCACGACCACGACAGGTTTTCCCCGTGGTAATAGACAAGCAGAAAGACAAAATAAAACCACAATTGAAATATTACGACAGATGTCAGTGGAAGAACCAACAAAATGGTACAAGCATGTACCACTAGTCCAGAAATACATTAACTCAAACAAAAAAAGAAGCATTGGGAGAACACCATTCGAGGTTATGTTTGGAACTGTTATGAAAAATAAATTCGATTTTGAACTAAACAAGCAAATGGAAACACTATTCATCGAAGCTTATGATGAAGAAAGAAACGAAATACTTAAAGTAGCACGAGAAAATATTCTGAAAATTCAGCAAGAAAATGTCAAAACCTACAATAAGTTTAGAAAAGTGGAAAGAAAATATAAAGTGCATGACTTGGTAGCCATACAAAAAACACAATTTGGAAATGGTAGTTTCTACGACCATATGAGGTAATAAAAATAAAGCGACACGATCGATACGATGTAACAAAGGTTGGGAATCACGACCGGCCTAACAACACTTCTACTGTTGCCGATTTTATGAAGCCATGGGTCACTGATGAATCGAATAATGACAGCAGCACGTTTTCATACACGTCTGGGTCAGACGATGAGCAGGATGGCCGAGTGTAGAAATTTATAAATTGTTTCCTAAAAATATAACAATACTTGTCTATTAGTAACAAATAAACACAAAACATTACCTGATGCGGTCAAGTCATGCAGTAGTCCACCCGTCGGGTCATCCGTCCAGCAATGAATTTCTTCATAATCCATTATTATGTTCATAATCCATAATCCATTAAATGTTATTATTATTTGTAAACATTTTGTTTACCTTTTATGTTGTTTTGAATTGAATTTTAATTAAAATTTTGAATTGTCAAAACCTTCAATTGTACTTTTTATATTCTGTACCTTTTTTTAATTCTGTACTTTTTATATTAGAATGCAGCTATGTTCTGTATGTCAACCCTATGTTTTACTTTTATATTTTGAATTGCATTTAGAATTTTAACGTTAATATTTTTATACTATGTACTATTTTATGTTATGTATTAATTTTATACAGCTAATTTTCTTATAGTATAAATAGAGGCACAAAATTGTATTAAAGGCACTCTTAAAAGTAAAGTCAATAAGTAAAGGATAAGAATTGTATATGAAGAAAGGAAGAAAAGAAAATAATTATAAAATGTGAAAAGAAATAATTTCGAGAAAACAAAACTGAAAAAAAAAAAGGAATTTATATATTTGCTCAAACTAAAAAAAAAGACAGGATTTAATATTAGAATTTTATTTTATTTTAATTTTTTTTTACAATAATAAATGGTTGCAATATTTTTTTTTTATCTTAAAATAAATTGAGTTTTTTTATTTTGCCTGCTTAATCTATGGGTTTTATTAAGACAACCCTACATATATTTATAGTGAACACAATAACAAAAAGTTTAAGAAGTTTAAGAAACTAAAAATTAAAGAAAAAATTTTACTTAAACTTAAATTTTATAAAATAAAACTATCCTAAAAGTTAAGTTTTGATTTGGTTTCCATTTTATTTCACTTTAAAGTAATTCACTTTAGTAAACAGAAAATAAATTAAAAAAAAAACGCTAATAATTAAAAACAACATACATACTGAATATCAAAAAGTGGCAGCCATTTTCTGGTGATTTTGATTTCGACAACGTTGGAGCATCAACATACACTAATATTTTGAAATTAACTTAATTTAATTATAACATTTATCTTATTAGTTTTATAACTTAAATGAAATAGATACCTAACTTAAGATTATTATTATTACAATTTTTTTTTTCCCGATTCCCAAAAAAGGTGACTAAAGCGACCCCTCCAAATACCGGCCAATAGCAATTATTTCGGTCATTTCCAAAGTTATAGAAATTCTCGTTAACAAAAGGCTGATGAGATACCTTGATTGCATAGGTATTTTGCATGATAGGCAATATGGCTTTAGAAGTCAAAGATCTACAGGTAACCTTCTAACATACCTCAGCGAAAAGCTCAACACCAATATTCACTGTTCAGGTGAATCTGAGGTTGTTGCCCTTGATATCTCAAAGACTTTTGATCGAGTATGGCATTCTGCTCTTTTGAACAAATGCCGAGCTATTGGTCTTGGTAATTCTTTTTGCCAATGGATTGAGGATTTTCTTTCGAATCGTCGTATTCGTGTCCTTGTCGACAGTTTTATGTCTGACACTTTAGAAATAAACCCTGGAGTTCTACAATGCTCCGCCTTATCACCAACTCTTTTTTTGATTTTTATCAACGACTTACTCTTTTCTACCCTCAATCCAATTCATAGCTTCGCCGACGACAGCACTCTAGTGGCATCCTACGATTTCCTTAAGAAGACTAACCTACCACTATCAGTTCGAAAAGAAATATTATGGTCAGTTTAGTAAACCATGATTTAGCTAAAAAACTGATTGAGGTAAAACTAATAGAGTTGAGTTCAATACCTCAAAAACTCAAAGCTGCCTGATTTCCTGCAAAAGAAATCACTTTCACCCAATTCTGCGATTCCAAGGAGAAAATATAGAGCGATCAGAAAGTCTAAGCATTTTAGGTTTGCAGCTAAATCAAAAAATGCTGTGGAATGAGCACATTTTTGATATAGCTAAACGTGCTGTCAAATGTTATGGTTTTCTGTCCCGCTGCAAAACATATTTCTCTCCAAAGGATCTGTCTAATATCTATAAAGCCTACATTCGACCTAAGATGGAGTACAACTCTCACATTTGGGCTGGCGCATCCCAAACTTCTCTGAGTTACCTCGACAAAATCCAAAACCGCGCCTTACGCCCAATAGACGACCCTGTCGAACAAGTAACACTTACTCCACTTAACTTGCGTCGTAATATTGGAGTTATTTCTCTGTTTTATAGATATCTTGTAGGTAATGACACTTGCTCTATTGAACTTAAATCAATTATGCCTCCTCTTAAACAATTCCAACGTAACACCAGAGGAGCTTTAACATCCTATTTTCCTAATAACTAAACCTACATATGTATAAAGGAATCCGTTCCTAGCATTTAGTTAGCGTATAAAAAAAAAAAAAAAAAAAAAACTATTTATAACAAAATTCAGTGGTGGGTAATTAACAAAAAAAGTAATTTAATCAAAAAAAAAAGAATTTTCTTAAAGTTAGTAGAAATGTTAGGAAAGAAATCAATCAATTTTAAGCTAAATATTAAACCATAATATTGTACATTAATTTAGATTAAACAAAAAATTTTAAATTATTAGAAATGTCAGAAAAGAAATCAATCAATGAAATCAATCAATTTTATTATAAATATTAAACTGTAATTATAACAAAAAAAAAACAAGGAAAAAAATTTTGTAGAAATGTAAGAAAAGAAATCAATTAATTTTAAGCTAAATATGAAACTGTAATTATAACAAAAAAAAAATAAAAAATTAGTAGAAATATAAGGAAAGAAATCAATTAATTTTAAGCTAAATATTAAACCATAATATTGTACATTAATTTAGATTAAACAAAAATAATTTAAATATAGTAGAAATGTAAGAAAAGAAATCAATTAATTTCAGTTCAGATATTAAACTGTAACTGTAAAAGAAATTGTAATTTAAAATTTGAAAAAAAAACTTTAAGAAAAGAAATTAATTATTCTAATGTAAAAAAAAGAAAAAAAAATTAGAGACCAAAATCCCTTAGGGGTGGAGGTGTTACATTAAACTCCTCGCCAAATACCTATTACACTAAATTCCTAGAATTCCTACAAAAATAACATAATGCTCAATTTCTACAATTATAACATTAAACTTAAGTGTCAAAATTATCAAGTTACATTATAGATTTAAGTACAGTTATGTAAAATTTAGTTTTTAAGAAAGTAATACAAAAATAAAAGAACATCGTTCTGTTTTCTCTGAACTGCTGAACAATAAAGTTCAATTAAAGAAAAATTAAAAGATTAGTTGTATAATTGAAAACTATATACAAAATCATGAATTACATGTTGTACCAGACAATTCCGATATACCAGCTGCTGGTATACTCGGTAAAGGTTTTATTAAATTTTATAAAGGTAACATTGATTACGAAAACATGATAGTTACTTGAAAACAAATTACGATATTTTAGAAATTCCAATTTAAGTGGCCTAATATTCAAACAATAGTACTACCGGCACATTCAGAAGTTTTAAGGAAATTTTGCTTACCCTCAAATGAAGATTGCTTGATTCTGGATCAAGAAATTTCCGAAGGAGTATTTATACCAAGAACAATAGTGTCATCTGAAACACCATTTGTTCTTGTTATGAATACAAATTCTGAAAATAAACTAATTTCACCTAATATAAAATTAAAAACTTTACCATTATCTGATTTCGAAATAATAAAATTAAAGCATAACTATAGTAAAACTTTTAATAGTACTAAGGAGTTAAATGAAATAATTACTAAAAATTCAAATAAAATATACCTACCCAAATTACTCAAGTTATGTAATGAGTTTTCAAAAATTTTTCAATTAGAAACAGATCCCACGTCTGTTAATACCTTTTACAAACAAAAATTAAGGATTATGAATGACAATCCAGTATATATAGACAAGACAAGCTCATACACAAACAGATGAAATAAATAAACAGGTTAATAAATTATTGAAAAATAAATTGATTGAACCAAGTTAATCTAATTACAATAGTCCTATTATATTAGTACCAAGAAAGGTAATTAAAATAAATGGAGCATGTGTATTGATGGTCAATAAAAAGTTAATAGCAGATAAAATCCCATTTCCAAGAATAGAAAATATTCTTGACAATTTAGGTAGAACTAAATTTTTCTCAGTATTGGATTTATTTTCTGGCTTTCATCAAGCACCATTAGTTGAACAATCTAGAGATATAACTTCTTTTAGTACGCAATCAAGTAGCTACAGATGGAAAGTTCTTCCATTCGGACTTAACGACTCTCGAAATTCATTCTCAAGAATGATGTCACTTGCTTTCCCAGATGCAACACCTTTACAATGTTTTCTTTATATGGATAACATTATTGTAACAGGGTGTTCAGAAAACCATCATTTAAAGAACTTGAAAGCTGTTTTTGCAATATGTCAAAAATATAATTTAAAATTAAATCCTGAAAATTGTAAATTTTTCAAATCAGACGTTACATTTTTAGGTCACAAATGTTCTGATCAAGGTATATATCCAGACGATTCTAAATATGAAGTAATTTTAAAATATCCAACACATAAAGATAAAGATGAAACTCGACATTTCGTGGCTTTTGCTAATTATTACCGTAAATTTATTTCTAATTTTGCAGGGATAGTAAACTTTAAATGCATTAATGAGAAAGAAAGCAACTTTCATTTGGAATAAAGATTGTCAAAAATCATTTGAAAAGCTGAAAAATTCATTATTAAATCCTCATATATTACATTATCCTGATTTTTCTAAAGAATTCAAATTGGTTGTAGATGCATCCAAAGATGTAGTTGGAGCTGCTTTAACACAAAATTATAAAGGTACAGATTTACCAATTTCATTCGCCTCTAGATCATTTACTAAAGGTGAATCTAACAAATCAACTATCGAAAAAGAGCTAGCAGCTATCCACTTTGCAATAACATACAATAGACCATATATTTACGGGACACATTTTGTCGTTAAGCGACTATATACCATTAACTTACTTGTTTTCTTTAAAAAATCTGTCATCCAAATTAAAACGTATGAGATTAGATTTAGAAGAATATAATTTTACAGTAGAATACATTAAAGGAAAATTAAACGTAGTAGCTGACGCGTTATAACGCGTAAATATAAAGGATTTTTGATTAGCCCATGATAATAATAATACTGTTCAAATAATGAAAGTCCAGACTAGATCAACAACCAATAATATGAAATTAAATAATAAGAATGAAAAAAGAAATAAAAAATTAGATAATAAAATACAATCTTCTGAGGAAGACTGTAATGAGAAAAAAAAATAAAAACTTATGAATCAGTGAACAAGTGGAACGTTCTCAAAATAAAAATATTGAAAAATAATAATGAAATCCTATGCAAAGTATTTAGAAAAAGAAAATGCGCAATTAAAATCAAAAAGAGTATATTTATGGTTAAAAACAAAATAACATTAGAACAAAAAAACAGATTAGAAAAATAAGCCAATAAAATAAATATAAATGAAATAGGAATCAATAATAATGATTTAACATTTACTCATTATACAATGAATGATTTTAAAGACATAGGTAATAGAACTCTTAGTAAATTAAAAATCGCGATCGTAAATAAACCGAAAGTTATTTAAAATTTAATAAAAATAAATGATATACTTGACAAGTATCATAATGATCCTATGTTCGGGGGACATGTTGGACAAAAACGACTATATGCTAAATTGAGATCTAAATTCAATGTTAAAATGAAACATAAAGAACCATTACAAATAACTCGAAGTCCTCAAAAATCTGTTGATGTTATAGTAATTGACACAATTGGACTATTAACAAGGACCGTAAACAACAATCAGTATACTGTAACAATTATTTGTGACTTGACTAAATTTTTAATAAAAGTACCAATTCCAAACAAGGAAGCTAAAACAGTTGCAAAAGCTATTGTTGAGAATTGTATTAGATATAGATTGTGGACCTATGAAAAGTATTCTAATAGATAGAGGAACCGAATATAAAAATCAAATAATGAGAGAAGTTCTTACATTGTTAAATATTGAACATAAGGGTTCAACAGCATATCATCATGAAACATTGGGAACTATAGAAAGAAATCACAGAGTTCTTAATGAATACTTACGTTCGTATATAAATGAAAACAAAGACAATTGGGACAGTTACTTACCATATTTTACTTATTGTCAGAACTCCACACCAAACGTGAGTTTTCAAAAAAAATATGCTCCGTTTAAATTGGTTTTTGGTAAAACAACAATAATACCAGAGTCTATATTAAACAGTAAAATTGAACCAATAT
This sequence comes from Poecilobothrus nobilitatus, assembly GCA_947095535.1. Lineage (NCBI taxonomy): Eukaryota > Metazoa > Arthropoda > Insecta > Diptera > Dolichopodidae > Poecilobothrus > Poecilobothrus nobilitatus. The sequence continues at coordinate 142,863,395 of OX352772.1, forward strand.
ATAACTTTGACAACCACAGTAAAGAACTTAAATACAATTTACATGTCATATTTGTTACAAAAAGCCAAGTTAAACAACAAACAAATTTATGATAAAAATGCAAAAGGGTATGACTTTAAAATAAATGGTGAAGTTTTATTGAGAAGAGAAAATGCTCATAAATTAGATGCATTATATTATAATGGCCATTATATTATAATAATTATGTAATGTAAATAGATTTACTTGACCTACATTAATTAAATGAACTGGCCGGTTCAGAAAAATATAATATGAAAATAAATTATGCAAACATAAGCAAAGTATACAACTTAAATATAAATTATGTCATAAGATTTTTTTTATAACTTAAAATAAATACTAAGATTTTTTTTTTATATTACTTTATTAATATAAGGAAAAAATAACAAGTATAGTAATAATAAATAGTATTAAGAAACATTAGAATTTTTTTTTGTAACCCTCGTGTTAATTATGTATAATATTTCAAAATATAAAAGTTGAATAAAAAGTAAAGCAGGGCTGCAAACCCAAAAAAAATCGGATCGGATTCGGGTTCGAACTGAAAAATTTTAGTGAGTTCGGTCCGGGTTCGGGTTCGGGTTCAAATTTTTTAATCAACATAATAAGTGCACTGTGCAGCATTATTGATTGCAAATCAAAATCTATTAATTTTACTTATGTATTATTTTTTGCTTTATTTTTGCCCAAAAAAAATCGGTTCGGATTCGGGTTCGAACTGAAAAATTTTAGTGAGTTCGGTCCGGGTTCGGGTTCGGGTTCAAATTTTTTAATCAACATAATAATTGCACTGTGCAGCATTATTGATTGCAAATCAAAATCTATTAATTTTACTTATGTATTATTTTTTGCTTTATTTTATTTGCAAGTGCATAGTAGGCATAGTAATTAGAAGTAGAGAAAAAAATTCTTGAAGAAACACGAAAAAAATTGTGTTTACTTCTTTCTATTTGGAATGGAATGGAATGGAATAATTTTTGTAGTTGTATTTACTTACTTACATATATTTCTAGTAGATATATTACTAGGTACGTACATATTTAAATTGCTAAGCATAATACGTGTGCTTATACAGTACGCAAATATGTGACTATGTAAGTATTTTACTATTTTGTTTCATATTTTTTATACCCGTACGATAGGATCGGGTATAATAAAATTACTCCTCCGTTTGTAACACCTCGAAATAAGCGAGCTAGGTATACCTTCAAAGGTATGGATCGGATCAGAAAAAAATTCTAAGACTTTTGAGTCATGTCCGTCCGTCCGTCCGTCAGCACGCTAACTCAAAAACTAAGAAAGCTAGAATCTTGAAATTTACACAAAATATTCTGGGAGTAATTTGTAGGTTCCCTATTTTTCTTGGTTGAGTTTGGACCAAAACTTAGGGTAGCTCTCGAACACCTAACTTTTAGATCCCCACATTTTTTTTGAAATAGAGCTATGAAATTTTAACTGCTGATAGATCTCACAAAATATTAATTTTATTTTTAATAACTTTTTTTTGTAGCCCCACCCGTTAAAGAGCTACAGCTCCCCAAAGGTTCAAAAAAGCTCTATATTTAAATTGTTATAGCGCAAGTTGTATAAGGTATATCTTCATCTTGAAAACGCCAAACGATTACTACTCTCATTAGCTTTAAAAGTATATATACAATAAATATATAGTTGTGGCATACGGTGTCTTAATTTACCGTTATGCGAAACTCAAATTTTGCAAAATCCTTTAACCCTTCTATCTTCTAAACGGTTTAAGTTGGAAACTTGAAATTTTTACAGAAGTTAGATCTTTGAAAATAAGTATGAGTCATTTCCGAAATTTTTTTTGTATCACTCCCCGTTTAGGAGCTGTAAGGGGTCAAAACTGAAAATTTCCTATTTTTAAACACCTGTAACTTGAACAACTTAACTTGTAACTTGAACTGTTAAAATTTTTTTGAAGTAATAAACAAAAATTAAAGCTTCAACATTATACTCTTATTTCTGTTAACAACTTTTTTTAATAATATAGGGTTACTTTATAATTGACGAAAGTGTTACTTGATTTTTTCAAATTTTCTAACAAATTTCTTTAACGAATTTTTTCCATTTTGTTTTACTCGATAATTTGAAATTGTTAAGGATATAATGCGTAGTACAAAAAAATGTAAATAAATAAACAACATAACGGTTACTTGAAGAATTTTTAATGAATAACGGTTACTTGAATTTAAGAATATACATACTTATATTGATATATATACATACTTATATAATATCATGTTTATTTACATATCGTATATGTCACTAGTGAATGAATGATAAGAGTATAGATGCATATTATATAGCACCGTATTTACATACATATATGTATTTTATTGTACTTATAAGAAATTATTCTGTCAATGGAATATTTAAATATAATATAATATAATATTTAAAATTATATTTACTATTTTGTTCTAAGTAAATTTAATATACATTTACCGCTTAGTATTAAATGGTACTATAGAATATTTGAAAAAGTTTTGGATTGATAATCGTTATGTGGAAGGTTAAAATCTGCTTTTGAAGAATGTATAAACATATAGTTTGAATATATGTACAACCCATAATTCTAGAAATTATAAAATTCACCCAAATTATTTTAAAATACTAAAATATTAAAAAAATAATATTGTAAGCAAAGTGACAGGCTGTGAACATACTAACGGTTCGTACGGGTATCTAAGAGTTGACAAAGGCAACTGTATTCTTCCTCGTTTTATTCTCAGTTTAAAATAAAAAAACATTGTTGAATTTGATTGCGAATGAAATGGTGAACCTGAACCAAATGCAATTTTTTACTGGGTTCAGGTTCGGGTTCTGGTTCGTCAAAATGCTTGTTCCGGAGCGGTTTTGGGTTCGGGTACGTATTGCAGCTCTGGTTATATGTATAAAATATTTTTTTTCTTTTCCCTTTCCTTTTTCTTTCGGAGGGAGATGTGATATAAAATACATAACTAAAATATAGTATAATGAATTGTCCCTAAATATAAAGATAAGATCAACCTTTTGTTAAATTTGCATTCTTTAATAATCTCATATGAATGGATTGACCGACCTAATAAATATGAATTTGATATGCATACAATGTTATATATTGATTAACTAGTGCAAATCATATACTGTATGCAATGCATCAATCATAATTAATCATATTCCATACTTTCTTTGTTTAATGTTAATGACCTAAGGTATGCCATAATTATGCTATATTTTATTTAATGTATCAATTAGCGATAAGAATGTAAATGGTATAGATTACCAAATAATATTAATAATAATTAATTATTGTAATAGAATTAGTAGCGTTAGTAATAAGCTATAAATAGTTAAACTAAGTTAAATAAAGAAATCAGTTAATGTACATAATTGAAGGAGTTCTCTTTTATTTATCGTGATATTTATTATAACATAGTTAAGAATTTTAAGAGTTTAGAACCGAAATATTTGCATTTAATGCTCAATGGATATTAAGAAATTTCGTACTTTGTGTTTTTACTATAGTTGATGCTGGTTAATTGGTTAGCTAGTATGTTGTACCGGTAAATTCTACTAAGTTCGAAACGATTTTGGAGACTAAATTTATGGAATAAATTATTATGAATTAAAAAATAATACCAAAACAGCGAATATTCAGAGGAAGCCGATATTTTACAAATTAGTATAATGAATCATGAAAATTAAATTGATTTGACGCATGTTGAAAATAAAAGTTATAGAAATGAAGTTTAAATTTTAATAAAAAAATTATCTAGCTGAATCAATTAAACATTCAAACATTGAAATGAAAATAATATTAAAAGATGACGATCATATAAATGTCAAATTATAACTTTATATGATCGTCATAAAGATTATGACTTAATAGATATTGATGAAGATAATGATGACGGTACTTATGATGATGATGATATTGATCAACAACATCTTGAACATGACTTTGTCGACGATGGCACATCTTCTTGCATTATATGAGACGTGCTTTGCAAAAATAAGTGAACAACCGTCAACAAATATTCTTTGTGCATATTGCAGAACTATTATACAAATTTCAGTGAAAGTTTTCCTTTAATTCTGTATAAGATTCTATATGGGATATAGGTAAATAATATTTTAATTATGTTACATTAAGTTCATAACATTTGTATATATATATATTATATACAATATTATATATATATGTGTATATTATCATTTATGTTATTAATAATTACCTATGATCTTTTATTAGAAATATATTTATTCCCCAATATTAAAAATTAAAAATGGATTCAAAAATGAATTTACAATTCGTTTTGTACTTATATACTTTTAGAAAATAAATTTTTAGTTGGACAATTTTAGCTTGTTTCAATTTTTTGATGGGAATTTATTCCACTATGGTATGGTTCAATGGAAAATAAATCCATCAAAATTAAAGGTGGTTTTATTACCCACTGTAGTGGGAATCAAATCCACTTTAATTTGATGGCCTTATTTTTATTGAAGTGGACTAAATCCCATTGTGGAGTTAATATTATGTGGGCTAAATTGCCATTGCCGAAAAAATATATGGTAAATTCCTTTCTTCGTTTTTCGTTGCCTTTTCTAAAAGTTAAAAGATATCAGAAAGGGTGCAGTGTCACAATACCCGAGGGCATTAATTCCTTTTTGAATTGAAATTAAAGCCCATAATTAAAAGGAATTAAAACCAGAGGGCTTTAATTCCTTTTGAATTGCGGAATTAAGACCCACATTATTTTTTGTTATGAAAAGAAAAGAGTAACAGAATATGTAGAGCAAACGCATTTGGAGGAATTTTAGAGTTTTGGATAAAAATTGTGGTATCGCTTTTTCCAGAATATTTACTAATAGGTACATATATGTGCGATGTTTTAGAGTTGGTCACAAAATCATGGTTATTTGCTTTTTCCAAAATATGTATAGTATTTGCCGATTAAATGAAAACCAAATGTAAAAAAACCAATATATATTTCCCTCCGAACTCTGACAATTCCTCATATTCTGAATTTTATAGTATATAAGTAGATAGGTAGGCACTTGGGCCAGACAGGTCAGTAGATCAAGGTCATCCGGAAGTAGGTCAAACCGTAATTAGATAAGACAGGAAGTAGGTTAATTTCATAAAAATAGGTCAGACAGGCGGCGGCGGCCGCCAGACAAGTTTAGTTGTTTATAAAGATTGTATACTTGTTTTAAGTAATAGGTAAACATGGAAATAGTAAGAAAAATTGCTTTTTATTTTTGCTTGCAATTTTGAGATGTTTTTGCTTGCATTTTTGATATGTTTGCATTTATTTCTTGTTTTTTTTCTTTCGTGTTTTTTTATGACAAGTATTTAAAGAAGAGGAAGGAAAACCCATTAACTAATTGTTATGTAAAAATGTTGAACAAAAAAAAAACAGGAAATCAAGCGTGGTACATGTTTACTTATTGATGTATACTTGGCTTAAGTAATAGGCGCATATAAAAATAATAAGAAAAAATGCTTTACAAAATTTAAAGAGAAAAATGAAAACAGAAAAAAAGAAGTGTACCTAACTACATTTGTTTAAAATTTTGCAACTATTTTTAAAAATTAAAAGAAAAAGTGAAAACTATTTATTTAAATCTTACATAAAGATTCAACCATGACAAAATTGATGCAATTTTGAAAAGAATTTATTTCTTGTTGTTTTCTTTTTTTTCTATGAAGTATTTAAAGAAGAGGAAAGAAAACATTGTTAGTATCACCTTATAAGATGTTATTATTATGTAAGAATGTTGGAAAACAAGAAAAAGAATAAGAAGCGATTCAAAATAAGTTAATTGCCTTTGGTACTTATAGTGGTACATAGTAGTGTACAAATAAAAAAAAATAAAACAGATTTGTTTATATGTTTGAAATAATTTTTTCAAATAACAAGCAAGACATCATGTATAAATTGTGTAAAAAGTTAAAAAATGGTTAATAGAGTGAAAATTCTAAGATTGGAAACGTTCGCGGTCGGTTGTTTATAAATAAAACAAAAATCGAAAATAAAAAAATAAATACAGAAAAATTCACGATAAAATTTATAAAATCAAAGAATGTAAAACGATTCAACATTTTTGGAAAAAAATTGGAGTTTATAATAAATCCAGTACCAGACAACAAAGATCCAATAGATTGGATTAAAACCGGTATTGAAGAATTATTCAGCAATTTAATTGAAAATGTTGACCCTAGTGACAAAATTGGTTTCACTTTTGGATGCCAAAGTTTTCATGAACGTGGTCCAGCCTGGATCAATTTTAAAGAATCAAAAGACCTTGACATTTCGGAAATTTGGGAAGTTATTTCAAAAAGTTTCCAAAGCAACTCCGAAGGATTATCTACAGATACGTTCTGTATAAATGTTACATATGTACGACTTCCAGCGGGAAGAGGTAGAGGAAAAAGATACAACAATTTTGAAGAAGAATGTAATAAAAGAAGAGGCATAATTTCAATTAAAAACAAAGATAATCTATGCTTACCATGTGCGTTAGTTGTTGCTATCTCATCATAGAAAAATCTGTTAACTACTGTAAAATGCGAAAAGATGTAGGTCAACTTCAATTGAAAGCAGCGTTACAACTAATTAGAAATTCAAATGTAAGCATCCTAGCAAAAGGTGCTAGTATCAGTGAGCTGACCTCTCTAAATATCAAATTGTAGTTTTTGATTTCAGAGGAAAAGGAAAATCGATTATTTGTCAAGGTGAAGAAGATAAGGAAAATAGATTGAATTTGATATACGATGAAGGTCACTTCAATGTAATTACATCATTAACAGCAGCATTTAGTTGTGATTACTTTTGCCAAACATGTAATGTACCGTATAACAATAGATTGTCTCACAGATGTAAACAGTCGTGTTTCTTTTGCAAATCATCTCCAGCATGTGACGCAAATTTTCCAAATATTAAATGTGATATATGCAATCAAAGTTTTAAAGGTCAAACTTGTTTTGATAATCATAAAGCAACATCATCTACAAATAAAAAATCTATTTACACTCTAATAAATTCCTGTACAAAATGCTTTAAAGTACACAGAGCTGATGTAAATCATATATGCTATGGACATTTGTGTAAAAACTGTAATACAAATGCTGCTTCAGATCACCAATGCTTTATTACACCATGAAAAGAATTTGCTGAACTTAAGAATACATTATATATTTTCTACGATCTCGAAACAACTAAAGATGATATCATCGGGGAGAAACTTCATGAAGGTATTGCAATAGGGGCTATAATTGAACATCAGCCTGATTTATGTATTTTTGAACAACGTTGCACGTATTGTATATTATCTAATGTTGAAAGATGCAATTTTTCTGGACTTCGAATATATACTCAACCAAAGAAAAATATTTGATAAAGTTGTAGTTATTGCACATAATGGACAAGCATTTGATAATCAGTTTTTATTAAACTATATCTTAGAAAAAACCATGATCAAACCAAAACTAATTATAAGGGGAACAAAGATAATTTTAATGCTGTTAGATAACGTGAAATTTATTGATTCATTAAACTATTTTCCAACGCCGTTATCTAGTTTACCGAAAGCGTTTGATTTAGACATAAATTTGAAAAAAGGATATTTTCCTCATATGTTTAATGGTAAAAACAATATAAAATATAATGGAAAGTTACCCGATCGTAAATATTACTGTTAGAATTCAATGAATGCATCGGAAAGAAAACAATTTCTTGAATGGTATGGAGAAAATAAAAACAAGTCTTTTAACCTCCAAAATGAACTTGTAAAAAAATTGTATGAATGACGTAAAAATTTTCACAGCAGCCTGTATTAAATTCAGACAACTATTTTTGGAAGAATGTGATTGGTTCTTAGAAGGAATTTTTTAAAACCGTATACAATTGGAGTTATACCTCAACAAGGATATCGCTTATCAAAAAACCAGTCAATCATTGCCATAAAATGGTTCATGTGGGAAGAAAAACAAAGAAAAATAAAATTCAGCATAGTGCTAATGGAAAAGAAAAAGTTATTTTTGGTCTTCGTGTTGACGGATGTTGTACAGACACAAAACAAATATTTGAGTTTTATAGCTGTTATTACCATGACCATCCAAAATGTTTCAAAAATAATAATGATAAAAAATATGAAACACGTTATGAGGCTATACATTATCCAAAGCCAATAAATTACGCTCTTTAGGTTATCAAGTATTGAAAAGTGGGAGTGTGAATTTCGAAACGAAATGAGATGAAAAGAATACGAAGCATTTTTCTCAAAATTGGAGAACGAAAGTTTGATACCACTAAAACCACGTGACGCGTCTTATGGCGGTAGAACAGGAAACATTAGAACATTTTATAAATGTGCACTTGGTGAGGAAATAATGTATGTAGATATATGCTCTCTATATTCTTGGGTGTGTAAATATGGAAAATTTCCAGTGGGTCATCCAAAAGTTCATGTTCGACAAATTGAGTGCAATAAATTGAATTTAAATGATACTGAAGGATTAATAAAGGCATTGATACTTCCTCCAGAAAAACTCTATCGCCCGGTGTTATAGGCATCAAAATAATAAGCTAATGTTTTCCTGCTGTCAAATATGTAGCTTGGAAATGAATAATGATGACTGCTCTCATAACAATCGTAGTAGGTCAATTTTAGGAACATGGGTTATAGATGAAGTAAGAGTAGCAGTTAAACAGGGATACAAAATTGTGCAAATATACAAGGTATGGGAGTATACTGTTAAACAATTTAATCCCCTTACATCACAACAAGGAATTTTCACTGAAATGATGAACAAGTTCCTTAAAATTAAACAAGAAGCTTCTGGCTGGCCTAGCTTTTGTATAACCCCAAAGGAGAAGTGCAAATATTTAGAAAAATTTTCCAAAGTAGAAGGCATAAATTTACAGTTTAACGAAATGGAAAAAAATCCTGGACTTAGATTATTAGCTAAATTAATGTTAAACTCTTCTTGGGTTAATTTGGACAGAGACAAAATCAATCAAAATTTGAAATCATAAATGAGCCTTATGAATTATTTACTCTTCTTACTGATCCTTCCAAGAGTGTAAATCAAATAACTACAATAAACGAAAAAACTGTTTTGGTAAATTGGGAATGTAAAGAAGAAACAGCTGAAACATTATTAACAGTTAACTTTTGTATAGCTGCACACAAGCTCGTTTAAAATAGTATTCTTATTTAAACAATTTAAAAGAACGAGTTTTGTATTACGATACTGATTCAATAATATATGTAGCACGTGAAGGAGAATATAATCCTCCAACAGGAGTTTTCATAGGAGATATGACAGATGAGCTTGAAGAATATGGAATAGGAAGTTACATTACAGAATTTGTCAGTAGGGGTGCAAAGAACTATGCATACAAAATACATAGTACCAACTCCAAATGGGAAAAAACTGTTTGCAAAGTCAAAGGTATTCGTTTAAATAATAACGCTTCACAAGAAATAAATTTTGGCTCTATGAAACAATTAGTTAAAAAATTAAACAATTTTCAACAAATAAATATAACATTTCCTAGTATTCGTCGAACATACGATCACAGAGTCATCACTGTTCCTGAAAGAAAGACATATCGAATAAATTCCAGAAAACGAGTTTTTGCAAATGATTACACTTCAGTTCCTTATGGCTTCAAAAAGAAAAAAATTTAAAAATTATTACCCTAAAATATTTAATAAGGGAAAATTTAATGTTGGTGATTTTGTTAGAATTTCAAGGTCTAAAGGTGCTTTTCAAAAATGATATGAACCTAACTATTCAACTGAAGTTTTTAAAATAGCTTTCAAAAACAAGACAGACCAGATTACATATAGTTTAAAAGATTATAAAAATAAATTAGTTAATGGTGGCTTCTATGAACAGGAACTAACTAGTGTCAAAGACCCCAATGCTTATTTAATTGAAAAAATTTTAAAAGGAAAAGGCAAGAAAGTATATGTAAAATATTTAGGCTTTGATAATAGTCATAATCAATGGATAAGTAAATATGATATTCTTTCATAAAAAAAGTATAATTAGAATTTATGTAAAAAACTTTTTCTTAACTTTAGAGGGCTGTTAAATACAACAATGTTGTAAAAATGCTAATAGAAAAAATTAAAATAGAAAAATATCTACTAATAAAAATAAATAATTATATAGGTAAATAAAAAATGAATAGGTAAATAAAAAATAATATTCTTTCATAAAAAAGTATAATTAGAATTTATGTAAAAGATTTTTTCTTAACTTTAGAACACTGTTAAATGCAACAATGTTGTAAACAAGGTAGAATGTAAACCAATGGTTTTTAAAAGCGCACATTTCTAAAACACAATACAAACTGTTTAGAATTGTGACTTGCACAAAAATTTGAAAATTTCATGTAATAAGAAAAAACGTGAAAATATGACTTTTCTGGAATTTTGAGGGGCTGTAAGTCCACAACCCTATATAACTAAGAAAACCCGTTAACACACGTAAAAATATATTACTGAACCTTTAATTTTCATGTCTTTTCGAAGAAAAATTTTTACAGATGCCTAAGTTACAGGTGTCTAAAAATAGCAAATATTCAATTTTTGAGGCGTAATAACTCTTAAACAAGGGGTGATACCAAAAAATTTTCTGAGGAAACTTATACTAATTCTAAAAGTTCTTTCTTGTCTCAAAATTTCAATCCGGAGTTATGAAGATAGAAAAATCTCTATCTTTAACGGTGTAGAAGTTTTGTAAACCGTTTTTTTTGGAAATGTGCTAAAAATGCTATTTAAAAAAATTCTATCAATTAGAATTTATTACATTAATAAACAACTTACTTTACAACTTTTGGTTTTTAACTAATTTTCTTAAGAATTTTGATTCTAAACAATGATAATACATTTATTTAGAAGAAAAATTTAGTATAAATAAAGTGGGATCTTCCTTAAGATATATCAATTCAAAGAAAGAGCTCAACATAATAATACAACAAGAAAGCAAAATGGAAAACACAGCAGAGATTTTTGCCCAACAAATAGAGCCAACGCAGGAGTTGGCTCCAATTAAAAGAAAAAGAATTAGAAGTCAGCAAGAATCACAGACACATCAACAACAACATCATCACCATCATTATCAACAACAACAACAACAACAACCACAACAGCAACAGCAACAACATCAACCATTTCAACAACAACAACAAGAAGAAATCATTCTTCTTCAAGAAGCTTTTAATAAGAAAAATATAGAAACTAGAAAGAGTTTCTTAAAAACAAAAGATATGGAGCAAGAGCTCTATAAAAATGTAAATGTAAAGCAAATTAAAACCATTTATGGCCTTAAGTGAGTCTTGGAGACGCGAAATTTAATTATATTTGTACCTCAAAAATAAACTGATATTTTTGAGAATTCTGATTTTGTAAAAGAAATAAAAAAACGAGGAAGAATACAGTTGCCTTTGTCAACTCTTAGATACCCGTACGAACCGTTAGTATGTTCACAGCCTGTCACTCTGCTTACAATATTATTTTTTTAATATTTTAGTATTTTAAAATAATTTGGGTGAATTTTATAATTTCTAGAACTATGGGTTGTACATATATTCAAACTATATGTTTATATGTACATTCTTCAAAAGCAGATTCTAACCTTCAACATAACGATTATCAATCCAAAACTTTTCCAAATATTCTATGGTACCATTTAATACTAAGCGGTAAATGTACATATATTAAATTTACTTAGTACAAAATAGTAAATATAATTTTAAATATTATATTATATTATATTTAAATATTCCATTGACAGAATAATTTCTTATAAGTACAATAAAATACATATATGTATGTAAATACGGCGCTATATAATATACATCTATACTCTTATCATTCATTCTCTAGTGGAATTATACGATATGTAAATAAACATGATATTATATAATTATGTATATCTATCAATATCATATAAATAAAAATTCTTCAAGCAACCGTTATGTTGTTTATTTATTTACATTTTTTTGTACTACGCATTCATATCCTCAACAATTTCAAATTATCGAGTAAAACAAAATGGAAAAAATTTGTGAGCTGCAACTTTGGAACCCTTTACAATTAAAATAAACCTTTAACACACGTAAAAATATATTATTGTAGCTTTAATTTTTATATTTTGCAGAAGTAAAATGTTTACAGGTTCCTAAGTTACAGGTGTTAAAAATAGCAAATTTTCAATTTTTAAGCCCTAATAGCTCATAAACAGGGGGTGGTCCGAAAAAATTTTCTAAGCAAACTTATACTAATTCTAAAAGTTCTTTCTTGCTTCAAAATTTCAACCTTCTATCTAGAAGTGTGCCGGAGTTATGAAAGTAGAAAAATCATGCAAAATTTGGTTTTCACATAACGGTAAATTTAAATACTAAATTTAAAAAAATTGTATAATTTTGATATTAATTTACAAAGATAAAACAAATACCTGTCGAATGACGTTTTCAGATTGAAAAAATCTTAAATCAGAACATAAGATATATGCATTTAAAAATAGGGCTTTTTCAAAGTTTGAGGGACTGTAGCTCCGTAATGGGGGGGGGGGGCTACATGAAAAAGTTGTTCCACAAAATTATTTTTTTTATGAGACCTACCTATGGTTAAAATTTTTTTTCTCTATCTTTAACGGTGTAGAAGTTTTGTGAACAGACGGACGGACGGACGGACAGAGTGAAACTAATAAGCACATTTTTTCAAAATTTTTTTGGAAATGTGCTAAAAATTGAAATTTAAGTACTGAGTCTTTTGGTAAAATGTATGCAAATTACCAATAAATAATGTAAATTGGTTTGTAGTTATAAGTTTTTATTATTATTAATAAATAAAAATAAAATTTAAAAAAAGGTATAAATTTCTTTTATTTAGTTGCTTTATTTTTTCTGATTCAGGTTTATATGTACCTAAATTGATTTTGGAATTGAAATTGACCAAATTGATTTATTTAATTTTTTTTTTTCGTAAAAACACAGGTATTTCATAAAAGAGCCAAAAAAAATTACATCATACATTAACATACATTACATCATACATTACATTTTGAACCGGAATAAAAATCTCTACTTGCTACCTTGTAACATTTTTGTCTGCACTGATCTATATGTATTTCTTTTACTATTTGAAATTTTGACATGATTTATACAACATCTAACTAGATTTAAAAATCCAATTTTACATTTCTTTATTTATATACTCTGAAAACTTGAAGTTTGACTGGGTGCTACAGTATATAACGCAGTTCAATTTTATTGGCAAATCATTTTCAATTCAATTTTGGTAAGATATTTAACTAAAATGGCAGCTGATTCAACAACATTTCCATTTACTGAAGAAACTGCAATAGTCAGTATACTAAATGAGGTCCAAGTTAATGAAATTACATCCACGGTAGATGAGGAGGAATAAATGGAAACTGAAGAATTTGTACCACCGTTTCAAGTTTTAGATGAAGATATAGTGGAGCAACAAATTTGGGAAATAAATAACCAAGAAGGAGATCCTGACTATTTTGCAGAACTTTTTAGAAATAATATATAAGAATATTTGTGTAAATGTATATGTATCTGCTATATATAAGTAATTCATAATAAAAAACAAATTAAAAATTTTTTCATTTATTGTTGTTCTTGTTTAAAACAATAGAAATTTTATTTTCTAGTAGTACGTACAGGTATTTCAAAAAACAATCTAGAATAATTGCATTGGACGCTACAACATTGTGTTGGAATATATATTTCTTCGTGCAATTCCACAGCATTTTTATTGTGTATCATTACAGCTTGAAGAAAATCTATTAAGTTGTAAAATGTGTCAGCTTCCTCTTTGTTAATGCTAAGACATCGGCCAATAACCATTCTTAACCCATATTATAAACATAATTTTGTATTATTTATTGATTTTTTCGAGTACCTTTTATAAAATTGCTGGTAAAATTTACACCAATCACGATATTTTAAAATAGCTGGCTTTTTTCCAATACGATGAAATATGTAGCAAGTAGCTACAAGAGATTCTGTATCAACCCTAACAAGAACTTTTAATGACTGATTTTTGTTGAGAAAATATGTATAACTCAACATCAAATTTGTGTTCGAAGCTTAATCTTCCATTACTACGTTTTAACTAAAGCTTTTTAATATTAATTGTATTGCTTAGGTACACAAGATTGTGAAAAATTTAAATTTCCAAATAATTTGTGAAACATATTAATAATCAGATTGTCGTTTTCTATATGATTATCTTTGCTAAATTCATTCAAAAAAGTTTTCATGCTTAAACCAAAACATCTATACCAGCCATAAACGCAACAGTATTGTCCACATACATTTGAAAGGACACTTTGTATCTACCAATTATTAAAAACTATAATCTTATTTTTTAAATATTTCAAAATTTCCGGTTTATCTGGAACTCCACCATACTAATCAAAATATTCTGTAAAACCATGCTTTGGAATATAAAGCGCAAACCAATGTGTTCCTGGATCTTTTATCTTGTCTGTGTTTACAATTAAAAAAGTAGGTGTTTCTATTATTTTCGGAATTTTGTCTAAAGCAAAAACTCCCTTAAAATATTTGTTTGTAAATTTGTTACATTTTAAAACACTAGTTATTTCCAAAGTGTTCATAACTCAAACTGACTCAAATCATACACTCTACTTATTTCATTAACGTAGTTCATTAAAAATTCCTTTTTTATTTTTTCATTTGTTATAATAACATCAAATTTTTCTAGCACCTGTCTTAATTCTTTATTAATTTTATCATTAGGTACAGTTCCAAAAGATTAATTTTCAAAATTTTCATTTATAATTTCTTTTGTTGGGAATTTGTAAGTAAACTCTTTTATAAATTTTTTACAAGGTTCTTTAATTCCAACTAAGCAAATATCTTTTACAAATAAAGTATTTTTATCGTTACAACAAAACTTTACGTCCACAAGTGCACAGGACGATGACATCTTGTTGAATATTCAAATACATGTTTCAATATTCTATTTATAGGTTTGTGAATATATTTCGATTTTTATCAATTTGTATGCTTGCATCAAATTCTCCATAAACAATAGCAGTTAGTGTAGATGTAAGTGGTTTTGATAGCCTTGCCTCAATTCTAACTGTACCCTGGTTTAGTAAACCTTGACACACTTCATTTCCAGATGCATGTGGAGTTAAATCAAAAGCAAGTATAAAAACTCCATTACTAAACATAGACTTTGTTATCTGATGACCTTCATCATTGTGGTAAATTCCAGTTCCTGAAAAAAGTGTACTGTATGCTCTTGCACAGGAATTATTTTCATCTGAAAAACTGGTTTCAATTGCAGAATTAGGTATTTGAACACCATTTACGTTTAACACAAATTGTGAAATATCAAAATGTTTAAAATTGTATGGGTTTTTGATCTTTTTCCAGAGTAATTCACATTATCTGTCATACAAAAAATTATTGAGTTTGGCAACTGCCCAATAAAAACATTATCAAGTGGTCAATATCATTGGAATTGTAAAACTTTTTACTTCAACGCATTTATAATTATATTTCGCATTGGATTTCCCAAGAACAGCATTGTGTGCTAACAGTACGCTTGGATTAACAGTAACATGCCTCGTAAATAGCGTGGCTTCTATAATTTTTAATTGTGATTCATCAGAATCGTCTGCAAATAGTTAAAAATCTGGTTTTTCAAGTGTTAAAACTATACGAATGCCAACATTATTTATAAGTAGAGTAGGTTGATTAAACATATCTACGTGTAGTTTACCCATAAGTTCCACTACATTGCTATTATGATACAATTTTTGGCGCTCTTTTGAACCATTATTATCAGATTTAGCTATATTTGCTTTATCTAAAACCCATCCTGCACATTCTAAATGAGTTGCAGCTGCATCTGTACCATAATTTAATAATGATTCAATATAAGCTCTATAGTAATAATTTCCATCAGATGGTGTTATATTTTTGCCATTTAATTGAACATTTCATAGTTTTATTAAAGAATGTAAAATGTTATTAAATACAGTTGGTTGTATTATTATTCTTCCAGCAGTTTTATCATTATTCCATTGCGTTCCATCTTTCTTTAAGATCTGTACTTTTAATCTCAAATATGTAGAAGACAAATCTCTATATGTATCGCCATGACTCAGTGAAACAAATTCAATACTTGAAGGGTTGTCTAGAGAAGCAATAGGATTGTAGGAAACTTCTTCAGATCATAAAATGCTAGACTGAATCAGTTGGGTTTTAAAAATATCCAACTCAGATTTCATACACTCAATCATAATTAATCAAAAATATCTTTATGTTTCTTTTTGTTATTATCTTTGCGTCGTTTTGACGTAAAATAGTTTAAATTTTTAATGAATGGTCTTTTTATAGCTTTTCGTTTTCTTTTACCAGAACCAATCATTTCATTCAGTTTTCGTACGGCACCACGTCGTACATTTTTAACAATCTCTTTACTACGATCTTGCATAACTTCTTTTACATTTGCACCAGATGCAATATCAGATAAAGCATTAATACCAGAGTTAATAACCTCTTTTTTCAAAATATCAACGCCCGAAGTAAATAATTCAAATATCTAAAAAGTCCCCCAAAAAAGCTCCCAACCCACGGCCTCTTTGAAAAGGTACGGTTGAATGTAATAAAGGGCCGATATCATCAAGTCCTCTACCAGATTGAATTAAATAATACTTATAGTATACTATCTCCATAATGAAGAAAATAAAATAACATATAGTTTTGTAAAATCGCTTTTATTTATACTTTTTTAAAATGTAACACAATTTTTGTTGGAATTGAACTATTGGAAAAGTTTATTTTGTATCCATATTTATCACATAAAAGTAATGAAATATTATTAAATGATTTCTCCACATTGCAATATTGAATAGTACTGAATTCTTTTATAGTATCAGTGAAAGAATTTTGTATGTTAACAGATCTTAAACATCTTACATCTTTATCACCTATTTTTTGCGGTTCAATTATATCTGTGTATATAAAAAACATATCTTGTTTAATAATTGGAATTAATTGTACACTATCTATAAAAGTTTTGAAAGCTTCTATTACACGTGGTTTATATTTTTTAAATTCTGTAACTTTCGAAGATACTTGATTGAAACATGCTGTCAAATGTCCTTCCAGGGTGTAAGCGTAATTTGCTCTTATTTTTATATCTATTTTAGGTCTAGTAACACATATTGTAGTGTAACCTATATTTTTAGGCATCTCCTCAGCTTTTGCTGGTTGTATATAATCAACATCATCGTTTATAAAACTAAAAATTTCCCAAATCAACTGTCGTTCAACTTCTTTTCTTGTAAACGTATTAAGTGGGCGTATATTTTGAATTAGTGTTGGTAGTAGAAAAACTTTCCAGTCGCATATTATTTGTTTTTCTATGTATGGAATATATGATGTTCCAACTCCTATCATATCCTTCTGCATACCTTTAATAATTATTTGAGTACTTTTTTCCCATTCTTCACCATACACATTCGGAACGAAATCATTAAAATACATTTCTGAAATACCGACTTTCCACCTTGAATCACACATGTATTTATTCATTTTATTTGTAAAAGATGATAATGAATTTTCTGGATAATAATTCATAGATGAATCACTAAGTAAAGTGACATAAAATTCATCATTTACTTTTATGTTGTCCATGAACTTGCGGATTTATTCTTAGGAATTGGAAAATTAAGTTCTGTTTGAGTATTACCTGCTATAGCTGACCTTAAAACACTTCTTGATGAATTATTCAACTCTTTAGTATTTATAGTTTTTTCTTTTTTCGTTGTTGAGCTTGGGCTATCTAAAGGAACAGTTATAATATCTCCTGTATCAGTTTCAAAAATTTGTACATTTCGATTTCTAATTGATTTTCTTTTTCTAAGACGTTCTCCAACTGAAGCGGCTGACAATGCTTTTGTTAAAATATTTTCTTGAATTTCATCATCAAATACTTCGTCATCAGCTTCTTTACCATATACTTCTTTTTCAGGTACAACTTGTATTCCAACATTTTTATATTCAGGAAAATGCGACTGAGATGCCGCATCTATATAAATTGGTTTTGCACGAGTTTGAGTATCTTTTATTTCCGTAATTTTTACTCTTTACTCTGTATTTCTAGGAAGTTCTCGTTTTTTGTTTCTTATTTTAAATAGATTTTGTCTGTATAAATACCTATTTTGAGTGTCCGTAGGATGTTTATTTATCAATATTTTTTTCATAATTTTATCCAACTCATTGAGTTCAGCGTCTGCATTTTGCTTCATTTTCTCATAAATCTCGGGTTTTAGAATTATCATTTTGTTAAATGTTGTATTATTCATTTTATAAAATTTCCAATTATCCCTGATAGTAGTGCACCAAGAAGTGTAGGTAAAAATCCACCACGTTGAATAATAATTTTTCGTTTGCTATTTATAGATTTTTTACGGCAAATGAGTGATCTTAATTTCTTTTTATATTTTCGTAATTGTGTTGTTGCTTTTTTATTCAGATTACAATTACCTTTTAAAATATTTAATGCTAGTTCACAAATTGTTTTAATTACTTCAGGGTCACAGTGTTTTATAATTACTTTCTGCAATTTTAGTTCAGAGGTTTTTAATAGGTGCAATATATGACGATTGGTCTTCAAACATTCCATATTCTTCCCCAAATTGTTCTAATTGATCTCTCGTACAATAACACAAACCTTTTCCAAATATATCACTTCTTAATCGAAATATGTCATTAAGGTCTTGAGTAATATCTATTAATATATAGCCGTATGGGACTGACGTCACATCATTATATACTTTTTCAAATGCTTTAATTTGATTGGGATATATTTGGCGAGCTAGAGGTAATATCTGCGATTTATCTCTCGGATTTTTGAAAAGTACTAGATATTTACAGTTAAGTGAAATTTCTCTTGAAAATTTACCCTTGTGAAAAACATTTTGTGTTGCAAATATTACTGATAATTTTCTATCACATCATAGAAATTTATCAGTAATATTTGTAACACATATAATCGATAATAATTAACAAAGATTTTTGATTATCATTAAAATCTGGAATAGTATTACTATATTCTACATCTTTGATATATTTTGGAACGGCTTTTTTGTCTGGATTACATCAAATAATTCTATTAATATGTGGTTGTATATTTTCTTTTTTATATTTTATTAAATTATGAATAAAAGTGGTTTTACCACAGCATGATGGCCCCGCAACCATCATAGTAAATGGGTGAAACAGCATATTTGTATTAGTTAAAAACTAACATTGGTAACCTATATTTATAGGAAAAGCTTTTTTTCCGAAGTGAATATAAATGTAAATTTAGTAATCCTAATGAACATTCTTCCGTAAACCTTCAACATGAATAGTTACATTTTCTTAGTTGACCTACAATTTTTAAAAGGAAATGAAAACCAATATTTCCTAAAAGAACTGGCTATACTAAAAAAAGGAAGTTTAATTCCTAATGTATATCACTTCAAACCACCATACCCTGCAAAAGAACTTTGTCCAGAGGGAAATTATAATAACCATAGTATTGCGAAAATAAAATAAATGGACTTAAATGGAATAACGATTTAATTGAATATTTAGACATAAAACCTATATTAAAATACTACTTAGAATCAGCTGAAAAAATTTATGTTAAAGGAGAGCAAAAAAAACATTTTCTTGAAAAGTACATTGACAGTGTTAAAATAGAAGATCTAAGCAGAGACTTACCGTCATTATCAAAGATTGAAAATTTTAAATTAACATATTCTATACACTATACAGTTTCAGATGTGCTGTAAAAAATTGTTTTAATGACTATATGCATCTCTAAAAAATATTAAATTAAGATTTTTCAAATTTATATACAGACAGACGTAATAATCAAAGACGTATAGAAAATTGGATTTCACTATTTCTGCAATCTTAACATGATCATCGTAAAAAATTTTTCAACTCAAATTTCTATAAAATTGTAAAATATTTCTAGTTAAATAAAAATTTTTTGAACATGTAAATAAATCTTTATAATATTTTATATGCTTTCATATTAACTCGTCGCTGTCGGTTTATTTATTTATTTATTTATTTGTCATTCTGTCACGCTTTTTATTATCTTCGAAATCTGTTAGTAACATTTGTAAGTGTTGTATGGTGCAGAGGAAAGTGTACAGGTTTCAAAAGTGGGGGTCATGTTGTTCGAGTCCAGTTCACATGCAACTTTTTTTTTTTAACTATCTATTCATCAACATTTTTTGAATAAAATATGTATATATTTTGTATATATGAATTTGAAACTTAAATTTTTATCTCCTAAATTCATGCATACAATACACACGCAATATATTTTTGATCTTTTCCTACTATAATAGTATGTTTTTATGTATGTTGCTAAATTATTTTGTTTACAACATTTGTTTAGTATTTAAATCAAAATATTTGCTGTCAACATTCTTTAATGCATATTGAATATGCATGGTTAAAAATTAAGATTTTATGTTCGTAATATGTTCATTAAATATTTAAGTGTTGTATAGTGCAGAGGAGAGTGTACAGGTTTTGAAAGTAGGAGTAATTTGGTTCGAATCCAATTCGTGTACGTACATTTTTTTTTTTTGTTAACTGTATTCATCAACATTTTTTTAATAAAATTTTATGTATAATATACACATATTATTTGATCTTTCCTCCTATAATAATTTAGTTCAATCAATCTTGATGTGCACATGTATTTTGTATTAGAATTTAGCAAAACACAAAGTATATAGGTACAATATTTTTATGTTGCTAAATCATTTTGTTTTAAAACATTTGTTTAGCATTTAAATCAGAATATTTCTTGTCAACATTCTTTATTGCATATTGAATATGCATGGCTTTAAAAATTAATGTTTTATGTGTTTTATTTAGGAACATTTATTATGTCGATTGTGTATATAGATATACATATAAAATTTCATTCAAAATAATTCTAATTGCCAAATTCAAACTACACACATACATAATATTATTTTTGTACATAGTAAAGAATATAAAAAGTAAAGATCATTACAAAATTATGCTTTTGCGCATTACGTATTATGATTTACAAACAAAATTTTGTCAACACAAAAAATTAAAACTACGTATGTAAATATGTACGTACGTATGTAAATAATATTATGTTAAACTAATTTCCTAAATTATTTTGTTCCGCTCCATTTGTTTATAATTTAAATCAAGATATTTGTCAACAATTTTTACTGCATGATCTTATTAAGGGATTAGGTATGTAGGTAGGTGTTCAAGGTTAAATGTTTGTTTGGATATACGATATACTACTAATACTATACTATAGAAATATGCAGTAAAATACATTTATGTACCTATATCATTTTCATACGTGTTAGAAATATTGCTTCAACTAAAATTGCATTGTAATATTTATAACCACAGTATTTTGGTACATATTTAATCCTTCGAGGTACTTTCATTATTTATGAATTACTGGAATAAAAAATGTTTACTCTTGCTGTAATGGAATCGATTTAACGTCTCTTAATTTACTTAAACATTTGGTATAAAATTGTAAAACGTATTTTATATCAGAAACAATAATTAATGTATGTAAAAATATCCCATATTTTTTAAATTTAAATTATGTGTTTCATTTAAAACTGTTTAAAATAAAATAATAAGTAAAAAAAATAATTTTTAAAATACATATGCTTTTATCAAAACCGAATTCGCCCCCTAAAAAGTAGAAAATAAAATTGATTGGAAAACTTTAGCTTTTTGGACTGTTATAATATAAAAGTGAGTTGCTAGTGCAAGCATTTTGGACTGTTATAATATATATATAATATATATATATAGTGCAAGCATTTTGGACTGTTATAATATATATATATATGCTATATATAAAATGCTTGCACTAGCAACTCACTTTTTTATTATAACAGTCCAAAAAGCTAAAGTTTTGCAATCAAGGTTATGTAGAAACTTAGGACTTTGCATAACCAACGCAATAAAATATACAGGAAAATTAAACACACAATAGCACGAAGCGATAACTTATTAAATATTTTAATAAATATTTCGAATTTGTCAACATAAAAAGAAAAATATTCGACTATCCTAATTCAATGTCCAAGGACAATACTTTTTCCTCTTGCCCAAAAACAATTTGTAACTTTTGTTCCGACAGTTCTCAAAAAATTTATCGTCCAAAAGAATAATTCGATATCTCTGCTACTTCTTTATTTAATAGATCAAATTCGTTAATCACAGATCTATATCTTTCCAAAAGTGACTTTTTTGAAGCTATTACGAGCCTGGTTACAAATAAAGGTGCTGGGCCTGATCTAATCCCTCCCCTTTTCTTATGTAATCGTGCTCATAATTTTATATATAACAATTGTTGTCTATAAAATTACTCCTATAATAAATGCCAAACTTAACGAACAAGAACACGGCTTCAGCAAAGGTCGTTTCACCACATCGAACCTTATGTTATACACATCTGAAATCCTGAATGAAATGAAGAAAAGATATCAAGTTGATGCAATTTACACTGATTTTAGCAAGGCTTTCGATCGTGTAGATCACTACACTTTGCTAAACAAACTTACAACTTTTGGTAGTTTGGGTTTCTTTCTTGCATGGCTTAACTCTTATTTATCTGAAAGGACCCAACACGTTAAATTTCAAGGTATACTGTCTAGGTTACTTCTGGTGTACCACAAGGTAGCCATTTACTTTTGTTCAATATATTTATTTCTGATCTTTCAGAATATTTGGGTGCAATATCCGTTCTGTTTTTTTTTTTTTTTAAAATATGTACATACCTTGTTTTGGTAATTAAATAAATAAATATGTGTACAGCATACGTGATAGTACTATGAAACATACTGTAATATAGAGCTCTTTTCATATTTTGAGGTATTCTTTTACTTATATGTTTGAAAATACCTGTTATCTTTCTTGTTTTTTTAGATTAGATAATCACTGATAAGTTTTGGCTTACAACATCCTCCAAATATTCAAATGAGTTACTACTATAAACTATTGCCGGGACATCTGCGTACATAAATGATTTTCCATTTAAATTTGTGTTTAGCAAATAATTTTTATAGCAGGAAAACAGTGTTGCGACAAGAGAACTACCCTGTATTACTTCAAATGAAACATTATGAATATCACTTTTTAATTTTTTACGCTCAGTGGATTGCATTCTATTTGTAAGATAATTTTCGAACCACTTGTATTCCTTACCTTGTATTCCACCGGCAAAAAGAATCCTTAATAGTGTAGTTCCGCAAGTTGAAGAATATTGTTATCACTTTCTTTTTATCGTCTTTTTATATGTTCGGCTATTTCTTTCTTGCAAAACTTGATTAAATTAGATCGAATTTTATCTGCTGCTGATGAAATCGTGTTCGAGAGTCTATGATTAATTTTAATGTACTGCTTTTATCTATTGATTTAAATTTGTATAGCTTATTAACAGCTTTTTATTAACTTGGTTGGGTAAAGGATGGAATCCTAGAAGCCATTTTAAACACACGTCCCGTTGAGCTAGAGACTTGAAATTTTCTTCATTAGATCAGATCCCGATGACAATACATGATTTTAAAATAATAATATCGAAAAACATTAGAGAAATTAGCTTAATTTCAAAATAAAATTTTCATACAAAGATATAACAGAATTATTACAGAACCAAAATAAAACATTTTATCTAAATTTACTAAACTCACCAATACCAATACCAATACGTATACGTAATACATAAATGTTTTTTTTTTCTATAAAAGACTATTATTTTTTATGTGGAACATTGCATTGTATGCGTACATATACATAGGTACATACTTCAAAATATGTAATAATATGTGCTTCGAAAATATTTTTGGTTTGAAAGCGATGAATTTGAAAGATATGAATGTGTAAACAAATTAATGTGCCGCACTTGAGAGCACAGTGTAAAATTTAACATGCATTTACTTAAAATTTAGTAAGCAAGTGTTAAATTTAAGTTTTTTTTCATCAAATCAATTGATTTTTAGTATACATTTTTATTTATAAAAGCAATGTGTTTATTTATAATATTTATATAGATATGTGTTTTTCCTTTCTTAATTATAATTAAAATAGGGCTTTTCTTTCGAAACTCTTAACATATTAAAATCGCAAATTATGGCCCTAACATTGATATCTAAATTGGGAGCTGCCTTTAAATTAAGATCTATTAGGGAATGATGATCTGCACCACTAATGCCTTTTTCTGAAGTATAAAAACTAAGAATATATTTCCAATTATGTAAAAAAATTAAACAACAAAAAGAATATATTAAAAATAAGAAATCCAGTCTTTTTTAAAAATAGTAAATAACTAATCAACTAATAAATTAAATTAATCATAAAATATATGTTATGTACATACATACATATATAGTTATTTTGATTTAATATAATCCGAATTTTTATTTTGTACTAATTTTTTATACAAATAGTTTTTTATTTTAATTAATTCAATACATTCTTTGTCTATCCAAGAAGCTGAATATCTACTAATTTTTTTATTTAAACTTACAACAACGGTAGCTCTGTTTATTTTATTTATTATTCTAGATGTCAGTTTATTTGCTAAATTACCTATTGTAACTTCGTTGATAATTTCGTTGTAACAGGGAATTTAATCCGTTTTTGATTGTATTATAATTTTGTTTTTTTGATCAGCTGTTTTTCATTAATTTGTTTACTTACATTTATTAAATTGTTTATTTATTCATACCTAGGTGATCAGAAATATCATGATGAAAAAGCGATATGCCTAGCTCTCGTTTTGGATTATGTTTTAAAACATGATCGAAACAAGTATTTGAATCAGATCTAGTTCCTTCTTTGTTGCAAAAATAAAATCAATTTGCTTCAACTATAGTTTTGTAAGTATTTATTTTTTTATCAAAGTAGTTGTTAATATTAAAAATAGTGTCACCTATTATAAGCGAATTTATAATTTTTAGATTTTCCAAATGGGAATCGAATTTTTTAAGAAATTTATTAACTTGTGTTACGGAATTATCTGGAGGTCTGTATACAGCTGAAATACTAAACATACCTGATTTATATTTGTTTTTATACTAGCAATACTATTATATTCATCGTAGTATGCAGCAGTCACCTGAATATTTCAAGCTGTTGTTAATAAATATTCCAGCACCTCTTCCAATTCTATTTTATCGACATTTGTCGACAAAGTTTCTCTTTGGAATAGTTTTTAATATTAATTATGTCAAGGTATATACCTGCAATCCAGTTTTCATTTATAACAATTAAGTGAATAGTGTATTATTATTAGTGTATAATTAATATTATATTGTAATATTAATTATATCAAGGTCTATACCTGCAATCCAATTTTCAGTTATAACAATTAAGTGAATAGTGTATTTAATAGAATCAAGTAGAAAAGTTATTTTGCTTGTTTTATTTTTTAAACTTCCAGCATTCAAATAAAAGATTTTCAGTGAATTTTCTTTTATAATTACTCCATTAATAGTAAAGAAATTGGTTTTAACATTGGTGTTAAGTCGGTATTTAAATCACTGTTTTGTAAAATCCTTATAATTTTAGAAGATGAGTTTTTTCTTATGAACAATTTAAGACCATGATCTTAAACCATGCAAATTCAATTGTATTATTTCTTTTTAGATTCCGGGCCCTTTTAAATAAAAAACTGAAATATTTTGTAAGTCTTTCATTAATAAAAATATCATTGCTACTTTGTGAATTTTCTTCACTTTGTCCATATTGTTCAGTCTATAAATTTTTTTCACTAAATATATTCATTTCCAATATTTTTCCTGTTATTGCAGTCACTAACTTATTTTTCACTTTTTCGTCAACAAATTATACTATTACATCTTCTGGCTCACCTGTTTTCTTAATTTTTTTAACACTTTCTAAATACATATAATATCTTTATATTCCAAAGTTATTCTAACACTTTCACCAATTTGTTTAACAATTGAAGCTGGATATTTTTCAGGAATATCAATTGATAAGTCACCTATTTCGATTTGATTATCTAGCTGAGATTGTTTTATTTTTTCGAAATCGATTCTCTTGTAAACAACGTCATCCTTTAGTTGATGTTTTCTCGTCGCGTAATCCTATGTTTTCTGAGTTATCCGTGTATTCCTTTAAGTCTGTAACCTCATTTTTAAGTGTTTGAATAATATCAGTTTTTTGCGATTCTTGATTATTAATGATAGTTTCAATCTTACTATTTATTACTTGATAATTAATTGTAACTTCTGAATCCCTATTTTTTCTCAATAAACGGTGTACTTAATATTGATATGGAGACTGATTTTCTTTTTTGGCGTTTTAATTCACATTGTTTGCAAAACCAAATGTTTACAATATTTTGCGAATATTCCCGGATGACTTCAATGTACAATGATGAACATTGACTACAAAACCATTTTTGCATTCACCATTACACTGGAGTTCATTATTCGTCCTTAAATTCATTTTTTTGTTGCACTAGTTGCACAATAATTGTATTGTTATTCTTACTATTAGGTATTTTGATTTTTTTTAACTAAATAAAATTCAATTCCCAAAATTTACGCTTTGATTTGAATTGAATGAAACTTTTTTAAAGGCAGTGGAAAAATATGGTGAGGTATGCAACAAATTAATTACGGAAAAAAATTCAAATATAGGGCAAAACATATCATTTGCTGATTTCATAAAATATACTCCAAGTTTCAAATATAAATATGAGAAAACAACTACCATTAGGTTATTAAGTTAAAAAGTAAATAAAAAATGAACAAACCAAAAAAGATTTAAATACTAACGTCGACCGAAAAAATTTAAATATAAAAAATATAGAGAATAGAAGCAATGAAGTAGTTGTGATTGAAATCGAAATTAAAGAAAAGAGGGAAAAAATTAAAGTTGAACTAGAGGAAAATGGGAAAAACCGGTGTGATTTCAAAATACCAAAAGAGATTAAAACAAAATTTGAAATAGTACATATAATAATAATAAAATGAACGAAGTGGAAATTATAGTTTAGGAAACAAAATTTATTTATGGAATTAATCGAACTAAAGATCATTAAAATAAGTACTATAAGGAAATATAATAAAGAAATGTACAATGTGATTGTAGAGGTAAACAAGAAATCTTTCCCAAAATACTGGCAGCCGAAAAACTGTGCGTAGGATAGGAAAGATCTATACTGTTTGATCCCATAAATAACTGAGCGCACGAACAATTAAAAATTCCTTAAGTGCCATCAGCAACATAAAACGAGTGAATGTGAGAAAAAAGAAATAAATAAATGTATTAATTGTATAAAAGATAATCAGAAATATAATTAAGGACTAGATATTAACCACAAAACTGTGAGTAGACTATGTCCTATATAGCAAAATAAATTAAGTTTAAAAAAAAACAATTGGTTACTATCAACTAAAGTACTTAAAAGTGGATGACTTTATGCCAAATAAATAAATATATAGTGTTTCGAATTTTATAAAAAACGAGGAAGAGTGCAGTAGAGTACACTGTGACAACTCTGGGATACCCGTATGAACGTAATATATCCTGTTTCTATAAAACTTGATCATCTTTTAAAAACATTCAGATGTTTTAGTACCGAACTACAGAGATATATTTATGTAAATTGTGGAGTTGTATGACAGCTACCCGAATCTATTGCGCCTAGCTTCATTAAGGTCCAAGAAATGCAAGAAGCCTGGACCGGCTGCTTTAGATCAATCAAATTTTACAAAAGTTTTTGGCATGCAACTCGACACTTTTTCACTAAATTTAAGATAGCTAGCTTCAATAGACACTGAGTTATTTTTATTCAAAAAGAGAAATTGTATGGCAACTTTCCGAACCTGCCATATCATCATAACCAAATTTTACAGAAGTTGTTGCCATAAAACTGGATCATCATTTGCAAAATTTCAGATACCTAGATTGAATAGACATTGGGTTATTTCCATTTAAAGAAAGAAATTGTATGGCAGCTACTCGAACCCGGCGGCCGAAAATGGTGAAGTTAAATAGCAAAACTAACAATTTTGTAAAAGTGACGTAAAAAAAATTTCAGCCTCCTAACTCCTTTATTTTTTGAGTTATCATGCGGACGGACACTGAGTTATTTTCATTTAAAAAGAGAAGTTGTATGGCAACTACCCGAACCTGTCGCACCACCACAACCAAATTTTGCATAAGTTGTTGCCATAAAACTTGATCATCATTCGCAAAATGTCAGATTTCTAGCTTCAATAAACACTGAGTTATTTTCATTTAAAAAGAGAAGTTGTATGGCAGCTACCCGAACCAGTCGCACCACCACAACCAAATTTTTCAGAAGTTGTTGCCATAAAACTTGATCATCATTTGCAAAATTTCAGAAACGTAGCTTGAATAGATACTGACTTATTTCTATATAAAAATAGAAGTTGTATGGCAGCTACTCGATCCCGCCGACCGAAAATGTTGGATTTAAATAGCAAAACTAACAATTTTGCAAAAGTGACGTAAAAAAAATGTCAGCCTCCTAGCTCCTTTATTTTTGAGTTATCGTGCGGACGGAGGGACGGACGGACGGACGTACATGGCTTAATCGACTCAGAATTCGATTCTGAGCCGATCCATACCTTTGACACTATATCTAGCTCGACTCCTTTAAGGTGTCACAAACGTAATGGCAAATTTATTATACCCTTGAACATAGTTCATACGGGTATAAAAATGTAACAAAAGCAATGATAATGACAATTTTAATAATGGTGATGATATTAGCGATAAAAATAAAAAAAATAATACAAATATTTATATCATTGCATTAGTCGTAATAATAATTCAAATTATACAAAAAATAATGTTTCCAGTTAAAATAATAATAATAGTTATAATAATGTTAGTTTGCTACATATCAATGAAGAAATCAATTATGATCCAGCTAGTGTTATAAATAAAAATAAAAACTCTATATATGTAATACAAATTATAAGAAAAGACACATTAGCATACTAATATTCCTAAATTTTGGTAAAAACTAAATAGAATTTTAATGAATGATAAAAAAATTTGTAATAATAACAAACATAAAAGTATTAAAGAGAAAAATTATACGAATTATAATAATGTTAAGAATAATAGTAATAAAGACATTAACAGTAGAAATAAATCTTTTAATAATAGAGATGCAATTAATTATAGTTATAATAATAATGTTAATAGTAATGTTAAAAATAGTAGTAGTAACATAACAAAGCTAGTAGAAGGAATGAATCTTGTAATAATATAAATAAAATTAATAATAGTAAGGAAAACGTTAGCACTAGTGACAACTCGAATCAAACAAAAGTAGTGCCCAAATATCATAACTGGAACAAACGAGGAAAACTATACGTATATGCAAAACAAAAAAGTGGAAAATATTTCATATATTAATTGGACCAATGATTTTCAAGTTAGAGCTCTTTTAATTAAATTTGTTTGATTCCATAATTTAGTATGTAGATACGTAGATAAGATACTATATTTCCGTATAACAATATATATTATGTACGTTTTTTTTCTAAACTAATTTCTGTAAATTAATTCGGTAATGTTATAATACGATAACAATATTCATAATTTAGCATTTGTTAATATAATATTCTTTTTTTTTTAGGCGAATTCTCATTTCAAAAATTTATGTGCGAATTCTCATTCTGTAATCATAGTATACAATTATACATAATTTTATTCTCTTGTACTTAATTCTGTAATGTAGTCGAATACTTTTGTTTTTGTTTTTTTTTTGCTCAGCACTCATCATCCGTCAATACCCAATTTTTTTTGTGTTATTTACTTGAGTTTAAAGTTAACGAAAAAAGTGAATTTGTAATTTTTATAAAAATATATATGTATGTGTGAATATTTATTTTTTTTGTGTTGTGTTTGTTTGTTTGTGTTGTGTTTTTGTGTTTGTTTAAAATATACTTAGAAAAAAATTAGCAAACAAATGCAGTTATTTAAAATCTGTAGATTTTTTTTTGTTTCAAGAAAAGTCTGTTATAAAATTTAATAATTTTATGTAGGTACCTATTATTTAAAAAACTTTTACATACATGATTTTATTTCATTTTTATTTTGAATGTATTTCTCTGCCACATAAATGTGAACAGGAAATTACACAGCCTTTCCCGTTCAGACGTGGCCGTTATTTCATATATTATTTAATGTTTTTAGTTTAAAATGAAATGCATAATTTCAATTTAAATAGGTATACCTACATACAAACATATATGTAATCAAGCATTAAGCATAATATTTTGTAAGTCATAAAAATTTGAAAGATTAAAAAAAAAATATTCATACATACATATGTAGATGCATATATACATTTATCCTAATTCACTTTTTCCTTTACATTTAAACTCAAGTAAAACATAAACAACACAAAAAAAATTGACAATGAATATTGAAAAAAGAAAACAAAAACAAGATTTCGGTAGTTTGTTTGTAAATTACAGATATTTTAAAGTGAAAGAATAAAATTATGTATACGGAATACGAATTAGCTTAAAAAAAAGAATACAAAATACTAATGCTAAATGCTAAAAAAAAGTAAAAAAAACCATATCAATAAAAGTATTGAGAATGCCGGAAGTATTTCTAGAAAACTGTGGAAAGTATTAAATAATAATATAAGGAATACTAACAAAGATTAATCCATTTTAGATAACTTAGAATTCACTATACATGCCTTAGTTTTCACTGAAATTTGGATTGCAAATGAAGATATTGATTATGTAAATTTAAATAATTACAATAAAATATTTTCATGCCGTACTAATAGGCGAGGTGGGAGAGTTGGATTATTTATTCACACTTCAATTTATTTAACTCTATCAAAAAATTATTGTGATGAGAGAAACAGCATAATTTCATTGAATATTACAAATAAGTCACACAAAATTAATGGCAATTTAAAGACCTCCATCTGCAAATGCTTCTGATGTGAGCACCTTCTTCACTCTACTTGACAACCTTCTTCATGATGCTGGTAACACAAACTGTTTAATTGTTGGTGATTCAATATTAAAAATCCTACAGAAAAAATGTTTTTGATTATCTCAATATTGTTGAAAGTAATGGTTTTTACTTATGTGATGACTCCGTCACAAGAACAATATCAGGCACGTGCATTGATTATTCTGAAAAATAAAATTTCTAATAAGCTTATTATACCCGTACGATAGGATCGGGTATAATAAAATTACTCCTCCGTTTGTAACACCTCGAAATAAGCGAGCTAGATATACCTTCAAAGGTATGGATCGGATCAGAAAAAAATTCTAAGACTTTTGAGCCATGTCCGTCCGTCCGTCCGTCAGCACGCTAACTCTTAAACTAAAAAAGCTAGAATCTTGAAATTTACACAAAATATTCTAGGAGTAATTTGTAGGTTCCCTATTTTTTTTGGTTGAGTTTGCACCAAAACTTAGGGTAGCTCTCGAACACCTAACTTTTAGATCCCCACATTTTTTTTGAAATAGAGCTATGAAATTTTAACCGCTGATAGATCTCACAAAAATATTAATTTTATTTTTAACTTTTTTTTGTAGCCCCACCCGTTATGGAGCTACAGCTCCCCAAAGGTTCAAAAAAGCTCTATATTTAAATTGTTATAGCACAAGTTGTATAAAGTAAATCTTCATTTTGAAAACGCCAAACGATTATTACTTTTATTAGCTTTAAAAGTATATATACAATAAATATATAGTTGTGGCATACGGTGTCTTAATTTACCGTTATGCGAAGCTAAAATTTTGCAAAATCCTTTAACCCTTGTATCTTCTAAACGGTTTAAGTTGGAAACTTGAAATTTTGATAGATGTTAGATTTTTTGAAAATAAGTATGAGTCATTTCAGAATTTTTTTGAAGTAATACACAAAAATTAAAGCTTCAACATTATACTCTTATTTCTGTTAACAACTTTTTTTAATAATATAGGCTTACTTTATAATTGACGAAAGTGTTACTTGGTTTTTTCAAATTTTCTAACAAATTTCTTTAACGATTTTTTTTTGCATATTGTTTTGCTCGATAATTTGAAATTGTTGAGAATTTTATGCGTAGTACAAAAAAATGTA
Organism: Poecilobothrus nobilitatus; assembly: GCA_947095535.1. NCBI lineage: Eukaryota > Metazoa > Arthropoda > Insecta > Diptera > Dolichopodidae > Poecilobothrus > Poecilobothrus nobilitatus. The sequence continues at coordinate 142,895,662 of OX352772.1, forward strand.
AATAAATAAACAACATAACGGTTGCTTGAAGAATTTTTATTTATATGATATTGTTATACATACATACTTATATAATATCATGTTTATTTCCATATCGTATATGTCACTAGTGAATGAATGATAAGAGTATATTATATAGCGCCGTATTTACATACATATATGTATTTTATTGTACTTATAAGAAATTATTCTGTCAATGGAATATTTAAATATAATGCAATATAATATAATATTTAAAATTATATTTACTATTTTGTACTAAGTAAATTTAATATACATTTACCGCTTAGTATTAAATGGTACTATAGAATATTTGAAAAAGTTTTGGATTGATAATCGTTATGTGGAAGGTTAGAATCTGCTTTTGAAGAATGTACATATAAACATATAGTTTGAATATATGTACAACCCATAGTTCTAGAAATTATAAAATTCACCCAAATTATTTTAAAATACTAAAATATTAAAAAAATAATATTGTAAGCAGAGTGACAGGCTGTGAACATACTAACGGTTCGTACGGGTATCTAAGAGTTGACAAAGGCAACTGTATTCTTCCTCGTTTTAACTTATTTTGATTTAAATATTACATACCACAAAGCAATTTTAATCAAATCAGATTATATAATAAATAATAAAAAAGTAAACATGAATAATAAACAATACAAAAAAACAGCAACAAACCTCAAATTATTAAAAGACATTATTAGATTGACATATCAATCTGTGTTACCAGTGATATCTGTAAAATGTAGTAGATGCTTTACATAAATACATTAAATTAGCAACATTTGAAAAAAATATATAAATTCGTAAAAAGTATAGCAAGCCGTGGATTGACAAGGAGTGTATACATTTAATTAATATAAAAAATTATGGACTAAAAGAATTATTGACTATCATTGACTAAAGAATCTCAGCAATGAATACTATAAATCTATGTACCATTTTTGGCTCAATAAACTAACGTCGGTAAATAGGAAAAAACAACGTATTGTAGTATATCTTGACTTGCTCACAAAATAATTTCCATAACTGTAGATTCCACATTACCAAAATAATTTTAAATTAAAATCAAAATTAAATAAAATAAAATTACTGACCTAACATTTTGTGTGGTCACACTTTCAATTGCAAACATCTGTTTATTTTATATCGTACAAATAAAAATCAGCATTATTTTGGATTCAAACTCGAATAGTTTTCCTGAGCAATTAACTTTGCTTGCTTTATTTTATTGTTTTATATTTATTTTATCTGAGCAATTACCTTTGATTGTTTTATTTCATTTTAATTAATTTAAATTAAAAGGTTTGGCTTAGCCTTAAAATAAGGAAACGGCAATTTAGTTTGCCATATTGATCAGCGGTTGGATAAATATGCGCTGGATAAATATACGGTAAATTGTATGTGTGCCATTAGGAAAGACTTATAACGGCACGTTAGCCGCATACATACAATTAGTTAAGGAAAGACATTAAATACATATATATAACATCACAAATGATCACATGGCGATTCTGCACTTATCTGGAATATAGTGCAGTGAACATCGTATCAACTGAGTTCACACCAGGTGTAGAGATATGGAGATAATAATATTAAAACAAATTTTCTTTTTAGCACATTTTCAAAAACTTTTGCTTTTAATTAATAAAATTAGTATTTAAAAATGTATAAAAATATAAAGAATGTAATTAATAAAATTAGTATTTAAAAATGTATAAAAATATAGAGAATGTAATTAATAAAATTGGTATTTAAACCTGAATGTAAAAAAATAAATTACCAAATTAAATTATATTACTAAATTTTGCTATAAACTAAATGGAATATGCCAAATAAAAAGAACTAACTCACTTATTAAAAACACTAAAGAAAAACCCGACTAGAACATACTCTCAGGTATTTATAGAAGAAAAAAATAGACAAATTGAACAAGGTTGGGAAATATTTTCAACAAAATTGTGAAGATAACTTACAACTAGAATTCAGAATTAAATTAAAAGAAATGACTAAACAAATAAAAATCTTCTTGAAACCAAAAGTTAAAAACGTAGCTTCCAACATGGCAAACTTTGATGTAACAGTAACTATAAAAGTTGTGCCACAATTTGAAGGTGATATCAAGCAGCTTTCCAATTTCTTAGGCTTGATAGAATTTTATGTAGACGTATTAAAGGATGATGATGAAAAGAACAAATTATTAAAGTTCATTTAGCAACTAAACTCTCAGATAGAGTTAAAAATAGATTAATCATAGAAGTATTATAATTAAACTAAATGACCAATTAGGTCTAAATACATTAAGAATGGCGTGAACGAAACATGCAAAGCTGTAATGTTAGCAGCCAAACCAAAAAACTTTAATGAAGCAATACAATTTGTATCTGAAATGGACAATAACGTTCGATCAAGTAACGTCATGCGTTTCAAATCAAAGAATTTCAGAGGGAGAAATAACTACCGAAACAGCAGACGTAATTGTAACTACAATAATTACAACAACAATATTTACAATCATTATAATCGCAACAACAATAATTACAATAATATTAATCGTAACAACAATAATTACAGTAGGATCACAATAACAGCAGATTTTCCAACACTCAAACGAGACAACAGGGAAACTTCATCGGCCACGGCCGAAGAAATCCGAGGCATGTAAACAACATGCAGACGGGTGCTCAAAACCAATGCAACAAAAAACAAAAATTAATATCAAGAGCGACAATAGCTTCACAAACTTAATTAAAATAAGAACAAAAGATAATGTTTGTCTGACTCTTTTAATAGACACAGGGAATGATATATCTATATGTAAGGGTGTAGCATATGTAAAATTATTAATATAAGACCAAAAAAAAAATTAACTATAATTCCCATATAATAGGACAAAATATTAACATATTAGCAGATGGTATCTTAGGTAGAGACTTTATATACGAACATAAATGTAAAATAGATTATAAAACATGCACATTAGTAATATCACACCAAGAACAAGATATATAATATTACCAATGAGCATGAATAACAAAACTATAACAAATATAACAGTTCAACCTCGAATAGAAACAATACTAGCTAATCATTAGAGAAACATGAATTAAATAAGCCAATTATTGAAAAAGAACATTTGGAGATATATTGGGGTATCAACTATTTTAGGAGATATTTTTTTGTAAAAAAATTCATAGTTTATAATGACCATAGACCATTAGTGAGCTTATTTACGCATAAGAACCCTTCATCCAAACTAACAAGGATACGTGTTGATTTGATGGATTACGATTTTGAAATAATATTTAAACAAGGCAAGATGAATACTAATGCCGATTCTCTATCGAGAGTACAAGTTGACTCTACTAGATTAAAGGAAATGATACCGAAAAATAACATAAAAGTAATTACAAGAAATATGAAGGTGGAAGAAATAAATAAAAATAATAAAAATAATGACAATAAGTGCTCCACCGAAACCTTACATACAAATATGAAAATTGATCACCTCCATATTTGGAACGCAACATCAATAGCAAATATAAGGTTTATAAAGAAATTAAAATTTAAGAATAATCAAATGAAATTAACTGGTACCAGATATGAAAATAAAAGAAATTATAAAAAAATAAATTATGATATAAATGATTTAAATAAAATTATAGCAGCAGAAAATGAAGTAATTGCTGAATATAGCGAAAAATCTTTACCAGAGATAAAATTGGTTCTGAGGAAGCTATTATTCAAAACAAGCAAGTTACATATCAAAGAATTAGCCTTGGCAAATAATGCTAAAATATTTGAAGATATGGATATCCAAGAATTTAAAAATTTATTTAATAAAAATAAAAATAACTAAATATACAAAAGAGGATTATGTAATTACAGACACACACACAACATCATTTGAAACAATAACAACAGATACAGTTGGTCCATTAAAACCATCAAATAATTATAGATATATTCTTATTTTGCAATGTGAATTAACGAAATATGTAGAAGCTAATCCAATAGAAACTAAAGACGCAACAACAGTCGCAAAAACAATAGTAGAGAAATTTTTACTGAAATACGGATGTTTCAAGAAATTAAAAACTGATAAAGGCACAGAACTTACAAATTAACTATTAAAAAATATTTGCAAATTTTTGAACATTGAAAAAATAACATCAACATCTTATCATCATGAAACATTAGGTTCTATTGAAAGGAATCACAGAGTATTGAATGACTATTTAATGAGTTTAGAAGGACAAGACACTTGGGACGAATAGTTAACTTACTGTACTTACTTTAAGAACTCAACACCACATAGTACTACACATTACTCACCTTTCGAATTGGTTTACGGAAAAATAAGTACTGTTTCACGTGAAATATTAAAGAATACAAATTGTATTTATAACCTAGATGATTATTTAAATGAACTAAAATTAAAATTAAAATATGCTAATGAAAAGCCAAGAAATTGTTTAATCAATGAAAAACAAAATAATAATTTAAAGAAAAATTATGTAAACAAATCAAATTTCATAATAAATGAAATATAAAAGTAGGAAATAAGAAAAAATTAAATTTACCTTTTACAGGACCATTTAAAATTATAGCTGAAAAAGATTCAAATAGTACAGTAATTATAAATAATAAAGAAGTAGAATAACATAACAATAATTTAATTAAAGATAAGAAAGAATATACATAAAAATTATAGATTATATTAAAATTATTATAGAAAAATTAAATTTTATAAAAAAAAAATTTTTTTGGAATATAAAATTTAAAATTAATATAAATATTTTGTTAGTACATTTAAAATAAATTAGTTTAAATTTTAAGAAATGTAAACTAATATTATTTTTTTTCTTTGGGGACATCCGCCCCCCAAGGTTATCTTGACTCACAAAATAATTTCCATAACTGTAGATACAACATTCCCAAAATAATTTTAAATTAAAATCAAAATTAAATAACATAAAATTGCTGACCTAACATTTTTTGTGGTTACACTTTCAATTGCAAACATCTGTTTATTTTGTATCGTACAATAATCAAGTACATTTATTTACATACAATATACTCAATAAAGAAGAAGATCAAATTATTTCTTTCGTTTATAATTATATTTTGTATGCAATTATATTTTTGGGTAATATTTTGGTTAATCACATATGGAAATTGTATTGTAGAAAGGTATTAGATATTATATTGCATTTTTGTCCCAAATAATTTCTGTGTAACAAAGCAATAAATTGTTATAATTTATTAACTTTGATAATTTTAGTATTAAGATAATGTAAATTAAAATAGTATAAATAGTAAGACTTTTGAAAATAAAAATCAGAATTATTTTGGATTCAAACCCGAATAGTTTTCCTGAGCAATTAACTTTACTTGCTTCATTTTATTGTTTTATATTTATTTTATCTGAGCAATTAGCTTTACTTGTTTTATTTCATTTTTATTAATTTAAATTAAAAGGTTTGCCTTAGCTTTAAAATAAGGAAACGGCAATTTAGTTTGCCATATTGATCAGCGGTTACTGCGCTAGATAAATATACGGTTAATTGTATGTGTGCCATTAGGAAAGACTTATAACGGCATGTTAGCCGCATACATACAATAAGTTAGAGAAAGACATTAAATACATATATATAATATCAAAATTATTACAGTATATATGACTCAATGAAATTTAGAAATTGTAAGGACAATCCTAAGAAAACCTGGAGTATAATCGAAAATATAATATCTGATGGAACATATACTAATAATACACATGAATTATTCTCAGATTAATTTAATCTTACTACAGCTGCCAAATATAACCGTATCAACCAATTTAATACAGTTTTTGCTACAATTGGGAACAATATGGCAAAACGATTTGACTCAATCTACATACCTAAAATAAGAACAAATAACACATTCAAATTTAGGGAAATTAATAGCATTGTTACAATTAAATTAATAAGTGGATTGAAGAATACGCTTGGTGCGGACGGAATTTCATCTACAATCATTAAACATTTAAACAATGAATTAGCTACACCAATAACTATACTTATAAATTCATCATTGAAAAATGCAACTATACCAGATGAATTAAAATTGAGCAAAATTATTCCAATTTATAAAAATTCTGGAGATAAAAATGAAGTAATAAATTACAGACCGATTGCAATATATACTATAATTAGTAAATTAATTGAAACATATGTTTGCAGTCAACTGACTGAATATCTTACAAATAATAAACTAATATGTAACAATCAATATGGGTTTGTTAAATCGTCAAATACCAATACGGCATTATATGATTTTATATCAAAACTCAAACCGAAATCAGTAAAGGTAAAAAAGTAGTAATGGTATTTTTCGATTTAGCATAGGCTTTTGATTCAGTTGACAGAAAGATACTTTTAACATAATTATTTAAATGTGGAATTTTGGGTAAGGAATACAATTGTATTAAACATTATTTTCAAAACAGAAAACAATATGCTCAGTGTAACAATATAAAAAGCAGTCAGATTCAAACAGAATACGGTGTAATACAAGGTACCTCTTTAGGTCCAATATTATTCTTATGTTACATTAGTAGCTTATCTAAATAAAACTTAAAAGGAACTATCTCTCTGTATGCAGATAATATAGCTATACTATATTCAGCAGATAATATAAAAACCTTAAATGAACTAATAAATAAAGATATGTATACAATATATAATTGGATGTCAGTTAACAAGTTAACAGTAAATATTAATAAAACTAAATACTTGTTAGTAGATGATAGAAAATCGAATGTAAAAGTACTTTATGATAATATGGAAATCGTACGAGTAAAACATTATAAGTATCTGGGAATTATAATTGATGATGAACTAAAATGCAATATACAAAAAAATAACACAATAACGAAAACCAGTAGAATAGCAGAAGTATTTAAAAAACGAGAAAAAATACAGTTGCCTTTGTCAACTCTTAGATTCCCGTACGAACCGTTAGTATGTTCACAGCCTGTCACTCTGCTTACAATATTATTTTTTTAATATTTTAGTATTTTAAAATAATTTGGGTGAATTTTATAATTTCTAGAACTATGGGTTGTACATATATTCAAACTATATGTTTATACATTCTTCAAAAGCAGATTCTAACCCTCCACATAACGATTATCAATCCAAAACTTTTTCAAATATTCTATAGGTCCATTTAATACTAAGCGGTAAATGTATATTAAATTACAAAATAGTAAATATAATTTTAAATATTATATTATATTAATGCGCACATAGTATATTTATATTGTTATAAGTATATCGCTATACATTGCAATATTTCTTTAAAAATATTTCCATTCATAGATTCATATAATTTCTTATAAGTACAATAAAATACATATATGTATGTAAATACGGCGCTATATAATATACATCTATACTCTTATCATACATTCATCAGTGACATATACGATATGTATGTAAATAATAAACATGATATTATATAAATATGTATGTATATCTATATCATATAAATAAAAATTCTTCAAGCAACCGTTATGTTGTTTATTAATTTACATTTTTTTGTACTACACATAAAATTCTCAACAATTTCAAATTATCGAGTAAAACAAAATGCAAAAAATTCGTTAAAGAAATTTGTTGGAAAATTTGAAAAAATCAAGTAACACTTTCGTCAATTAAGTAATCCTATATTATTAAAAAAAGTTGTTAATAGAAATAAGAGTATAATGTTGAAGCTTTAATTTTTATGTATTACTTCAAACAATTTTTAACAGGTGTTCCAGTTACAGGTGTTTAAAAATAGAAAATTTTCAGTTTTTGACCTCTTACAGCTCCTAAACGGGGGGTGATACAAAAAAAAATTCTGAAATGACTCATACTTATTTTCAAAGATCTAACTTCTGTCAAAATTTATCTATATATATCAGCAGTTAAAATTTCATGGCTCTATTTCAAAAAAATTATGAAGATCTAAAAGTTAGTTGTTCGGGAGCTACCCGGAGTTTTGGTCGGAATTCAACCAAAAACAAATAGAGAAACTACAAATTGCTCCCAGAATATTTTGTGTAAATTTCAAGATTCTAGGTTTCTTAGTTATTGAGTTAGCGTGCTGACGGACGGACATGGCTTAATCGACTAAGAATTTGATTCTGATCCGATCCATACCTTTGAAGGTATGGATCGGAGCTCGCTTATTTCGAGGTGTTACAAACGGAGGAGTAATTTTATTATACCCGATACTTATCGTACGGGTATAACAATGAGATACACAATTATAATACAAGAATAAATAACCAACTGAGATTTGAGGCAGGTAGAAACTTACATGAACTAGATCCAATTTACAATACATCCATAAATTTATATAATAATCTTCCACAAAATATAAAAAATAAGAATTCGATATTATTTAAAAAAGAATTAAAGAAGCTATTTCTAAATAATTATAATACAAACGAATAATTTTGCATTCATTTCTCTTTTTTTTTAGTCACTATAGTTAAATTTTACTTCTAATTTGTTGTTATCATTTTCTATATGCTTAAATACTTTTAGCACTGATTTATATTTATATTATTGTATATGTAACATGATTTGTAATATATAAAACAAAAAAATAAAATTTTATGTATAAACTCTATACGAGCATTCCGCTGTTTTAGAGATAAGAATTAATAAAATAAATAAAAAAAAAATAAAATAAATATACCGAAGAATAATATTTTTTTCAAACTATAACGTGTATGCAGATGATACTAACATCATAACGAAAGCTAAATCGGTAAAAGAACTAGATATAAAAAACACAATGGGTCTGGTCTGTAATCCTGCTTTCCCAAATCCCGCTTTCCCTAAATCCCGCTTTTCAAAAATCCCGCTTTTTGAAATCTCTCCAAGACAAAATCCCACTTTTGTAGTAGTTTTTTTTTATTTAATAAAAACTATAAAAAGCGATAAATATTCTAAAAAAAGGAAAAACCTTTATTTTTAAGGCGCTATGCAAAACACCCCCAAGAAAAACGTCGTCAAAAATTAGAAACGAAAAAAGGCCCCAAAATTTGTATGATACTTTGGGGACTTTTTGCATATGTATAAAGTCCCCAAAATTTGAAACTTTTCTCGTTAATTTAGGATACTTTTATAAAAATTGTTCTAAATCAAAAAATTTAAAATACTGTTATAGAAAAAAGCCTTCAAAAGCATTTTATTAAGGGGGGGCTGCAATCACCAAATCGCTATAAACCAATTATTGCAACCCTGATTTTGGATCGAACCACTTTTTGAAAAAGACGGATTTTTGAAAAGCTGGATTTTGGGAAAGCGGGATTTCGTAAAGCAGGATTACGCGCCCCTTCCTATGCAATTGGATTGTAATGAATTCTTCATAAACCGTAAAAAACCCAACTATTTATTATTTAGAACTCAAAAAAAAATATATAAAAACATAATTCTTAAGATAAGAGATACAACAATTATAATGGCCACATTCTTTCAAAAATAAGGTATAATAGTTGGAACAATTGCTCAAATTTTCATATTAACCAATTAGGTATTTTAATGAAGAAGGCGCTTAAAATTCTTTTGAAATTTAATCCCAAGACTAGTACTAAGTATCTTGTTCTATATAAAACAATTAATGAATTAGATATAATCTACTATTCTACTTTGCAAAATGCAAATATATTTATAACGTTCTAAATACTAATCTTAAATCAAATTTAATTTTAGAGAATAGAGAAAATACTTGTATTTTTAAATACAATACTAGAAATAAAAAAAATATTGAAACTCCTAAGCCACAACAAAAAACAACTATGAAACAAAAAAGTTTAAAATGCAGTGCTATTTAAATGTTTAACTCATTACCAATAGAAATTAGAAATAGTTAGAAATTGAAAATATTCAATAGAAGAACATGTAAAAAATTTTGGAAATGAAAGGCTAAAATAAGTAACAAATAGTTAAATCAAAACAAAATTAATTAATTAGTTGTAAATTTTTATTTATTAGTTTGTATATAGTTTTAGTTTTAGTTCTAATTATATAATTTCTTATATATAATATACATTCTTTACATTAATGAATTAATTTATGTATTATAATACTTTTTTTTTTCCTTACTCCTATAAGGAGCATAGGGCATCCATTAAGTTATTTATTATTCATATTTGACTAAGGTTCAGTTTCTGGAATCATTATTTCACTAAGCCGTTGATTACTTAGCTGTTGTAGCTATTGTAACTACAAGACTAGGCGTTTCTTTAGTTCTACGCTATCTATTATCTTACACAAGAATTATATTTTATTATTATTTTATTATATATTACAATATGATATTAATTATAATTTATAAGACATATATACTTATTTTTAATTTAATTATATTATACTAATTATATATTATAAGAAAAATCTATATTATTTTATTAATCTATATGACGATATGACCCAGCCGGGGCTTGAAACCGAGACCTTTTGTATGAAAGGCCGGCGTTTTAATCACTACACCATTGGCTGGATTGATATTAATACATAATACACATTTAATTATACAATTTGTTATACATTATATACATTGTAAAATTATCTGAAACTAAATTAAATAAATCAAAAAAAAAAAAGCTAAAAGGAAATGTAAATAAATCTCTATAAACCTAATAACAGGAATAACTAATGACCCTATTAAAATATTAGAGTTTTTTTTGGTAATTACTCCAACTGAACAGTAGATACAAACAATTTTTGGTAACATTGGCAATAATTATTAGTTGAAAACCCCTTTTCTTTAAGATTACTTTTTTCTTCAAAATAATTTTAAAGAGTGTTTATTTTGAAAAATTTTTATTTAAAATCGTATTTAAAATTTAATTGTTTAATTATGTAATTCTTTGTTGTATATTATTTGAACTAAATATCGAAATAAATAAATAAAAACACTATACCACCTATTTTAAAATAGGTTTAATTATAATAATTGTTTTACTAATAAAAGACTAAGATATTCAATATCCTGACTTGACTTGACTTGAAATTTCATTAAATGAGTTCAAAAATTTCTATTGAAAAAATTAAAGTACATCTTAAAGCTGTTTATTAATATTTTAAATGCGTACTTTTAGTTTACTTATGATTTTATTGACATAATATTAAAGACACATAATACCATTCGCTTAAATTAGTACCAACGATTTTGTTTGCATAGAAAAATTAATTTTACGCACACAATAAAAACGAATTTTTATATACTGCTATATAATTATTAGTTTGTATTCTGTTATTTGTTAGAAAATTTTAAAAACCAATTATGTAATTTATCTCTCTCTGCTTTCTAATAATTAATAATTATTAATCGACGTTTTAAATACGATAAATTGAAAAAGAAATTAAGTTTAAAAAATAAAAAAAGATTTAGTTTTTTTTAATATTTCACAAATACAAACATTCCAAATGATTTTGATTTTTGCAACGTGGAACTAATCTATTTAAGTAAAAAAGCAAATACATATAAGAAATACTCCAATACCTTAAGTTTTTTTAATTAACAAAAATAAAAACTTATATAACTTGTATAACTTGTTTAATCTATCTCAAGAATTAATAATAAAATCTATCTACTCAAGAATTAATAAAATCTTATTTATGCTATTATAAAAATTTAAAAAAAAAAGTTAAAACGAAAAAAAATTTCTTTTATTTCTTACCTTGAGAGCAGGTTGTTGCATCTGCAAAAATGTTGCTATACCATCTCTAACTCGATTTTTAACACCTCTAACAGTACCTTTTGTGCTACGTATTGTTGACGTTGTACAATTTATATCCTTATATCCAGCAAATGTTTCATCTCTAAAGTATTTTAAATGTTCTTTGTCTGAATTTGATGTTAAAAATGTTGAAGCAGCAGCATTTATTAGGGACTTTTCATTTAAATGAAAATTATAATATTTATCACATTCATATGGCAATAATAAGTTATTCTCTTGTAAGTTTTGATTCACCAGTTCATTTGATAAAGATATTGTAGAAAATACTTTTTTCATGCTATTTTCAATTCTTTTAATATTAACATAAGTTTCACTTGTATTTTGGTCATTATTTAAACATGACATAGATAATTTAGTTAAAGAACAATCAGGATACTTTGAATTAATTTTTGTTGTTAATTTTTGTTTGAAGTTTCCTTTAGTTTTCTTTTGTAAATTAGTAATTTCATTATAATTAGATACATCATTTATAAGACAATTCAAATTAATATTATTTTTATTTCCGTTACTATTATTACTATTCTTATCAATATGAAGGAGAGTAGTATTATTATTATTATTTATATTATCATTATTATGACTACTATTACTATTGATAAAAAAATTTGATTTTTTTAGAAACATATTAAATTCGTCTTCAGATTGGTTTGGTTTTTTGCGATTTCTAATATCTTTTAATAATGAATCTGGTAAAACCAACATATTTGATGCCCCTTTTAATGATTTGGTTGAAATATTCCGAAATCTACTTAAGTTTTCAGCATTATTTAATGAATCTGAACTTAAACTTGATTCACTTGCTGCACTATCTGTTAAGCTACCACTTCTTTGTTGATTATCTGGAGTTTGCAATTTTTTATCAGATTTCGAAATGTTATAAGTTTTTTTAATTGAATTAGAATCATCTTTGAATTTCAATTTAGATATTGGTTTTTGTAGATGTTCTTCATTTTCATTTGAATTCATTGTGCTTTCAAAATACTCGTTTTGGTTTGATTTTTTTGAATTTTCCGACAAAAATTTGTTTGAATCAATATTTCTTTTATTATTTTCAATAAAATAAAAGTACATTGAACTGTTAATTTTGTTATTTAAATCTTTAGTATTGCTATAATTTTTGTTATTTATACTATAATTTATATTAGTGTCAATACCAGTTGTTAAGTTATCATTTAATTTTCTATAATTATTTTTTGGTTGATGAACCATTGCGGTTTTAATTTTGTCTTTATTTTTCCTTTAAAAATATTTTCACTTTTCCAATATATTAATTTATTAAAAACAAACTAATTTTATACTATCTATTTAACTTTCTTTTCAACAAATACAGCACAATAAAAAATACTATCATAGAATTGAAGTAGTCGACAAAATTCTCAATTGTAATGAACTATTTTGAATTTAATAAAAAAGTACCGTTTATTTTAAAACTCCACAATTTTTTCTTTTTTAATTTATTTAAAATATGACAATGTTTCACGATCAAGAATTATTTTTTTATTACTAAATTTTTTTTACATGAATACAGAGAAGTATTATAAAGAATAATAATTATGGAATTAAAAGTTATTTATAAAACATTGTATTTTACAGTATTTATAACGTCAACAAAGTATTCATGAGATATCAATGTAAACTGATTTTCTTTTACAACATAATTCTCCACGTTACTGAACAAATTTACAATAACTAATACCTCTGCTAATAAAACTAGTTTAGTTTCTTTTCTCGTTTCATAAACTAGATAGTGGGGTAATGTACCGCTTTTACATGGTTAGTTTTTTTCTGATTTTTGATTTTCAAGTTTTACTTCTTTTATTAAATTGTATCTATTAATGTATGTATATTGTGAATTTTGTATTTAAAACTAAAAGACTTATACAACAATCTATATATTTATTTTTAATACAAAGAACTGTCGTAATTAAAGAAAAGAACTAAGTTACATATTGATTTGTAGTTTATATCAAAAGAGGCAGAAATGTCTTATAAAAATTTAGTAGTATAATTATATAAATCAATATAAAAAGAGTAGAAAATATTCAGAATTATAACCTAATTTAAATAAAATTATATTTAAAAATTAATTAAAAAATAAAATTTAACAAAATAAATTATGATAAAGTTGGGATGGGTCTTTTTAAAAATTTCAGAGAAGGTTATTTATAAAATTTCAGAGATTGATTTTATCAAGGGTTAAAATTTTTATCACTATAAAAGTATAAAAGATTTTTTTTTGTTATGCCTGAAAAGTTTTGGCTGGCTGTTTAAAAATAAAGATATGCATGGTAAACGTCAATTTTAATATATGTATTAAGCAAATATGTTTGTTATTTATAGTTTGTTAACTTTAACCGTAACTAATTTTGTTATGATTCATTTTAACTTTATTATTTTTTTAGTTTCCTTTTATTTTTACTACCTATTATTATTATTATTGGAGGGATGTCTTAACTTTTACGGACATAAGTCTTAAATAGACTTATGTTTTATGGAAGTTCTAACCTTTTTTTGTTGGAATTTATGTCTCAAATAAAATGGCCATAAGTTCCATTCTTTTTTCGGAATGTTTTGAATGTTTAAAATAAAATAGTCATAAGTTGCACTTTTCAGTTTCTGATTTAAAAAACAAATGTTCTGATTTTGTAACAGACTGATTTTTCTCGTCATTTTTTTCCGGTAAAATTTCAGAAACCCTACACACAAAGAAATTTTACATAAAGTCAAATTTAAATTTAAACTTATGACTCAAAGATAAGCTTCATAGAAGTTTTGTTTCTATTTTAAAAGAACATAAGTTCATTCATTCAACATAATGTCAATTTAAAAGAACATAAGTTCATGGAATGCCTTCTAATATTTTTTGAATATTTTTTAAGAATAATTAGCTGACATAAACTAAATGTATAATGTATAATATTAATGTAAGTATACCTAAATGTATAATATTTGTTTGAAAAAATAGAAGCAATATTTTTTTCAAGTGTTTGTTTAGTTGTTGCTTTCAAATATATTTTTAATATTTTTTGGCGATGATGTTTTACAAAATTCCAGATGTTATCAATTTTAGATTCGATTTTCGCAAACATTAAAAAAAACACAATATTTTGCTTTAACACTTTTTAATTTTACTTTTTTTCTTTATACAAAAAAAAATAACTTATATTCTATAATTTAATCAAGAACTAATTTCACAATTTAAATATTCTTTAATTTAATTTATTTAATTATACATTCTTAATTAATTTTAAATGTTTAATACGGAGCTTCGGCGAGTTTGAAATCCAGAACAGAACTTAATTTTATTCGTTTATTTCCTGATATTTATATTATAATT
Organism: Poecilobothrus nobilitatus; assembly: GCA_947095535.1. NCBI lineage: Eukaryota > Metazoa > Arthropoda > Insecta > Diptera > Dolichopodidae > Poecilobothrus > Poecilobothrus nobilitatus. The sequence continues at coordinate 142,910,793 of OX352772.1, forward strand.
TTTGCTTATTGAAACAATATTTTGTGGGAACAATAAAAGTAGGATTAGTAGGAATTTTGTCTGTGTGAAAAATAATTGTTTTTATAATAATGTTCCAGATGCTGAATTTGCAGGAACTTGTATATAGATTTATTGAAAGTAAATCTATGGGATAATTTAGTTTTTTATGTCATATAAAATTAATTGGAAAGATATTATTTTGTGGGAACATTAAAAGTTCGATTAGTAGGAATTTTGCATATGGGAAAATAATTATGTTTTTATGATAATATTGCAAATGCTGAATTTGCAGGAATGTGTAGATTTACTGAAGGTAAATCTATGGGATAAAAATTATTTACTTTTTTTAAGAATATAGGTGTCGTATTAACATAATGAGAATTTTGTCTATGGGAAAGTAATAATATGTATTTCTATAATATGCAAATGCTGAATTGACAAGAATGTTTTAGATTTATTGAAAATAAATCTATGGGAAAATAATTATATTTAAAATAAAGCTTTCTTATTGTTAGTGGTGTCATTACCGTTTATAACACCCCCACCGTTACTCTGAGGCTCCGACGAAGTATTTATTATGATTTTCTTATGTTTTTTGTACAAACATTTTATTATTAAAATTACAATAATTATAAAAAACATATGAAAAATATTGATAGATATTTTTATTACATGATTTTTATATTTTTTGTTTACAATATCGTTAATATGTTTTCTATTATTTTCTATATTTTTTACATGAAATTCTGCAAATTTTATATAATTCAAAGTTTAATTTTCAATTATTTTTGTAGTATAGAAAGGTAAAATTATTTTATCATTAATTTTAGTATAAAAATTTTCATAAGTTTTTTCTTTTATTTTAATTTTACAATTTTCGTACCTTATTAAATTGTTACCTGTTATAGTAATGTTAAAATTATTACAATTGTGTTGTATATTTGTTTTTCCAATATTTTTGCTTATAATTATGCCTTGAATTATTTCTTTAACTTCTTTATTTAAAAATTTTTGCATATTACAATGTGCTTTTTCAAATTTAAATATACTATTGATACATTCATTTTCTATAATTTTTAAATTTTTCTTTAAATTATTTTCGACATTTGAATTGTAACAAATATTAGTGTCGTCTATAAGAACGTTATAGTTCTCTAGTAGAATAGTTTTATTATTTTTATTTGGTATTGGTTCAATGTGAATTTCAGAAAGCGGTCTTGCACTATATTCTGGAATTAGTAATATAATAATAATTTGTTCTAAATAAAATTTTACAGTAATTTTAATATCTTGAATGCTTTCAAAATTAGAAAGCATATTTAGTTCTTTTTCTGTCAAAATGTTTTTTGAGAGTATGCCTAATTTACTTGTTAGTATTACTTGTTCCATATCGTCAACGTGAGTTTTGAGTAGATCTATATCATAATTAATTTGATACATATATTGCATATATTTTATTTCGTCTTCTATTTCCAAAATTTCATTATTGGTTTGCATATTAAAAGAATTTAGGTATTGCGAAATTGTATTTTGTTGAATTTTAATTTGCTTTGTGATATTCTTGATTTGGTCAGAAATTTGATTATTAATTAGTATTTGTTTATTATTCTCGTTAATAAGGGATATCGAGTTCTTAGATAATGCTTCAATTTGTTCGTTAATAGCTTGTTCATCATTATAGTCCATAGTACCGATAAGGTATTTTAGTCCGGTTCCTACTCCGTTAAATAAACTTCTTGTATGTCTTTTGTGTGGTTTAAGATTATCTATCTTTTTATCTACATAGGGTTACTAAAATTTAGTTGTATTAGTTCAATATTTTTGTGTATTAGTACTCTACTGTTTTCATATTCTGTTATGTTTATGATATGTAATACCTTTTTAAAATCTCTGATAATTTTTCTATTACCTAGATTTATTGTAATAAAACCATTGTTGTTATCAATGTTTTGTACTTCTAATTTTTGTGATAATATTAAAGGTATGAATATTATAATTAAGAGGGTAATTTTGAACATTGTGATCTGAAAAGAAGTATTTATTTTTTATTATTTATTTTTTTTTTTATTTTTTTTTTGTTTAATTTGTAGTTTGATTTTGATTTCGTTTTTTCTTTTTAACTTTTATTGTTTTTGCTTTGACCGATGGGTTACTATTATCTTGAAATCTCTTTTTGGGTTTGACGTGAGAATTATAATACTTTAGACCAGTATCTTTATTAGTTATATGGTTTTCATCTAATATTTCTAGTTCCATTTTTCTGAATTTCGAGCGGTTTTTTCCCCCTCGCGGATCTTTTACAAAGTTTAAACCGTTTTGTCTTTAATTTTTAGAATTTTATTACGGATATTCTCATAGTCAGTATCCTTAAATTTACCATTTATGAAGTCGATGGGTTTATGGTTGGTTGTCGAGTGAATAGTATTATTATACATTGCTATAATTTTTAGAATTTTTTCCTCAACGGTGTCCAAATTTACTCGTTCGTCATGTTTAAGTAGTCTAATATGTTCGTTAATAGTGTTGTGCAGACGTTCGACATCGGCGTTCGAAGTATGATTATTATTTGAGGTATAATGAATTTCAATATATTGATTTTGAAGAAATTCCCGTAACGGGAGGGCTTTGAACCCTAATTCGTTATCAACTACTATTTTTTTTTAAAATTCCCACAATAGATAAATATTGTAAAACGGCTCTTTTGAATTCGGTTCAAGTTCGGGGATTAATTTTGATTGCTTGCGCAAACTTAGTAAATTTATCGATAAACGTTAAAAATAATGTTTGATCTAGGCTATAAAAAACGTCAATATGGACTATTTGGTTGGGACCTAAAGGTGTTTCTGTTATTTTGAACTTTGTTTTTATGGGTTTTCTTTCATATTTTTCGAGATTACAAATCTCGCAGTTGTTTATAAATTGCGCTACTCTATCGCATAACTTTGGGTGGTAGTATAGTAACTTCAGTTCTAAGGTTTCCTAAGGTTTCTAAGGTTTCTAAAATATTAGAATCTTCAATATAAATTGCATTGATAGTTTTGGGATTGAAATGATTTTTCAAGACAGTAATGGCTGTCTGTTCATCGAAATTTTTAGTGTGAATTACTTTCCTACATTTATTAAATATTTTTAAGTTCCTAATTCTAAGAGAACCTAAATTTGTTTTATAAATAGAAATTTGAGTTTTAAATACATTTAAAGGAGATTTACTAATTGGTATACTATTATTTTTAATAAGTTCATTTGTCTCGTTATTTCCGTTCATTTGCTCTTCATTAAGGTTTACTTCTATACGTGATAAAGCATCGGCATTACCGTTTTGAACACCTTTTTTATATTTGATTTCGTAATCAAATTCGGAAAGCTTGAGACGCCAATGAACTAGTTTTGAGTTAGGTTCTTTTATGGAGAAGAGCCATTGGAGTGGCTTATGGTCTGTCTCAATTACGAATTTTCTTCCGAAAATGTAAGGGCGAAAGTACTTTGTGGCCCATACGATTGCCAATAATTCCTTCTCTATTGTACTGTAGTGTACTTCATGTTCGTTAAGAGTACGACTAGCATAACACACGGGGCGTCCTTCTTGTGATAGTACGGCACCAAGAGCGAATTGGCTTGCGTCTGTTGTAAGAGTAAAAGTTTTATTAAATTTGGGATAAATAAGGATTGGTTCATTTATAAGTAGTCTTTTGAGAGTTTCGAAACTTTAAACATATTCAGGATTATCAATTTTTAGTTTTACGTTTTTCTTTAAGTATTTTGTCATTGGTTTAGCGACTTTGGAATAGTCCTTAATGAATTTCCTGTAATATCCTGATAGTCCGAGAAATTGTTTAATTTGTTTTGGAGTTTTAAGAATAGGAAAGTTTTTGACGCATTCAATTTTTTTAGGATTTGGTCTTATTCCTTCTAAAGTCACAATGTGACCAAGAAACTCAGTTTCTTTTTTCATAAACTCCGCCTTTTAAAAATTTTTTTCAGCGAATCTATGTGTTCTTCAATAGATGCTGAGAAGATGATGATGTCATCTAAATACACCAAACAAATTTTATTTATATAGTCTTTTAAAACATGGTTCATTAACCGTTGGAAGGTAGCTGGTGCTGTTTTAAGTCCAAACGGCATTCGAATAAATTCATAATGTCCATTCTCGACAGTGAACGCGGTTTTGTGAATGTCGCGTTCGTCAATTTCTATTTGGTGGAAACCTTTAGCAAGGTCTAACGTGGTAAAATATTGGCATCTTCCCAATTTACTTAGAATGTCATCTATATTTGGTATAGGGTGTCTATCGTCCAAAGTAATTTCGTTTAGTTTCCTATAGTCAATAACGAGTCTCCATTTCTGTGTCCCACTGGCGTCCTCCTTCTTTGGGACAATCCAGACAGGAGCAGAATATGGGGAGTTGCTAGGCCTAATAATGCCCTTGTCCAACATCTCGTTAATTTACCTTTGTACTTCCTCTTTGTGAATTTGAGAGTATCTATAAGACTTAGTGAATATTGGAACGTCATTAATAGTACGAATACGATGTTTGATAGCGTTTGTGAAAGATAAATCTAAGTTTTCGTTATAGAATAAATGCGAGTATTGTTTTATAACTTGTAATAAATGTATTTTTTCAAAGTTGGATAAATGTTCATTACGAATTTCGCTTAGGACATTAAATTTTTTATTAATTTCAGAAATTATATTAAAGTTATTATGATTTACAATCTCAGTTTCTAATGGTGAAAAAGTTATAGATTTATTACCGCTACTAAGAATATTTGCTTTTACAACGGCTGTATAGTTCTGTACTTCATATATTCCTTCTTGAATTGTGATTTCGCCATCTGAGGACTTCCTTTCCTGCAGATAAGCGAGACCATCTTTTTGAAGTACTGGTATAGTTAATTCATGTTCACCTTTCTGAGTAATATTATATTTTGTTTCTTTATTTTTATTTTTAAAATGTATTTGGATTTCATTATAAAGTGTGGTTAAAAGTTGTTGACCTAAGTCGATTTTAGTTTTTAATGGCATTAATATATTATTGCCTATTAGCCCGTCATTATTTTCATGAAAAGGAAAGACATACATTTCAACCTTCTTTGTTGAGTCTCCCAATTCTTTAAAAAGAGGTATAACTGCTTTATGAGTTATTTTTACATCTTGATTTATAGTTTTAATAATTATGGGGGTTTGAAGTTCTGTTAAATACATTGGATGACAAAGGTAAGGATTTATAATAGAGTGTGTTGCTCCGGTATCTATTATAAATTTAAGTGGTCTAATATTCCCACTAACTAAGATATATGGTAATTGAGATTCGAGGCGGTTAAAAGAAAATTTGCTGGTAATTCTGGTTTGTTAACACTTTGCTGTGTTTCTCCAATGTTTATTTCCATTGGTTCAGATTCAGAAATTTGATTATTTCTGTTATAATTGTTTGTAAAATTACTATTATTTACAAATGGGTTGTTCATGTGCGGGTAGTTGTTACTATTATTGGGATTATAATAGTTTGAATTTCGATTTTGAGAGGAATTCCATTGGTGGTTCCTATTGTTATTAATACTGTTATTTTGATTGTTCCTATAGTTGTTATTATTATTTTTGTTATTCTTATTAGAATTGTTATTATTTTGGTTGTTCCTATTAAAATTGTTATTATTTTGGTTGTTCCTATTAAAATTGTTATTATTTTGGTTGTTTCTATTAAAATTGTTATTATTTTGGTTGTTCCTAATGTAGTTGTTATTATGAAGCTTTGTATTATTAAAGTTTCTAGAATTATTGATAGTAGCGTTATTATTGGTACGATTATAATTGTAATTGGTTTTGGTGATTGGGTCACCAGAAAAGTTTTTATTTTTATTAATAGAATTAAATGTCTTTTGACCACTAAAATTATTAAGGTTAATATGTGCGTAACATGCTTCATGTAAAATGTCAATGGCGGACTCAAGTGTTTTAGGGTCACGACAATATAAAATTGAACGCATTGGTTCAGGCATTTTGTTCTTAAAAATAGTTAGAGTAGAGTTTTTATTATTACTAATTGTTTGTTGAGCAACTGTTGAGTTGGCTCCTAATTCTAAGCTAACTTTTATATTTAATCTTCTTAATGTATTTTTAATTTCGTTGTAGAAATCGACGGAATTTGTCTTAAAGGTGGTAGCTCTCAGTTGGTCAAAAAGTTCTTCAAGACTACACCGATCGCTAAAATTTTTTACAAGGACGTCTTTTATTTCAGTCCATTTCTTAATGTGGTTGTTTATTTCCACTACTTCCCTCGCTTTTCCCTTAAGTTTTGATTTAGTCAAGTCTGCAAATATACTTTGACTTATGTCGTCATATTTTCCTAATAAAGGGCTTACCCTATCAACCAAATCTGTGAAATTTTGTAGTTCTTTAAAGTTTCCAGTAAAGTCGGGTAATTTATCGAGATATTTCAGGGGGCCAATAGTAAGGCTTAATTGAGTTTCAGTCATTTTTATTTTTATTATAATAATTACTTAAATATAATTTTTTTCAAAAAACTATTACTAATTTTAAATATTGCAAGAACGCTTTCTATTGGGGTTTTTTTTTTTTTTAAAACTTAACCTAATTGTACTAACCGCTATTTCTATGATTTTAATATTTTAAAATTTCTAAATTATTGCTTACGTTAAAATTTTAAAGTTGTTTTTGATGTTGATCAGCTTCGGGATAAACAGGAACTTAAACAGCAACGAGATGAACAGGAACTAAGCAGCAATGTATAGGATAACAGGAATACAGGAACTGGATTTAATATTCGCAATCACCATATAGTTAGATTTTTTTGTTTTGTTTTTTTTTTCAAAAAAAAAAAAATATTTATAATTTTATATATTTATTTGAAGTTTATATAATAAAATATTTTTTTTTGTTTTTAATAATAAATAATTTAATTTATGTTATAATATTGTTCTTATTCTTCCCATGTACACGGAGGGTAAAATGGGATTGTGTCCTCGTCGTCACTATCGACAAACATTGCAAATAATTTTTTTATTTTTATATATATAGGTTCCCCTTTTTTTTTTTTTTTGATTTAATTTCACTTCTTTTTTCTTTTTATTTTATTTTATTTTTTTTTTATTTAAAAAAAAATTTTTAAATTTATCTTTTGTTTTTTTTTGTATACAATAGAATTAAAAGGAATATACAGTGTGTTAATTTTATTTTAAACTTTTATCACTTCGTTTGATAAAATTTTATTTTTTTTTATTTTTGCAAAAAAAAAATTTTAACACTTCATTTGTTAAAAAATTTTATATTTTTTTTTCTTTTTATTTTGGAAAGTCTTTCACCAAAAAAATAAAAAGCTTTTCACGAAAATGTTTATAAGTTAATGCACTATAAATGTGTCAAGACACAAAGCGTTTTCTTTTATTTATTTCTTCTTTAAATTACAAAAGAAAGCACTTAGCGCATCCTACCGACTGCGCCAATTTTAGATTCGATTTTCGCAAACATTAAAAAAAACACAATATTTTGCTTTAACACTTTTTAATTTTACTTGTTTTTCTTTATACAAAAAAAAAAAACTTATATTCTATAATTTAATCAAGAACTAATTTCACAATTTAAATATTCTTTAATTTAATTTATTTAATTATACATTCTTAATTAATTTTAAATGTTTAATACGGAGCTTCGGCGAGTTTGAAATCCAGAACAGAACTTAATTTTATTCGTTTATTTCCTGATATTTATATTATAATTTTTGCTTATTGAAACAATATTTTGTGGGAACAATAAAAGTAGGATTAGTAGGAATTTTGTCTGTGTGAAAAATAATTGTTTTTATAATAATGTTCCAGATGCTGAATTTGCAGGAACTTGTATATAGATTTATTGAAAGTAAATCTATGGGATAATTTAGTTTTTTATGTCATATAAAATTAATTGGAAAGATATTATTTTGTGGGAACATTAAAAGTTCGATTAGTAGGAATTTTGCATATGGGAAAATAATTATGTTTTTATGATAATATTGCAAATGCTGAATTTGCAGGAATGTGTAGATTTACTGAAGGTAAATCTATGGGATAAAAATTATTTACTTTTTTTAAGAATATAGGTGTCGTATTAACATAATGAGAATTTTGTCTATGGGAAAGTAATAATATGTATTTCTATAATATGCAAATGCTGAATTGACAAGAATGTTTTAGATTTATTGAAAATAAATCTATGGGAAAATAATTATATTTAAAATAAAGCTTTCTTATTGTTAGTGGTGTCATTACCGTTTATAACAGTTATCCTTAATTAAGTACCTATCGAGATATATTTATGTAAATTTTGGAGTTATATAACAGCTACTCCATCCTGCTGCCCGGAACCAACCACATTTTAAAAATCTTCATCATTTTCTACAAGATTTTTGCTGAAGTTTTCTGAACTCGACATTTTTTAAAAGATATCTAGCTTCAATACAAACTGAGTTATTTCCATATAAAGAAAGAAGTTGCATAGTAACTACTCGAACGCGCGGGACTTGCTGGATTTATGTAAATAGAAAATAAAATAAAATTTTTTATTTATTTCGAAAATTCAACTGTTACAAGTTTTATATTATGCTATGTGTAATTTAATTTGTACAGTTATAGAGTTTTTGAAATGGTATTTATAAAAGCCTTAGTCTGGCTCTATATTTTTTTTTATAATGTCAAATCAATGAAGGTATATTATTAATATATATTTATTTATTACAAATTACAGATCAGAGAAAAATCAAAATAAAAGCACAACAAAAACAAAAAAAAAAATTATGTAATAATATTAACATTACGAAAATTTAATGTTAAATTAATGTAATTTAAAACTTTACATTCGTTAAGAAAACAAACATTTTTATCTCTTTTTTGAAGTAAACTATACTTTCCATATTTTTTTATTCAATAGGCAAACCATTGAATAGTTTCAAGCAATTACACAAGCAATTATTTCTTTGATTTTTCGTTTTGAAAATAGTTAAATAGAAGTTTGATTTATTTCGGGTATTATAATTACGAATATCCATCATTTTATTTAAAATAAAATTATGTTTGATGTGGTTGTTAATAATCTTAAAAGCTGTTATATATAATTCACATCTACAGATGTCATTAAGACTTATGTATCTCTCGTTATAAAGCATGATTTTAGGACGTATTCTTGAATAATTATGTATTATTTTAATGGATTTTTTATGAATTACGAGTATATCCAATTTGTTTAAAGTCCTTCGCGGTACTTTGCTCCAAATACAGTTTAAATACGTTATGTTTTATAAAATATAAGATTAAAATATCTGGTACAAAGAGTTGTTATCAAGATATTTTCGTAGCCTTCTTAAAATGAAAATACAGGGGAACATTTTTCTTATTATATTTTCTATGTGATTGCTCCATTTTAATTTACTGTCAAGGATTAATCCTTGATAATTTAATTGGTTTACCAAGTCAATAGTTTCATTATTGCATTGAAAAAGTGTGCTCATAAATTTTTTATATTCAAATAATAATATTTTGGCTTTTTAATATTTAATAATAGATAATATTTTTTTAACCATTGCTCAATAAATTTAAAGTCGTTTTCAACATCCTTTCCAAGTTTCCTTCATCTTTTGAGTAATATTTTATTATACGATCGTCAGCATAAAGTTGTATTTAACCTTTGAGATTTAAATATGATATTATGTCATTTAATAAATTTTAAATAAATCACATCAAAGGATTAAACCCCGTGGGACCTCTTTATACCTGTACGATAGGATCGGGTATAATAAAATTACTCCTCCGTTTGTAACACCTCGAAATAAGCGAGCTAGATATACGTTCAAAGGTATGGGTCGGATCAGAAAAAAATTCTAAGACTTTTGAGTCATGTCCGTCCGTCCGTTAGCACGCTAACTCAAAAACTAAGAAAGCTAGAATCTTGTAATTTACACAAAATATTCTAGGAGCAATTTGTAGGTTCCCTATTTTTTTTAGTTGAGTTTGCACCAAAACTTAGGGTAGCTCTCGAACACCTAACTTTTAGATCCCCACATTTTTTTTGAAGTAGAGCTATGAAATTTTAACCGCTGATAGATCTCACAAAAATATTAATTTTATTTTTAATAACTTTTTTTTGTAGCCCCACCCGTTACGGAGCTACAGCTCCCCAAAGGTTCAAAAAAGCTCTATATTTAAATTGTTATAGCACAAGTTGTATAAAGTAAATCTTCATTTTGAAAACGCCAAACGATTATTACTTTTATTAGCTTTAAAAGTATATATACAATAAATATATATTTGTGGCATACGGTGTCTTAATTTACCGTTATGCGAAACTCAAATTTTGCAAAATCCTTTAACCCTTCTATCTTCTAAACGCTTTAAGTTGGAAACTTGAAATTTTGACAGAAGTTAGATCTTTGAAAATAAGTATGAGTCATTTCAGAAATTTTTTTTGTATAACTCCCCGTTTAGGAGCTGTAAGGGGTCAAAATTGAAAATTTCCTATTTTTAAACACCTGTAACTTGAACACCTGTTAAAATTTTTTTGAAGTAATACGCAAAAATTAAAGCTTCAACATTATACTCTTATTTCTGTTAACAACTTTTTTTAATAATATAGGGTTACTTTATAATTGACGAAAGTGTTACTTGATTTTTTCAAATTTTCTAACAAATTTCTTTAACGAATTTTTTCCATTTTGTTTTACTCGATAATTTGAAATTGTTGAGGATATGCGTAGTACAAAAAAATGTAAATAAATAAACAACATAACGGTTACTTGAAGAATTTTTATTTATATGATATTGATATATATACATACTTATATTGATATATATACATACTTATATAATATCATGTTTATTTACATATCGTATATGTCACTAGTGAATGAATGATAAGAGTATAGATGTATATTATATAGCACCGTATTTACATACATATATGTATTTTATTGTACTTATAAGAAATTATTCTGTCAATGGAATATTTAAATATAATATAATATAATATTTAAAATTATATTTACTATTTTGTACTAAGTAAATTTAATATACATTTACCGCTTAGTATTAAATGGTACTATAGAATATTTGAAAAAGTTTTGGATTGATAATCGTTATGTGGAAGGTTAGAATCTGCTTTTGAAGAATGTACATATAAACATATAGTTTGAATATATGTACAACCCATAGTTCTAGAAATTATAAAATTCACTTAAATTATTTTAAAATACTAAAATATTAAAAAAATAATATTGTAAGCAGAGTGACAGGCTGTGAACATACTAACGGTTCGTACGGGTATCTAAGAGTTGACAAAGGCAACTGTATTCTTCCTCGTTTTTATATATTTTTGGTTGACTTAATATATTATTAACACGTACTTTTTGCTGTCTATTAGGTAAATTTTCTTTATTTTATTTATTTAATCTCTATTCTCAAAACTATAATACAAAATATTCAAAAGTTATAGCAGGAGAATAGTTAGTGAACTTATGTGTTTAAAATATTAACAAAAAGTGTATTAGATCACTCCAAAAAAAATAATTGGAAGTGGTTATAATACATTATGCTATTTAACAATATTAAGTGAAAATATTAAGAAAAAATAAAAATTGAAAATAAAATGAAAAGTCAAACAAAATTAAAGAAAAATAATTATTATTTGTTTCGAAAGAATGCAAAAAGCTTATTTTAATCTAAAAAAAACAAAAAGCATAATATACCAACAATTATGACGAAACGTTGTGCAATTTGTGAAATTAGGGGCAAAATTACAGGTATTATTTGTAGTGGAAAATGTCTGCGATTTTTTCATGTAAGATACACACTCTTAACGGAAGAAAAATTTGAAGCTATTAAAGCTGGTCATTCCAAATGGAAATGCGTAGATTGTCCCACAAGCAACAATGCGTCAATAAGAAGATGACAGTGATAGTGAAGAACATAATGATTCAGAACAAGTTTCAGAGCGAGGTCAGGAGAGGATAAAGCAGAGATTATAAAATCCCAAAAGTATCTCTCGTCCAGCATAAATGATTTAATGAAATAAAATAAAAACAACACTTAAGAAAAGCCACATCTAAAAAAACGATTAGAACAAAACGGAAATAAATTAATAATGCTGGAATACAAAATCAATCAATTAGGGAGCAAACAAACCTCGAAATTCCTGTAAAAACTATTCTCTATATAGCTGAGAAAATAAATGCTATTACTAGTACTGATATAAAAAATAAACACCAATAGAACAAAAAAATAATAAAAATGGTAAAATTATCAACCAATTATACGTAGTAAAACTTAATTCTGGGCAAGCCAAAATAGAACTGATGACAAAAAACGAAACTTTAAGTAACTATTTGCTGAAAAAATTAACCTGGTACAAGAAGGAAACAAGGAAATGTATTTTCGGCATCTTATTTTCATTGCAGAGCAAGCTTTTATTATGAGGCTAAACAAATTAAAGAATCACAAACTTTTGAGTTCCTTTGGATTAAAAATAATCAAATATTTCTTGGAAAGAATAAAACCAGTAAGGTAAGATCCTGTCATACAATGATATTGATTTTATTAAAAAAAAAACATTCAATTTGGATCAATTTTTATATTTTTGAACATTGTAATATCGTTACTCTTCTTAAATTTTTATGTTTCAGGTTATATATTAATATCTTTTTTTATTATTATTATATGTATACATTGTCATACAGTATACTTTTTCATTATATACATTTACATATTATGTATATACTTTCATTACATAAATTTTGATAAAACACAAAACCATATTTAATAATTTTAAAAAAAATTTTAAACATTTGTAAATTAATAATATACATTACATATTTTAATTTTATAAATTTCTACATTTTTTTTTTTATTCTTTTTTTTATAATAGCAATCAAAAACTAATCAATCATGCTTATATACAATTAAAAACGACTTTATTTTTTATCAACTTATTTTCTAATTATTTAAGTATTACACAAATCACTAACATGATTTTAATTTTAACTTTAACTTTAATTTTCAAAATTATAATTTATTATGTAAATTTTTACTTTTTTACCGGAAAACAAAAGTATTTCTTAACGAAAAACAAATAGATATTTTACACTACCTCGCGTCGAACAATATAATTTACCACATAATTTTTATTATGGTGCACGTGGCTTCTCTTGCATTAATTAATTTTCAAACTAATGACATCTTTTCTTAAATTTTAAGAATAATTTCTTTATTATGTTTCAAAAATGCAATCAGATGATGATAACACATTAAATATGCAAGGCAGTTTAAAAGTCGATTATTTTTCAGGGGTGAATAACTTGTTGAATGATGTAGTCAAGTCAGACTGCCTGAGTCTGAGTCAAACAATTCAAAGAAATGCTCAAATTCTCCCAATTAAAACTGGTAAGAAAAAACACGTGTACATTACTGATGAGATTATTAATAAAATGGAACTCGTATTACGAATACTCGAAAACATATAAGAATAATTCGAGAATCTTAAATTTGTATGTGAAATATAGAAAAGAGGTAGGGATCTTAATACGTAGAACAAGAAAAGAATACTATTCGAGAGAAATTTTGAAAGATCCTAGTAATAGTAGGAAACTCTGGAATATTTATAGAAATATTATGTTTAATAACGATCCAGTTGAAAGTAAAAGTATTATTAAAGTTTTAAAAATGGCGATGTTACTCTCCAAAATCAATATGATATAGCCAATGTATAAACACGCATTTTAAAATTGTAACGGAGAAATTAAGAATCTCTGTCGATCAGTCAAACACTGACAATATTAATTTGCTAACTAGAACAATTCATAACAGATTTGCTTAAAGTCCTCCAAGCACTGACAAAGTTATTAAAGTAATTGATTTACTAAAATCTGCTGCTTTTATAGATTATGATAATATCTCGACAAAATTTATTAAAAAATACTGTAATAAATTATCTCCAAAATTAATAAACTCCTCGTTTCAAGCAGTATTTTTTCCTGATTCACTTAAAATGGTCATAGTAAATCCGATTTTTAAGAACTGTGAAACGACTGATCAAACCAACTATCGACCAATTTTAGTTCTAAATTCGTGTCAAAAATTTTTGAAACTATAATTAAATACAGAGCCAGGGCCGTGTTAGGGCCAATAATATATTGCATCAAGAGCAGTATGGGTTTAAAAATTTTTTGAATGCTACTGCGGCTTGTCTAAGTTTAGTTAATTTTATAACAAGAGGTCTGGATGAGGAAAAATATATAGCGTGTTTGTTTTTAGACTTGCAGAAGGCATTTGATTGTGGGGATCATGAAATGCTATTGAGAAAAATATATGGCATGAATGTCACCAACAATCAAATATCTTTTTTTGAGTCATATTTATCCAATCGTCTGCCAAAAGTTAAAATTGGAAAAGTACTGAGCAGTGAAAAAGTTATTAAAAAGGCTCAATCATGGGACCGGATCTTTTTAAATTATATCTAAATGAAGTATCTTTTCGTGATTTAAAGGGGGATACGCAGATGATTCGGTTTTAAAATACTCTGAGAAAACTGAAGAGGGCATTATAATTGCTGTTCAACATGGTCTAAATTTAATAGAAGAATGGCTAAAGAATAATCTTCTACTATTATATTGTCTACTACTAATGTAGACAAAACAAAAATTGTATTACTTGATAATAGAAATTATACATATCATTCTTTCAGGTTCAACAATATTACACTAAAGATAGTAAAAAAATTCAATTATCTGGGTTTGTTAGTTGAAAACTAATTGAAATGGGTTGATCGCATTGAATATCTAATAAAAAAAAATACTCCATAGGTATTCATTCTTCGGCGGCTTCGAAATTACTTACCAAGGAAAGTATTAAATATAATTTTTAATTCATACATCATATCGAATATTAATTACCTGAATCCTATTTGGAATAGGGCCGATCGGACGGTGATTAATAAATTAAATGTAATACATAAAAAAGCTATAAATTTTATTCATTTCTATCCATCTACTTATCCTACGGTGTCGCTATATTAACAACAGTACTTAAGCTTAGAATATATTTCTAGAAAAGAGATGTAAAGGGTTTTCCAATTTGAGTGATATGATTTCTTTTAAAAAAAAAAAAACACTTAATTGTTAAGGAAATTCAAATGTTTTTTATTTAATGTGAGTACAATCGATACAATTAAGATCTGAATAAAATGTCATTCAAATGGCCTCCACGACTTCTTTTGCAGGAACGAATTCGATGAAACCAATTTTCGAGCACTTTTTCCACTAAATCAAGTCTCAGAAATTGCTGCTTAAGAAATAATTCATAAATCTTTTTTCCATACATTTTTCAAAAATTTTGGTAGTTGATAGTGGTGAAATCGGCCTATAATTATTAGGATCTAATTTATTCCCTTTTTTAAATAATGGGATTACTGTGGCAATTTTTAAATAATCAGGAAAATTTTCTTGAAGAACACTTAAGTTGAAAATATAGCACATAACATCCACAATTTGAAAGGAGATTTCTTTCAATGGCCACCGGCTACTAAAGTTTAGCAATATTGCAATATCCTATGTGATTTATAATATTAATATAAATAAATAAAATATAAAAATCCGATTAAAGAGATGGGTTCATAAAAGTAGCTTGTTTGCTGAGTTTTCTCTTTGAACATAAACTCATTATTAGAGATGGTATTATTAATATAAATTTGATTATTAGCAATAGATACAAAAAAAAAAATTAAAAAAGTTAGCAACAGTTTTTGGATCATTTTCAATTTTAGAACTTATTTCTAACGAGATTAAAGAATTGACACTATCATTATTTAATATAGAATTAATAATCTTCTACTCAGCTTTGGTATTCCCAATTTTTTCATTAAGTTCCTTAACATAGTAATTATCATTACATCTCTTGACAGAAATTTTAACATTGTTATATAATTTTTTATAACAGTCTCTATAAAATTGGTAGTGTTTTTTTTAGGGTTTTCCTAACTTTTTCTTTTTTATATTTTTTCTTTCTTAGTATGAACTATGTTCAAGGGTATAATATATTTGCCATTACGTTTGGGACACCTTAAAAGAGTCGAGCTAGATATAGTGTCAAAGTTATGGATCGACTCAGAATCGAATTCTGAGTCGATTAAGCCATGTAGGTCCGTCCGCAAGATAATTCAAAAAATAAAGGAGTCGAGCAAAAATAAAAGTGTCACGTCAAAGGAATCAAGCTAGCCAGTTCAATTGCTTGTCTAACACCCTTCTTAAATTGTATAAAAACATGATCAAGACATGTCCTAAAAGGAAAACGAGTAGGTTCCAAAATAAAAGATTCGAAACAAAAAATCGAGAGAAAATTTCCATTCTTTATATATTTTAAATTAAAAAGATGAAATTGCGAAATGAAAAATTTAAACGAACTTGATACTAAATTAGAAATTAAAATATTAAAATATGATCTAAAATATTCTGCATGATTTAAATTCAAGTTAATTTGTTTAAGTTTATATAAAAGAACCTCAGGATCAACGGTATCGAAGGCCTTCTGAAAGGCAAGGAAACCACAGGCTACATAATTCCTTTCGTCCATATTTCTGGAGATAAAATGTGTTAACCTTAGGCAAGTGGGGAAGTATTTGAAAGCCATATTGTTCCTTGTTTAAGAAGTCATGTACCACATTGAAAAAGTTAAGATGTTGTTTAATAATTATTTCAAATACTTTGGAGAAAGCACTAAGTACTGATATCGGTAGGTAGTTAGAAGTATTGGTTATATACCACTTTTAAAAATCGGGGTCACAATAGCAGGTTTACTGAGTTTGGGAAGCTAAAATTTTCAAAAAAATATTTATAAATTTAACTAGAATTGGAGGTATCTTATAAACTTTTTAATAAATTTTGAAGAAATATTATCGTAACCGGTCGTAGCTGCCGGTTTTAAAGAATCAATAGCTAACTTGACTTCAGCTATATTTGTTGGAGAAAGATTAAAATTGTAACTAAATGAATGTGAAAAATTATTTAAATATTGGTAGTCATGAGGATCAGATGGAAAGTTAAGTTCATTTGTTACATTGGCAAAGAAATTGTTCATGCATTTCGCGATATTAGTTTCGGTACTTTAATTTTGATTTCTATACTTAAGCAACTTAATGTTAGAATTTTGTTTTGGAGAAGCTTTGTTGAACATAATTTTCTTGTATAAGTTCCAAAGTTAGTGACTGTCAGTGTCATATCTTGTAACTTCAGCGCAGTAATATTTCGTTTTTGCTTTAGTAATTAAATGTATAACCTCTTTTTTTATATCAGTATATATTTTTTCGACGATATAATATTTTTATTTAAATTTATTGTATGAGTCCCTAATTTTGAATTTCTTAAATTTTATCTAAAGGTGGTTTTTGTAAATTATCAATCAATTTTAGTTTTGTTTTCAAATTTCAACTTTTCCAACTATAGAAATAAGAATTATTATTATACAGAGTGTTTTTGTTATTTATTTAGAACAAAATTTTTGCTATTTTTGTTTAGAAGCGGAGAACTTTAAATTGACAACACTGTTTTCTGTGACAACTAATTTTACATTTTTTTTTAGGTTAGTTTGGTGTAATTCATCATGAATAGTCTCACGCTTGGCAAATTGTTCAAATTTATTTTGAAAAACATGGTTCAATGCGATAATTTCATTTGAAAATTGTGTTCAGTGACGAAGCACTCTTTTGGCTGAATGGCTATGTCAATAAAAAGAATTGCCTCATTTGGAAAGATGATAATCCACAAGCTTTTAACGAGTTTGGTGCGCTCTATGGGCCGGTGTCTTCAAAAATGATGATGGTCAGAGCGTTACAGTCAGCGAGTCTCAATTGGAAAGCTTTAATGTTGCAGACTGGGCGACATGCTTTAATGTTGCAGACTGCAGACTGGGCGACATGCCACACAGTGCACAAAACAATTAATATACTAAATGAAACATTTACAAACGATTAATTTCATGAAATGGCCTGTTTGTTTAAATTTTCTCTGGGGATAAGTAAATTTGCGATAAACGCCGATAAACCAGAAACAATTAAGCACTTGTAAGCCAACATCAGAAGCGTTATTGCTGCAATACAGCCTGTTTTACTGCGAAGAGTGTATGAAAATTGGACATCAGTAGATTACATATGGCGATTCCACCCCACTTTTGACAGCTATCAGTTATGTTTATTATGGTGGTATTATGGACTTGAATTTTCGTTTGTGAAAGTGAATGAAAATGGTGGTGTCAGCGGAGGAGTTGACCGGGGAATTTGGTCTGGATACAAAAGCGGTCTGGATACAAAAAAATTTTAATGTTTTGTTTTTCCTTTGTTTTGTTTTGCATTTATAATATAAGAATTATCTGTACACTAGTTATACAAAATTTAAGAAATCTTCAACTAATTTTTAAAAGTTGTAAAACAAAAAATAAGAAATGACGTCAGCGGATTTTTGTTAATATAAAAAGAAAAAAATAAAATATAGGTATACTACAAAGTTTTTTTAATTTAATTTTTAATGTTTTTCGATTGATAGGCTTATAGTTGTGAGAGATTAAAAGAATATGTTTTGTGGAATTTCAAATTAATTATGTGATTATTGAAAAAAAGGGGCTGTAGAGTAGTAGAATTTCTTATCTATATTACTGCACAATAAAATTTGTTCTGTGGTTTCTTGAACTTGAAATTAGGTACGTTAAAAAAACAAAAGAGCAACAAACACATAATAAAGCATCACCATAACAAGAAATACTAATTGTATAACAAAAAAATACTGAGAAGTGATTGAGATTTTTTTTTTAATTTACAGAATTATATAAAATGAAAATGACGTAAGTTGATTCATTTTGTTATTATAAAAAAAACAAATTATATCCTACAAAATTTTTTTATTCATTTTTAGTGTTTTTCGATATTTACAACTTTTTTCTTAAAATTTCTACACAATTTTAGCTAATCGTAATAGGCATTTCTTAGAAAATTCAAATCAGATTCTGAGTAATTAAATCGGTTCATTTATCATCTTTATCTTCTCTCAATGAATTTAATTGCATTAATGTTAACTTTGCATAATTTTTCAAAAATGTCAAAAGACATTGAATTTCCCGTTTATATTTCTTTCTAAAAAAGTTTTTATTTTCGAAAAAAAATTTATTAAATATGTAGGAGAATTGTTCTTGTGAACTCCATTGTATGGTTAAAAGTAAAGAAAACTAATTAAGCAACTAATTTAGAAATAAAATATGATAAATATTATGAAGAAGTAACTGAATCAGAGAAGATTTTTTAAGCTTAAGAATAAAAATAATTGTAAAATAATAAAATAAAATTTTTCTTATAATAGGTACATCTTTTTTATTTATCCAGGAATTATGATCAAAAGAAAACCATTTAACTAACTATTTAACAAATATTTTCTTATCTATAGTTTTAAGAATTCTTTCTATCAAAAACACTTGTTTATATTAAGTTTTTAACAATTTATATTCATAGAAGCTTCCTTGTATGGGTTGACCTTGATAACCGGTCAGTAAATATGTGACAGGGTTAGTGATTTGAACTTTTCTTATCTTAAATACTTCCGTACAAATTTTTCGAAATATTTTTGGTATTTTTTTATTGTGTTTAAGTGGGGATGATGTGTCGAATAAATTAAGCAAATATTTTAAGCTTTTACGGGAACTTCGTATCCATAGATATACACAACAATAATGTCCGCACACAGATTTTAAATAACTTTGTTAACGCTTATTGTTGAAAACAAAACATGTCGATTGATTTTGTAGAAATTTTATAATCTCACTGTGAAATGGCGGATTTCCAATTGAATCAAAATATTCTGAACACCCTTGAACTGGAACAAATATTGCTGACCAATGTGTTCCCTTTTCATTAGAAGTATCAGTATTTGCCACTAAAATACTAGGTTTTAAAACTTGTTTTGGCAATTGATCAAGAGCATAAAAGCCTCTAATTTTTATTTTCAAGAGCATAAAAGCCACTAATATTAAAGCCTGTGGGAATTTGTTACATTAGAGCTTATGATGTCATTCACATATTATATAAGAAAAAACAAAATTCAAGATGGTGGAAAAGTATTTTTAAAGTTCCAGTATGTTGTAAGTAATATTAAAATTATACAAAAATATACTAAAAATTGTAAATTGAAAAATTTTAAAAATTTGCCGTTAAATTTGAAAAGAAATACTTAATAATTGAATATTTTTTTTTAATTTCTTCACGACGTTAGTAAATTATAATATTTAAAAAAAAATTTTAATGTTTTGTTTTTCCTTTGTTTTGTTTTGCATTTATAATATAAGAATTATCTGTACACTAGTTATACAAAATTTAAGAAATCTTCAACTAATTTTTAAAAGTTGTAAAATAAAAAATAAGAAATGACGTCAGGGGATTTTTGTTAATATAAAAAGAAAAAAATAAAATATAGGTATACTACAAAGTTTTTTTAATTTAATTTTTAATGTTTTTCGATTGATAGGCTTATAGTTGTGAGAGATTAAAAGAATATGTTTTGTGGAATTTCAAATTAATTATGTGATTTTTGAAAAAAAGGGGCTGTAGAGTAGTAGAATTTCTTATCTATACTACTGCACAATAAAATTTGTTCTGTGGTTTCTTGAACTTGAAATTAGGTACGTTAAAAAAACAAAAAAACAACAAACACATAATAAAGCATCACCATAACAAGAAATACTAATTGTATAACAAAAAAAATACTGAGAAATCATTGAGATTTTTTTTTTAATTTACAGAATTATATAAAATGAAAATGACGTAAGTTGATTCATTTTGTTATTATAAAAAAAACAAATTATATCCTACAAAATTTTTTTATTCATTTTTAGTGTTTTTCGATATTTACAACTTTTTTCTTGAAATTTCTTCACAATTTTAGCTAATCGTAATAGGCATTTCTTAGAAAATTCAAGTCAGATTCTGAGTAATTAAATCGGTTCATTTATCATCTTTATCTTCTCTCAATGAATTTAATTGCATTAATGTTAACTTTGCATAATTTTTCAAAAATTTCAAAAGACATTGAATTTCATGTTTATATTTCTTTCTAAAAAAATCTTTATTTTCAAGAAAAAATTTATTAATATGTACGAGAATTGTTCTTGTGAACTCCATTGAATGGTTAAAAGTAAAGAAAACTAATTAAGCAACTAATTTAGAAATAAAATATGATAAATATTATGAAGAAGTAACTGAATCAGAGAAGATTTTTTAAGCTTAAGAATAAAAATAATTGTAAAATAATAAAATAAAATAATTTTATAATAGGTACATCTTTTTTATTTATCCAGGAATTATGATCAAAAGAAAACCATTTAACTAACCATTTAACAAATATTTTCTTATCTTTAGTTTTAAGAATTCTTTCTATCAAAAACACTTGTTTATATTAAGTTTTTAACAATTTATATTCATAGAAGCTTCCTTGTATGGGTTGACCTTCATAACCGGTCAGTAAATATGTGACAGGGTTAGTGATTTGAACTTTTCTTATCTTAAATACTTCCGTAAAAATTTTTCGAAATATTCTTGGTAATTTTTTATTGTGTTTAAGTGGGGATGATGTGTTGAATAAATTAAGAAAATATTTTAAGCTTTTACGGGAACTTTGCATCCATAGATATGACACAACAATAATGTCCGCACACAGATTTTAAATTCCCTTTTCATTAGAAGTATCAGTATTTGCCACTAAAATACTAGGTTTTAAAACTTGTTTTGGCAATTGATCAAGAGCATAAACGCCTCTAAATATTTTGTGTGTTAAGTTATTACATTTCAGAACCTTTGAAATCTGAAGCGTATTCATTTTCTTGCAAGCGGGAAATATTAATTAGTTGAGGTTTTCCTGGTATAAATGTTGTTAAAAATTCTGCTTTAAGTTTTCCATTTGTTAAGACGATATCGAATTTTTCAAGCAAATTTATTAAGTTATTAGTTATTTTTTCGTTATCGATATGTCAAAAAGAGTAATTCTCAATGTCTGTTCTTTTTAAGTCTCTGACAGGATATTTATACTTTAATTCTTTTACAATAGTTTTACATTTTTCTTTTGTGTCAGCCACAGCAATATTTTTTACAAATATTGTATTGTTATCGTCCGTACAGAATGATAAATCTACTAGAGCACATGCCATTTTCAAATAAATAGAAATAGTCCATTACATTTCCTTTTATATGTTTACGTATACGTTACGATTTTTATCAATTTCGATATTGGCATCGAATTCTGCAAATACAATACAAGTTAATGTTGAAGTTAATGGAGAGCTGAGTCTTGCTTCAATCTTTACTATTCCCTGGTTTAATAAACTCTGACATGTATCAGTTCCCGAGCCGTCTGGTGATGAATCAAAAGCTGGTATTGTATAACCTTTTGAAAAAAGTTTTTTTGAAATTTGATATCCTCTATCAGAGTGATGTATGCCAGTTCCACTGAATAATGTTAAATATGCACGAGAATTACAAAGATTATTCGATGTAAAACTTGTTTCAATTGCAGAGTTTGGTGTAGGCACTCCATTCACATATAATTGAAATTGTGTGAGATTTTGATGATCGAAATGGTATGGATTTTTCGATCTTTTACCATTAAAATTTTCATTATTAACCATACAAAATACAAGAGCTTTTGGTATTTGCCCTATAAATATATTATCCAATGATATGTTGGAAGTGTTAGCTGGAATTGTAAATGTTTTGATTTCACTTCTCGTATAAAAATATTTCGCGTTAGCCTTTTCCAGTACAGTGTTGTGTGCTATCAATATGCTAGGATTAATTGTTAAATGTTTCATGTATAATGTAGCTTCGAGAATTTTTAAATAACTTTCATCGTTATCCTTAAAGAAAATATAAAAATCTTGTTTCTCTAATGCTAAAGAAATGCGAATGTCAAAATTATTTAAAAGTAATTTGGAAGTATTGAAGAAATCTACAAGTAATTTTCCCATTAATTCTATTGCAGATAATTGTTGTATGATTTTTGTCTTGATTTAGAACCAGAATTGTTGAAATTATTGGCATTTGGCTTATCCAACTCCCAACCAGATGCTTCCAGATGTGTTTGACCATAATTAATTGCTTTATAATGGTATAAGGTATCTGAAGGAGTGATGTTTTTTCCGTTTAGAGTTACATTACATTGTTTAATTAAAGAGTGTAATAAATTATTTACAACACTGGGCTGTAGATCTGCCCTTGCTTCAATTCCAGTTCCTATCTTATCGTTTGCACTCCAAAGTGATCCATCGTTTTTTAATATTTGAACTTTAAACTTTATATAGGTACTGGATAGATCTCGATATTTATCTCCATTCCCAAGCGAAACAAATTCAATGGTTGACGGCGATGCCTCTAAAGAAGCTAAAGGATTGTATGCTACCCTTCTGAACGCAAAATACTTGTTTGTACGGGTAATGATGCAAAAAGATCAAGTTCAGATTTCATACATTCCATTTTTAAATGAATATATCGGAGATTTTACTTTGCTTTCTTCGTCGCTTTTTCCACTTCAAATGTGTCTTTTTAAAAATTACTCGTCTTTTTATAGCTCTTCGTCTTCCACCATACATCGAATGCAGTTGGTTAACTACTGATTTCCGTAAATTTTTTATGCCACCTTTGCTTTGATCAATTACAGCTTCTTTTATGTTTGCACCAGATGCTATATCATTAAAAATATTTTTACTTGTGTTTACAGCCTCTTTTTTATTTAAGTCCCAACCTGATGTAATAACTGGCTTTAAGTAACGAATTAAACTTCCGAATATGTAAAATATAATATAAAATTTTAATAAAGGCCCAATATCGTTGATTCCTCCTCCTACTTGAGAGGAATAATATCTCACGTAAGCTCTTTCCATGTTTGATAGGATACCATATTTGAGTAGTAGTATTTATATTGTTTTTGAGCAATAAATGCTTTTTAAAGTGTAATACAATTTTTGTTGGATAGTAACTGGAAACAAAATTTATTCCATCACCCTATTGGTTACAAATTTTAATTTTGTAACTTTAATCCGTATTGGTTACAAACTTTAATCCGTATTGGTTAATAATTTTAAATTTGTAGGTATTCTACAATTTTCTATGTTGATAGCTCTCAACGCCCGCACTCTGCCACTTCCAAAAACAGATGATTGTATGATATCTGTTTAAATCATCACCATTCCATTCAATTCTTCTTTATTATTAGCAACAGCTAATTTGAATAGTTCAGGTAATTTTGTTTTGAAATTTTTTATATTTTTTTTCTGTTTAATTATTATTTTTACATTATAACTTTGATTAACTTTTATATAGAAACTATCTTCATCAAAAGTCTGCGATATTCGAATTAAATCCCCTCGGTTAGATTCTGAAACTTTTTTAAATATTACATCATCATAATTTTTAGGAGTAGAGATATATGTCAAAAGTTGGCAAAAATTAAACTTCCAATCATCCAAATGTAATTCCGAATCGTCATATGAATAATATGTGTAGCCTATAGATTTGGTTACTATAATTTTTTCGAGAGGTTTTTCAATGTTTCTTACATAAATATTATACTACCCAATATTAATAAATGCACATTGCTCTTTGTTAAATTCTTCTGTTTGTAGGAAATCGTTCAGATATATTTCTGAAAGACCGACTTTCCAATTTCCATTTCTTAAATCAAAGTGAATAGGTAATTTATTTTCGAATGAAGCTAAAGTGTTGTCTGGAAACAGTGTTAAATTATCATTACTAAACAATGTTACATAGAAGTCATCTTGACTATTCATCTTTGTTAACTTCTGCTAAAACATAAAATGTGGAACTATTTATATGTTGTCCATTCAGGTGTTGATGAAGTTCTTAGTTTTGGTCTTCTTAGTAAAGGTTTTAGTTTTCGTTTTTTTGTTTCGGGAAACTGTGAAAGTATAGTTGAGGAAATTGAACTACCGGCCGATCTACCGGAAATTGAACTACCGGCCGAAAGTATAGCTGAGGAAATTGAACTACCGGCCGATCTACCGGTAGAGCAACGGTAATTACATCACCACTTGGGTCAAACATTCGATAATCAGAGCTTAAAGATGGTCATTCTACTAATTTTTCATCTTTCAACGTTTCAGTTTGAGCTAATTTGTTAAATGAATTTTCATCATCCAAATCGTAATGTGTTAAATCATTATCCATATTTGAATATTCTTTTTTAGGGTCATATTCAAACACATCATTAGTAAGTAATGGTAAAAAATCGGTCTGTGCTGATGTTGATTTGCATTTAGGTAATTCAGTTTCTGTATATGCATTTCGTTTAGAAAAGAATTTTGTTTGAGTGCCTGTATCAAATGTAAGATTATTAGCCTTTTCTGGTAATCTTTTTGTGTCTTTATTAATTCCATATTTGAGAAGGTTTTGACGATGTAAGTACCATTTTTGCAATGGTTTTAATTTTTTATCATATAAAACTTTTTTCATTTTTTGATCCAATAACTCCAAGTTTTTATCATCTTGAAATAATTTGCTAAATTTTGAAAATATTTCTGGTGACATAACAATTATTCGCTGCATTATGTCTTACTGAGAAGTTTTCCTATTACACCGGATAATATAGTACCAATTAATGTAAGTAAAAATCCTCCATTTTTCGTTTAGCTTTTATACTTTTCTAGCACAGGCTAGAAATCTTAATTGTTTTTTATGTTTTTTTAATTTTGCTTTTTGTGCTGGTGATATTTTATTATTTCCATTTAATATATTGATTGCAATTTCAGCAATAGTTTTTATAATATCATCATCACAATATTTAAGAATATTTTCACGAAATTTCTTCTTGTTGCAATTTCCTAGTACATGTAGTATATGTTGGTTTTTCTTCAAACGTTTCATATTTTTGACAGCTGTTATTCACATCACCCGTATCACAGTAGCATATACAATATTCTTCTAATTGAAGAATTCTAATTCTAATTCTAATACGAAGCAAATCGTTAACGTCTTGTGTTAAATCTAACACAATATAACCATGTGGACTTGAGGTTGATTCGTTATATACCCCTAGGAAACCTTTTATATTTTTCCGATATAGTTGTCTAGCTAAAGGAAAAATGTGGGATTTGTCTCGAGGGTTTTTAAAAAGCACCAAATATTTACAATTTAATAAAATATCTCGGGAGAATTTCCCCTGATGAAAAACGCTTTGCGTTAATAATATAATAGATAAATTGCGATGGTGCGAACCTTTAGTAAAAAGTTCGCATACCTATTTGTTTGCAGAATCTCACATTGAATCATCTAAAACAATTAGAGTAGGTTTCTTTTCCCCAAGCTCTTCTGGAATTCTGTTATAAAAATTTATATCAGCGAAATTTATACTTGTTGGAATAGCAGACATTTCTGGGTTACATCATTTTATTGTTTCAATTTTTGGATGTATCAATCTGTTAATATTTTTAATTAAGTTACATACAATTGTAGTTTTTCCACATCCAGATGGTCCCGTAAACATCATTGTAAATGGATGATTAAAATATATCATTATCGGCTCGTGTTTTAGAAGTCATTGAAAGGTAATTAGATTTGTTCTTTAAATATATAAAAGCATAAACGTGTATAACTTATTCTAATTTTAAAAGATGGAGGTAAAAGAAGTGGAAGAGTTTTTAAAATCATATTCCTCTGTCTTATTAAATGAGCATAAGCAACGTATTTTTCACATGTATAAATACATTAAAGAATTTTCAACAGCAGAAAAATTTACGTCAATATACGGAACTCATTTTGCTCTTTGTTCTTGTGCTTACGACAACTCGTCATCTGGACCGGATACATGTAAGTGTTGCTATATAGAAAATTATAAAATAGAATTGGAAAATCTGATTAAATGGTACAGGCATAATGTCAAGGGAACAAAGAGTATCGGAAATTAAAACTAAAAATGCTAATAACGTTTTAGTTGGCATGCAAAACATTTTCAAACGTGCTGGAACACTCCCAAAAAATATTCAATCTGATCAAGGTAAAGAGTTTTTTTAACAAAGAATTTAAGTAATAAAAAAAAATTAATTATTATCATACATATTCTGAAATGAAAGCATCCATAGTAGAACGTTTTAACCGTACTTTAAAAAATTCAATGTGGAAGCAGTTTAGTTTTCAGGGTAATTATAAGTGGATATCAATTTTGCCCTCACTTATTGAGAAATACAACTCAACATATCATCACACAATTAAACTTCAACCTAAAAAAGTTACAAAAGCAAACGAGAAATATATTTTGAAGAACATTTACATGCAACCGAAATTTTATCAGAAAGCAAAATACAAAGTTGGAGATTATGTACGCATAAGTAAATACAAAGGAAACTTTGCAAAAGGTTATCAACCAAACTGGGCAACAGAAATATTTACAATTAAAGAAGTAAAACGCACAGACCCAATTACTTACAACTTACTTGATTATACAAAAACAGCGATTTCAAGTTCTTTTTACGAGACTGAACTTACTCGAGTCAAAAATCCTGACAATTTTTTTGTTGAAAAAATATTGAAAAGAAAAGGAAATCAAGTTTTTGTTAAATGGTTAGGTTTTGATAAAGATCACAATTCTTGGGTAAATAAAAACGATATTATATGAAACTAATTTGCTTTCTTATTTTTAGAATTAATTATTAAATTTTTTTGCACATTTATAGTTTTCAATAACATATCTCAAATTTGCATAATACATAAAACTAAGATACAATATCAAGGTCAATACCTGCATTTATTTATCTTATAAATAACTACTGTATTTTGGTGTTAAAAAAAAGCTTTAAAGCTAGCATTTTAATAATGCAAAAAAAAAAAAAAAAAACTAAAAACTGCACCTCATTTTTCTATACTTGTTCTTATATTTTCGTTCTACAATAACAAGTACTAATAAATCAATAAATACAACTTCGATTTTATACATACAACCTTTACTTTAAATTAAATTAATAATTTAAAAAAAAAAACTAAAAACTACACCTCATTTTTCTACACCTGTTCGTAAATTTTCGTTCTACAATAACATGTACTTATTGTACTCATGTACAACTTTTTTTATCTTTCTAATACAACCTTTTAATTAATCTAATACAACTTTTTTTTTTCTCTTTTTTTCACGATTTTATACATTCAACCTTTACTTTAAATTACTTTAAACTAAGAAACAATATCAAGGTCAATAACTGCATTTTATTTATCTCATAAATAACAACTGCATTTTTGTGTTAAAAAAGTTTTCAAACTAACATAATGCAAAAAAAAAAAACATTTCAATCTATTATGCAATTATTCACAATAAACAACTTTTCTATATGCACACACGCCAACAACATTCCTTAAAAGTTCAAACACCTTTGTCGTGACCATAAAGCTTAATAACATTCCAATGCGCACGCGCCAACAACATTCCTTAAAAGTTCAAACACTCTTTGTCGTGAGTTCATTGACATTGATATTGCTATCTCTTTCTTGTACAAAATTCCCACGCCAAGGTGCCCCATTACCTAATCAGTTATTTCTGAAAACTTTTCATGTAACATTTTAGAAAATTTGAAATGGATTTTTTCCAAACTATCTTGCATTATTCTTCTAATATTTTTAATTTTTCTTCTGTTAATTTTAGTTTACTAGTCAAATGGTTAAACATTTCTACTATATCAATTTTTGTTAGTTGTTTGTGAAAGAAAATGTGGTTACTAACGAATGTTTGTGTTTCTGCATCATTTCCGTTAACTGGATCTAGAACATTTGATAAAATTTTGTTATCTAAATCGTAATTTTCTTCAGAAGTTAGTTTGAAACCTATATCTGGAGAACCTTGAGTATGCAGTTTTCTAGAAGAGGCTGTACTACGTCGAAACTTGTCAAGTGGCATTTTGATTTTTACTGATTGTAAAATATTATTGGATTATATTTGCTTCTCTCAATTCTTCAATTATAGATACAATTTCGTTAATATGGTTATTGTTACCAGATGATGGTGATCCAATTAGAAGTCTTAATCTGTCAACTAGCTCATTAGAATCATCCCAATAAACATTCTGATTTGATTGTTTGTATAATTTAATTGGTAAAAAATTTTTTGGAATTTGATTTTTGAATAACCTGAACCAGATTTTTTATGTCCAGCATGTTCATATAATTTTCGTAATATATTCTTGTATTTAAAACCTTTGTTTGCTTTTATTTGTTGCAAACCATTAACATTTTTTCTATGTGCATTCGTTTTGTTAAGTATTTTATGATACGTACTTTCAGTATAGTTTATGGGTTTTTTTTAAAATATTTATTCATATAGACCATCAGTTCCTTTAAAAACTTCATTATCAATCAAAATATTTTTATTAATTTCATCTATTTCAAAATTAGCATTCCCAAGTTTTTGTGATTTGTTTAGAAATAAAAATTGTGAAATTGATGATGATTCATCATTACCAAATTTTATAGTATTCGGTGTTGAAGTTTTAAATTCATTACAAGTATTACTGTTGTTACTAAATGTTTTAACTTCCAGCATAAATAATGTCATTGACTTAGAGCTTTCATCATTATCAGCAGCCCATTTAATTTCCGGTTTGATATAATTATTCGAAATTCGTTGTTGTTTGAAACCATTTGTTAATTCTTTCTGTGGTTTTATAATTGGAGTAAACAGTTCTTCTCGATTATGGTCATCCGATAGCTTCTATTCTTTTAAAGTTTGAAATTTCCTTTTTAAAGTTTTACGAGTTTTAAATAAATCTTTCAAAATTTGTTCATGCATTTTTTTTAAATGCGAATTAGTTATTATTAACTGCAAATTGTCAACTGAACTGTTCTGTTATTAATTACTAACTGCGAACTGGTAACTGCTAACTGATAACTCACAACTGATAACTGATATCTGATAACTGCGGACTGCAAAATGAATATGTACATATTATTAGATGTGTGATTTAAATATTTTAAATAAAAGATGAAAATTTAATTTTACTTTAGTTTTTTATTTTTAATAATTTTTCTTTTTTCAGATTTTTTTTTTAGTTATTTAGGTGGTTTTTTGTACTTCTCACTGAAATTTTTTTATGATATTGACTTCTAATTTCTTCCCCCCAATTTCTTTGTAGATTTCGATGGAGCGTCACTAATTTTTGATAATCTGTTGAAGATTGCTTATTTATTATTCAAGACGTGTTTTATTTTATCAATATTATTTTTTTTGATTTGATTAACGATTGATTGTGAATAGTAAAATGAATATGTTTCTGATCATCTATCTTCTTAAATACTTTTGACTTAGCTAAATCAGCTATTTTAACAAGTAAACATTTTCCAAAGCACAAGCACAAATATGGTTAAAAGAAAATCGTTTACAATCATGAATTTTTTTATTCTTCAATATTTTTAAACAAGTAGAATCACATTATTCAAATTAAAAACATTATTATTTATCAATATGTTAATAATTCAAGATCGTTTTTCTTCTCCTTTAACATTAATTTTTGTTTGATTGGATATAAAAATTTTTAAAAAATTGATAATATCACAAAAATGTGTTTTGGCGTCAAACCATTGTAAGCCATGATGAATTTAATGAGCCTATTATTTGTGTATTTTGCTTTTGTATCTAAATAATGGTAACCATAACGTGATCTTTTTATAAAATTTAGAATTTCATCATTTGATGAAGGAATAGCAAGTTCTTTTAAAATGAATTTATTATTGTTATCTCGAAAACCTTGTATATCAATTATTACATATTTAATTTTTTTATGTTTCAGACGAATTGATTAAATTTAATATATTTGTATATCTGCAACTAATGCAATGTAATCGAATCATAAAAAATATCCCCGCAATGAATGAGTGAATTTCAAAAACACAGCAAAACTCTAAGTTTTTTGATGTTTCCTTATTTGTAAACTAGCTTCTTTATTTTTATTTAGAGATTTAAATAATTTTATTAAATTCTCCTATTAAAGGTTCAAACGAAGTGCGGAACATTATCGATTAGAAGCACCCAGAACTGAAAGAGGTAAAAGAGATATTATGTTTAATGGCATAAAAAGCTTCAATAGTCTTCCTGCCTATATAAAATATGCTCCCAACATAAGGTTATTCAACAAACGTTTGAAAGCTGTACTACCCCAATTAAATAATTGAAAAATATATAAAAAAGCAAAAAAAAAAAAAAAAAAAATTAAATGTATCTAAAATTTTAACCTGTGTATTAAATTTTATTAATATTTATTATAATTTTAAATATTAAATTAGTTTTAAGTTAAATTATAGAAGAGATTTATACCAGTTTTACTGTCTATCTCAATTCTTTAATAAATAAAAAAAAAAAAAAAAAAAAAATTCAACTAAAATATCGTGTAGCAGAAGACAGTAAGCTATTGTATTAGTAGGAATTTTTCTAATGTTTTCAGTTCGATTCTAACATCAACTGCCCCCGTTTTTAAATTTTCATTTTGATAACGAGTATCTATTACAAAAATCGTAGCATTTGTCTTAAATTCCTCTAATAATAATAATGCTTCTGATGTTGGATAATTATAATAATTACTTCGAAAATTCGAATGACAATGTGCTTTCGTATTATCATAAAAACATATGATCTAAAGCCTTACTTACTTGCAAATTTAAATTCTTACAATATGGTACCCAATGAGTCCCATATCCAATAATTAAATTATCCAAATTTATAATTCCACATTCATATTTTCAGGTTTAGTTTTAGGACGATTATCTTTCACAAAAACCTCCTCGAAAATGTTTTAAATATTTTAGTCCAAAATTATTTATATCGCTGTAAGTTAGAACGCGCTTGGGTAGCATACTTAATGGTTTTTCGGTACCAAATATAATCCAAGTCCTTGTTTAGCTTCCATAGTTTTCTTATGCCGTTGGCTTTCATTCAACTCCTTCTTAGCATTTTGCGTATCATTAAAAGCTTTAGTAATACAAGCAGCACCACCTGCAAATGCTCCAGCAACTGACAAACCGCAAATATAGGGATTAAAGCTGTTTGTTATTAAATAATATGTTGTTTTAATAAAATGTGCTTATAATAATTTATTTTCTTAATAAATACATAATTATACGATCGTATATTAAATAGTAAGTCGACTCAAAGATTAAATATCTTATATTTTCTAATAAAAATTATTGATCATAACAAGTAACTATCGAAAGCTATGCTGAGAATCTTGTAAGAAAACATCAAGAAATCTTATTCAAGATGATAAGTCATTGTACAGAAGTGGAGAAAACATTAAAAATTGTGAAGCAGATATTAAAAATTTGGAAAAACTCATAATATCTGCCCAGAAAACAGGAACAAAATTTCATTTAACTTCAGCATTGAGCAAATTGAAATTGTTTGCTCGAATGATGAATGGATTCAAGTCTTTTGGAAGCGGTGGTGAATCTGAAGGCTTCTAAGATCACAGTGCAATTCTGATGGACATGAAATTTCTTTTTGTGATAGATGTCTTCATTACTTTTATGAGACAGAAAAACTGGAAGTTCATAAAGAAAATTGCCTGAAGCAAAATGAATGTAAAATAAGATTACCTAATATAAAAACCAAGACTCTTACTTTTATGAATTATAGAAATAAGATAATGAAAACGTTTGTAATATACGCGGAATAAAGAATGCTTTTTAAAAGAAATAGATGGGGAAAAAAGTATCAAAAGCATATTCCCTGTTCAATCGGATATTATTTAACAAGTTCCTTTAAGTCTAGTTACACAAAACATCCGTTTTATTGGGGCGAGGATTCTATTGAATCGGACAAATAATGTCTCATTTTTTTGGATTAAGATCAAAAATGTATGCAATCAAAGTTGAACATAAAGAAAAACTGAAAAAAGTAAAGGTGTTAAAAAACGGTTGTAAAAAGAGAAATTTGTTATGATGATTTTGTAAATTGTTTGAATAATTTTGTCGATAAGATGGTTAAACAAAATTTAATAAAATCTCAAAAACATACTGTTGTTAGTCTTACTGAATCGAAACTAGCTTTAAACACGTTTGATGATAAAAGATTTATTTTAACAGATAGTTATAATTCATTACCATGGGGTCGTTATGCAATTGAAAATAATTAAGTTTTTTTGTAAAATATAATAAAGAATTTAAATATAAATTTTTTCTTTTCTATTTATAATTTTTTAAAATATCACAGAGGAAAATATGTATAAGGTGCCTATAACATTGTATTATGTAAATCTCAAAAGTTTGAGATGTGTCACGTATTAAAGTCAATATTGACAATACAACTTGTAGTTTGTTGAAAAGATTTATTGTTAAAGGAATTTATGAATAAATTTAGTTTAGTTTCTGGTAGCTATAAATTCAAGGTACATATGTGTCATTTAATTATTTAAGAAATTATAATGATAATTGACATAGTTCTATTGCATTAGATATAAACTAATAATTACTTAGTTTATGCAGTTTCTAATTACTCAGAATACAAGTTCCTAAGAATAAAGAAACTATGCATGCATTATACTTTTAAAAAAAGTAGGGGGTATTTGAAACCGCTTTTAAACAGTAGGTATATAATGCTCTGAAAATTCAAAATAGTTCTTTACTTTACTTTTAAAAACGAATAAATTTAAAATAAAATCCAATTCAAAACATAAATTGAAAATGGTAATGGTACAAAACGAGAGCAAAAAGCACTACTTTGTGAGGTAAAGGACCCGTTTGATAATGAAAAAATAACGTTTTACATACCGGAAAGATTTAGCAAAAAAGTGTCAACAGATTCTGAATTAAACGAATTAAACAAAGTAGGCTTCTATATTAAGTTCTTGGGAAGAGACGAACCGAGATGGAACATGGTTCTTTCTAGTTAATACCAATGACGAGTATTGATTCGCAAATAAAACTGTTGAAATAAAAAAACAAGGGGAAAAAACATTTATGGGGCAGAGAAATGCCTTAAAAAAAGAATATAAAAAAACAAAGACCTTACTATTTAATGAAAGCAAAAAAAATTTAGTTTTAAATTGTAAAATTGTTTGTATTTTATATTGAAACAAATATTTTTCAGGCTAATTCATCTAAATCAGCCTTTGTTTCTGGAGCGTCGATATCCGGTCCCCGAAGGTCGGGTATCGTTCCCTGAGGTCTAGTCCCCTTTAAAGAGAGTCCTTATTCTGGCGGCCCCCCTCTCTCGATTTTCGATTGGGTCTCCGAAGTTGTGAAATATAGTCCCCAGGGACCTCATGGTTTGATATCGGTCCTAAAGGTTTCCGTATCGGTCCTAAAGGTTTCGGTATGGGTCCTTGAGGATTCAATACCAGTCCTTGAGAGTGCGGTATCGGTTCTTGAGGGTCCGGTATCGGTCCTTGCTGCTGCTAAGGCATCCTTGGAGGTCGAATCAGATGATCGCTCTTTTTTAAAATCGTATTAGGTATATAAATTAGAGGTTTTCAAGTTATTCTAATTTAGTACACAAAATGAGCACCAATGCAGTAGTAGATTTACAATTTATTATTGGAAACAATATACAATATTTTTTGAAAGAATTTTCTTCGGTAGCTGAAGGCTCTCTCATTTCAATATTGTTTGGGGTTAAAGCGCCTTATTCATTTGAGCAGTTAAATGAAAATGCTAAACAACAAAATAAATACAACAAAAATACAAATAATGGACTTGACTGGGAGGATAGATTTATAGAACACTGAGAAATTAAAAATATCTTAAATGCATATTTTGTTTCATTTGATGTCATTTACGTAAAAGGGTCTAAGAAAAAGCAATTCTTTCAAGTTTCAAGATCAGTAGAAGTTATCAATTTGGATAATAAAATTCCATCTCTTCAAAAATAAGGAATTTCACTACTATTCCAACATAAAGAAAACCATTTAAGATGTGCTGTAAAAAATTGTATGAACTTATATATGTATTTAATAAAATAAAATAATTGGTTTTAAAAAATATTTGTTTTATTTAGTGTTGATAATTTTTTATTTACCAAGATAATTTTTCTGACAGAAACATAGGTATTTCATAGGAATGTAAAAATCTTCCTGTTACAATCTTAGTTTGTTCTTTTCAATACATCTTTCAAGCTTTTTAACATGTCTAGAATGACTAAATTTTAGGGGAAATTCTTTTGAATTTAATTTTGCTTCGTTTTTTTTTAAATACCACTCCAAATAATTCATCAATAATTCGCAAATAACTTTGTGATGTCGTTGGAAAATTATTGATGCAGTAAGATGTTCAATATTAAACCCAATTTGAATTTTTATTGTTTGCTTTTTATCCAAATAATAGATATAGCTTAATAAAGGGTTTTGCACTGGTTCATCTTGCGTTGATTTTTCAAATACTTCTGAATTTGTGGCTTGATCCATCTTGTTTTTTTTTTTAATTTAAGAATTCTATTTTAGAGTTTGGTATTTATAGTTTTTCCCAACATTTTTAAAAATTGTTTGAAACATTCTTTCTATTTTTTAAGAAATTAAGAAAATATTTCATGCTTTTACAGGAACTTCGCATCCATAGATATACACAAGAATGCTGCCCGCAAACAGATGTTAGATTACTTTGTAAACATTTATTATTAAAAACAAAACATTTCGATTGATTTTGAAGAAATTTTATAATCTCAATGTGCAAAGGCGGATGTCGAAATGAATCAAAATATTCTGCACACCCTTGCACTGGAACAAATATTGCTAACCAATGCGTTCTTTTTTAAATGCCTTTTTTTTTTTGAAACTTGTTTTGGCAATTGATCAAGAGCATAAACACCTTTCAAATATTTTATGTGTAAGTTATGGCTTTTCAGTATCTTCAAAATCTGAAGTGTGTTCATTATCTTGTAAACGAGAAATATCAAGTAGACGAGTGTTTCCTCTTATATATGTTTTCCATTTGTTAACCCTATATCGAATTTTTCAAGCAAATTTATTAAGTTGTTAGTTGTTTTTTCGTTATCGATATGCCCAAAAGAGTAATTCTCAATATCTGCTCTTTTTAAATCTCTGAAAGGAAATTTATTCTTTAATTCTTTTACAATCGTTTTATGTTTTTCTTTTATTCCAGCCACAGCAAGCTTTTTTACAAATATTATATTCGTTTTATCCGTGCAGAATGGCAAGTCTACTAGAACACAACTCATTGTATAATGATTGGGAAATGAAATACTAATCATCCTTTTATATGTCAAAATAAACATGACGATTTTTGTCAATTTCTATTTGGCATCAAATTCTGCAAACATAATGCATGTTAAAGTTGAGGTTGATGGAGATCTCAATCTTGGTTCAATTTTAACAGTTTCCGGATTTAAAAGATTTTGACAACAATCTGTTGTTGATCCATCTGCATATAAATCGAAAGCTAGTATTGTGTAACCTTTTGTAAACATTTTTTTTTGTAATCTGATGTCTTGTATCAGAGTGATGTATGCCAGTTCCACTGAATAATGCTCGTGAATTACAAAAGTTATTGCTTGAAAAGTTTGTTTCTATAGGAGAATTAGGCACAGGGACTCCATTTACATATAATTGGAACTGTGAAAGATTTTGATGTTCGAAAAAGTATGGATTTTTTTATCTTTTCCCATTAAAGTTTTAATGGTTTACCATACAAAATACAAGAGCTCTAGGAATGTGTCCTATTAAAACATTGTCCAACGATATATTTGAAGTATTAGCTGGAATTGTAAAATATTAGGATTGATAATAAAATGTTTCATGTCTAAAGTAGCTTCATGAAACTTTAAATAGCTTTCATCTGCATCATTGAAAAATAGAAAATAATCTTGTTTTTCTAATGTGAGAGCAATTCTCATGTCAACATTATTTAAAAGTAGTGTACATGTATTTTTCCCATCAATGCTAAAACTGCAGAGTTATTATATAATTTTTGTGTTATTTTAGAGCCACTATTGCTAAAATCATTAGCGTTGGGTTTATCTAATTCCCAACCAGATGCTTCTAAATGTGTTTGACTGGAATCGCTGCCATAATTTACTAAAGTTGTGTTTAGTAAAAATTTACTAAAATAATGATATAATGAATCGGATAGTGTAATGTTTTTTCCATTTAATGTCATACTGCATTGTTTGATCATAGAATGTAATAAACTATTTATAACATTTGGTTGTGGAGTTGGTTTAGAATCAGCTCCGCTTCCTGTTTTGTTATTTGTGCCCCAACTTGAACAATCTTTTTTTAATATTTGCTGGATAAATCTCTATAAGTATCACCGTTTCCAAGTGATACAAATTCAATGGTTGACGATGATGCTTCTAATGAGACTAAAGGGTTGAATGGTACCTCCTTTGAACGTAAAATACTTGTGCACTGGTAAAGAAGCAAAAATATCTAATTCAGATTTCATGCATTCCTATTTAGCTGAAAATATCAGATTTTTTGGTTTGCTTTTTTCATCGCTTCAACTTTGAATACTGTTTTGTAGAAACTGGTCGTCTTTTTATAGGTTTTCGTCTTCCACCATGTATTGAATGTAATTGGTTAACCACTGATTTTCGTAAATTTTTGATACCACTTTTGCCTTCATCAATTACTGTTTCTTTAATATGCGCATCTGATGCTAAGTCACCAAAAATGATTTTACTTGTGCTTACAGCTTCTTTTTTAAAAATATCCCAACCAGATGAAAGAACTGGTTTCAAATAGCGAAATAAACTTCCAAATATGTTACCTAGACCACGACCACGTAGTATAGTTGGATAAAATTGTAATAAAGCTCCAATATCATTAATTCCTCCTCCTACTTGAGAGGAATAATATCTCACTTAAGTTCGTTCCATGTTTGATAGAATATCTTATTTGTAGTAGTATTTATATTGTTTAGTAAAAAATGCTTTTTAAAATGTAAGACAATTTTTGTAAATTGAAACAAAATTTATTGCATCACCGTATTGGTTACAGATTTTAATAGTTATAGTTTCAAAAGTATTTTTCTCTATAGCTATGTAATCTCAATGCCCGTACTTCACTACTTCCAAAAACAGATGATTGAACTATACCTGAATAGATATAGTTTCCATTCCATCACCATTCCATTCAATTCATCTTTAGTATTAGCAAAAGCTAATTTGAATAGTTCATGTAATTTTGTTTCGAAATTTTTTACATTTTTTTTCTGTTGAAATAGTTCAGTTAATAATGTTTTTACATTATAACTATGATTAACTTTTATATAGAAATTATCTTCATCAAAAGTTTTCGATATTCGAATTAAATCTTTCTGGTTAGATTGTGACACTTTTTTAATTTTTACATAATCATAATTTTTAGGAGTAGAGATATATGTCAAAACTTCATTAAAAAATTCTTTCAAAACCTCGTTTCGAGTAAATCCATAATTAGGATTTATATTTTTAATAAGTGTTGGTAAAAAATTAAACTTGCAATCATCCAGATGTAATTCCGAATCATCATATGAATAATATGTGTATCCTATAGATTTGGATACTTTGCTTTTTTCAAGAGGTTTTTGAATATTTGTTACATAAACATTATACTGCCCAATATTAATAAAAGCACATTTCTCTTTGTTAAATTCTTCTGTTCTGTTTGTATTTCTGAATGACCAACTTTCCAATTTCCATTTCTTAAATCGAAATGAATAGGTATTTATTTTCGAATGAAGCTAAAGTATTTTCCGGAAACAGTTTTAAATTATCATAAATAATGTTACATATAATTCATCTTGACTTTGCATCTTTCTTAACTTCTTCTAAAACACAAAATGTCACACTATTTATATGTTTTCCATGTTGGCACAGACAATGTTCTTTTTGGTGTTCTATGTAAGCATTCATTTTGTTTTCGTTTCTTTGAATCAGGAAAACGTGAGAGTATACTAGATGAAATTTAGGCACCAGCTGATCTTAAATTAGATTTCTTAGGAATAGAGATGGAGCTGCAACTGTTATTACATCACCTCCTTGTGTTTCGAATATACGAAAATTAGAATTTAGAGAAGGTCTTTCGATTAATATTGCAATTTTGTTTATCTCAGCTTGAGCTATTTTTTTACCAATATCTTCATCCTCCTCCTTATCATCAGTATCACTCAAATTAAAACTGTTTGCATCTGCTGGTTCTTTTTTATTTTTTATTTTTATTTTATTTATTAAACCAAAGCAAGGTTTTTACATAAAAAATCTTACAGCTAAAAAAAATTAAAGCTAACAAAATACACAAACAATAGCAAATAAAAAACATTTTTGATTACTAAGCTAAAAATTTACAATGAAAATTTTATAATTTGTACTATATATTAAATTTGAAAACAATAAAAAAAAAATGCTTACAGAACAAAAACACAGTATGAGTGTATAATTAAGTGGAATGTATAATATGAACTTGAACTTGAATTAAATATATTATTATTATTTTTTTTTTTTTTTTTTTAAATGTTTACAAAGTAATTAGGTAATTTAAGTAATTAAGTCATTTATGAATTTCTGTGTTAATTTATGTTTAAAAGAATTTCTTGATATGTCTGGTGAAAAAAGATGACTGTGTTTGTTGAATGTAGTGCAACATCTGTTTATTGGCTCATTTCTTCCATATTCTGTTCTGTGTGTATTTTCTAGTAAAAATTTAGTGTTTCTTGTATTTCTGACTACATTGTTTAATCTAACCCTATTTACTAAGAATTGAACGTCAATATTTTTTTTTATGATGTCAAAAGTAAAGCAGGATGAAAGCATTTGCCTGCGTGAAGATAAGGTTAACATATTCAATGATTTAAGTCTTGTAGAGTAACTTGGAAGAGTAGAATAGTCTATAGGATTATATTGGTTTCTCAAGGCAAACAAAAGGAATTGTTTCTGAACGGATTCTATCCTATTGGAATGTAATTGAAACACTGGATCCCATACGATATTACCGTATTCTAGAATAGATCGAACTAACGAGCAGTAAAGAGCTTTTGTCACTGCTGGGTTATTAAATTCCTTAGCCCTTCTCTTAATAAAACCTAACATTTTATTTGCTTTGGAAATCATATGATCATAGTGAAGATGGAAGTTAAGTTTATCGTCCAGAAGAATGCCAAGATCGGTCATACAGGACACCCTTTCAAGAACTATGTTATCTATTGTATAGTCGAAAAGCATTGTAGATCTTTTTCGTGTAAAACTTATGACCTTGCATTTCGCTATGTTAAGTTCTAATTTGTTGTAGAAGCACCATTCTTGTAAAGAATGTAAATTTGATTGAAGTAATTCAAAATTGGAACTATTTTTGATAACGTGGTAAATTTTAAGATCGTCAGCAAATGCAATATGTGGTACACCTTCTAGTTTATTAGAAAGATCTGAAATAAAAATATTAAATAGAAGTGGGCCTAAATGGCTTCCTTGTGGCACTCCCGAGGTGACATTAATTGTGTTCGATAAATAACCTTGGAATTTAATATTTTGAGTTCTTTCAGTAAGATAAGAGCAAAGCCAAGTAAGGAAAGAACCTGAAATGCCTAAAGTTTCAAGTTTTTTAAACAAAATATTGTGATCAACACGATCGAAAGCTTTGCTAAAATCCGTGTAAATAGCATCAACTTGATAACCATTTTCCATTTCAGTTAGTATTTCCGATGTGTAAACCGTAAGATTGGTTGTAGTAGAACGACCTTTTCTAAATCCATGTTGTTGTTCGTTTAATTTTGAATTTATGACGGGTGTTATTTTACTGACTACAATTTTTTCGAACAATTTTGGAATAGTTGATAGGATAGCTATACCACGGTAATTTTCGACGGAAGCTTTGTCACCCTTTTTATGAATGGGGGTTAAAAAAGAAGATTTCCACGCATTCGGAAAAATGCCTGTCGAAAGCGATTGATTGAAAATAAAATGAAGCGGTTGCGTCAAATAATTGGCACAGTTATATAAAAAAGAAGGTGGGATCAAGTCGGGTCCTACACCTTTTTTTGTATCAAGGTTGGTAATTGCTTCAAATATTTCGTTTTCCGAAAGATATAGATCTGTAATAATTGAATTAGATCTATTATGGGAGTTAGAAAATGTAAAATTGGTAGGCGAATCTAATGGCGTATAAACTTTTTGAAAACAATCTGCAAAGAAATTGCAGATTACATTAGGACAAGAAGAAAAAACATTATCTTTAGACATTGAACTTGGATATCCATAGGTTTTCCGTTTTGTATTAATGAAGTCAAAAAACTTTTTTGGATCTATAATTAATTTATTTCCAATTTCATTGACATAATTATCGTATGCTAGATTTGATTTCTGTTTAAATTCAAAAGCAAGATCCTTGTACATGTTCAGTAAATTAACATCAGGATCCTTTGTAACTTTAATTTTTTTGTAAAGTTTGTTGCGTTGATTACGCAATGTCCTAATTTCTCTATTAAGCCAAGGTTCTGTTGTTTTATCTTTTTTACGAATTTTTGGCACAAAGGAGTTAATTATGTCGAAAATTTTAGAGTAAAAGATAGAAATTGAAGAGTTAATATCCTGTTGTATTAACAGATCGTCCCAATTTAAAATTGATAAAGCATTATTAATGCTTTGATAATCAGCGTTGAAAAAGTCATATACAATATTATTACTGTAAGATTTCGCGAAGAGTGGCAAAGAAGTAGAAAATTCGAAGATGACTGCGTTATGATGAGGAGTGTTAGTGAACAGGTTGACTGCATCATCAGCGAGTTTAACCACCACTCTGTCATATGCATTTGAAAATGCAAGATCTAACCACTTATTGTTTTTATTTGGGTAATTAATAATTTGTTGTAAATCATTACCATAGAACTCCGTAATAATGTCAAAATCTATTTCATCATGAAAGTTAATTGGTAATAACAAATTATCTGAATCATCTTCTATAAAAGATAATGAAGGACGATTGAAATCGCCAAAAATAAAAATTGAATCATCCTCATTCATTTTAGATATAATATAGTGATAAATATCGAAAAATTCAGAGTATGAGGAATTGTCAGAATTAGGTGGAAAGTAAACAATTCCTAGGTAAATAAAATTATTACCTAAGTTTACTCTAATAAATTGGTGATCAAAAGTGTGGGACGTCCTAGTGATTAGTGGAACACTAGAAAGGTTATTATTTACTGCAAGTAAGACACCGCCTCCACGGGAACAGTTCATAGAGAAAAAGTCCCTATCCTTTCTATAAATCGACCAATTATTGTCAAGTATTTCTTCATTTATGAAGGAATCGTTTAGCCATGTTTCGGTAATAGCAAGCACACTGAAGTCACAAGACTTGGCATCAACATATAATTTCTTTAGCTTACCTCTCATACCACTACAGTTGTGGTAGAAGATTTTGAGATTTTCACTAAAATTGCTTTTATTATCTGTTGATTTTAACTCCTTAAAACTAGTTGTTGTATTTATTAAAATAAGATTAGTGTTAATGTTATTTTCTGCCGCTAAGGGAACGAAAAAAATCATTACTACTTTTTCTTATTTTTTGCAAATACTCGATTCTCTTACTTTTAAGGTGACTACAATAAGCTTGTAAATCTTTTTCAACCGATTTAGATGAAGCTCCGAAACCTTCATGATATTTTACATATAATTTCATTAATTCCTTTGGGTTAGAAGGCAAACCTTCTTGATCAATAAAAATTTTAATATTGAGTTTGGTTTTACCATCTACACAAAGGTCGGCATCTTCCTTATGCAAATAAGCTAAATAGAGTCTTACATTTTCATATATTTTTTGATCTCTAAAACGTGATAAGACATACGTATGATCGTCATTAGCTACAGCATTTTTCGTTAATCTGACTATAGGAGGTAATATAGGATTAACAAAACTTGCATTAGGTTTGGATGAAACAGATGCAATTGGCTTATCGTTAATTGATGTCGTGTTGCAGTTAACGTTTAAGCTCTGAGTACACGGAATGCCAGCATTAAAGGTTTGTCCCTGTATGAAGTTAGGATATTTGCTAGCATTTGGTAGTGAAATATTCATTATATCATTTGGAGAATATTGTTTAGACGTTATTGACACTTTTGGAACTGAACTAATTACTGAATTAGTAGAATTTATTGAACTGTACTCTACATTAGTAATTTTATTTGAAATGTTATTCGGCACCTCTATGGTGGAAGTAGTATTAGAAATAATGTGAGAAGAAGTCAAAATAGTCTGAAATTTAATTGGTGATTGAGTTAAATTTATGTTTTGTTTGTGTAAAATAGGTTGTGTTTTGTTTTTGCTTATAATATTGTTTTTATTTGTGGATTTAGTGTTATTGCGTGTATTTCTGTTCTTTTTTTTTTGTGTGATTGTTTTACTTTTAGCGTTATTAATATTAATATTAGGTTTTGTTTTATTTTTATTTTTTATTAAATCTAATTTACTATTATTTGATTGTTTACCTAAATGTTTAAAGATGGATATTTTTGTCCCTTTATTCCACAATTTAATATTATTTATTTCCTGAACTTTCGTTTCCGGTACACTAACTTTGAAAGTATGATACTGCGGTTTATATTTCAGCCACTTTGGTGTGATTAATTTACAATGAACCTCTTCACAATTCGACCTCATTTTTATGTATCTGACTAGTTTCTCCTCTGTTGTATTGGTGCTAAGGTTGGAAATCCTTAGGTTAAATTTAGGTTTATTTATAACCTCTGGTGGATCAACTGCTTCTATTTCGAATGAAATATCGTCATTTTTTTCCTTAGTTGCTTGAATGTTAACCGTCTTAGCCTTATCTACATCATTTATTTCATCAAATAGTGATTTAGCTGAATCGTTTGAATGTAGATCATTCTGATGCGAAATACTACAAATTTTAACACCATCATTGATTATCTCTATTTTGGCCTTAAGGATATCTAAATCGGCCAATACTACATCCCGAAAGCTCATTGAAATATCAGTTTTATTTATATTTTCTAAATTAGAGATTAAAAGCTGCTTTATATTGTCCAACGCATTCAAAAGCTTATTATTAATTGGATCTTGTGCTAATGATTTTTCAATAATGTTTTTAAACGTTGAAATTTCCGTTTTCAAATTATTAGTTTCTACTTTGATTAGCTCGCTAACACTTCTTTTTTGATCATTTTTGAGATTACTAACAGTGTTATTAAGTAGTTCGAAATTTCTTTCCATTTCCGTAAAGCTGGCTGTATTGCTCTTTACAACTTCCAATAATTTCACCACTGTACCTTGAAAATTTTCTCTAACGGCATTAATGTTTAATGAGATTTCATGAGAAAATTGTCTCAGGTAAGTTTGTTGATCTA
The DNA here is from genome assembly GCA_947095535.1 of Poecilobothrus nobilitatus. Lineage (NCBI taxonomy): Eukaryota > Metazoa > Arthropoda > Insecta > Diptera > Dolichopodidae > Poecilobothrus > Poecilobothrus nobilitatus. The sequence continues at coordinate 142,955,119 of OX352772.1, forward strand.
AACAAGCTTCACAAACAAAATGCTGCGTCAAGAAGTTGTTATACCAATTTCTAGGAGCGTTTAAACAAACTCCATGAAATTTACGGTTGCAGAACCCGTTACAAGTTACTGAATCTGCTTTTATTTCAGTAACTAAACAATTTTTTGCAATGCATTTAAATTCCATTGTAATAATAAGCAATATAAATTATATGAAATTACAAGAAAAAAAATTTAATTCACTTTGATGATTCACTTGAAATATTGTTTTTTATTATTGTTTTTGTTCTTATAAGTTTTTTTTTTGAATTATTAATTACTTTAAAATTGTTATTTAATTCAGTTTTGAAGTACACAAAAAATAAAGTATATTGAAAAGTAGGTCACTAGTTTAAAAATTAAAAAAATTATGATTATAGGTCAAGTTAACAAAATAAAATAAAATAAAATAAAATAACAAGCAATTTTTATTTAAATTTCTTAAAATTAATTTTTGAAGAACGATAACGTCTGAACTGTATGAAGTTAGAATGAAGAATAACTCGTATTCAAAGAGATCATCTTCATCAAAAGGAATAAAATTTGTTTGTGTATTTGCTGTTCGATATTTAGGTGATATGGTTTCTGTATATGCATTCCGTTTTGAAACTAATTTAGTTTGAGGTGCCACATCAAATTATTTACAAAATGATGATTTTTCTGGTAATTTCTTTGCGAATCGTCTGTTGATTCCATATTTCATTAAATTTTGCCTATACAACTACCATTTTTGAAGTGGGTTTAGTTTTTTGTCATACAGAACCTTTTTAATTTTTTGATCTAGTATGCTTAAATTCTTATCACCTTCAATTATATTTTTAAATTTGTTAAATATTTCAGGTGACATAAAAATCATTCGCTGCATTATGTTTAACTGAGAAGTTTTCCTATTACACGAGATAATATATTACCAATTAAAGTCGTTAAAAATCCGCCATGCTGAATTAACATTTTTCGTTTAGTTTTTATACCTTTTTATGGACACGCTAAGAGTCTCAATTGTTTTTTATGTTTTTTTAGTTTTGTTTTTGTGATGGTTATATTTTATTATTTCCGTTTAACACATTAATTGCAATTTCAGCAATACATTTTATTATATCTTCATCACAATATTTTAGAATATTTTTACAAAAATTCTTGTTGCTGCATTTTTCTAGTACATGCAACATAATATGTCGGTTTTTCTTTAACCGTTTTATATTTTAAACAATTGTTTAAATCTTTGGTAGAACAAAAACAAACACAATATTTGACTGAGAATATGTTGGTTCTAATTCGAAACAAATCGTTAACATGTTAAATCTAATACAATATAACCATGTGGGCTTGATGTTGATTCATATATATATCCCCAGGAAGCCTGTTAAATTTTCCGGATATAGTTGTCTAGCTAGAGAAAAATCTGTGATTTATCTCGGGGGTTTTTAAAAAACACCAAATATTTACAATTTAATGAAATACCTCATGAGAATTTCTCCTGATGAAAAAGGTTTTGCGTTAATAATATAATAGACAAATTACGGTGGACAAACTACCTTTAGTAAAAAGTTCACATATGTACTTGTTTGTTTGCTGAATCTAACATTAGATCATCTAAAACAATTAAAGTAGGTTAAATAAGGTAAAATAGTTTCGTCTTGAAATTTATACAAGCAGCAAAATTGTATTATAGCTTATTCTCAGTTTAAAAAATAAGGGTTTAAGATGTATAATGTATTCTCATTTTAAAAGATGGAGGTAAAAGAAGTGGAAGAGTTTTTCAAATTATAATCCTCTGTGTTATTAAACAGACAAATTTACGTCAATATAAGGAACACATTTTGCTCTTTGTCCTTGAGCTTACGATAACTCGTCATCTGGACCAGATACATATAACTGTTGCTCTATAGAAAATTGTAAAATAAAATTGAAAAATCTGATTAAATGCTACAAGCCTAATGTTAAGGGCACAAATAGTATCGGAAATTCATAAACCAGCCAGCCGAAACTTTCGTTGAAGAAAATTTATTCAAAAAGTTTTAAACGATACATGGCAAATAGACACTTTTTCTAAGTATGTTCATGCCGAGTCAATTAAAACTCAAAATGCTAATAACGTTTTACTTGGTATGCAAAATATTTCTAAACGTGCTGGAACACACCCAAAAAATATTCAATCTGATTAAGGTAAAGAGTTTTTCAACAACGAATTTAAAAAACTTATGGAAAGTAAAAAAATTAATCATTATCATAAATATTATGAAATGAAAGCAACCATAGTAGAACGTTTTAATCGGACTTTAACAAATTCAATGTGGAAAGAGTTTAGTTTTCAGGGTAATTATAAATGGATATCTATTTTACCCTCACCTATTGAGAAATACAACTCAACATATCATCGTACAATTAAACTTCAAACAAAAAAAGATACAAAGAAAAACGAAAAATTACTATTAAAAACTGTCTACTGTAAGTTAAAAGTGTTTCGTAAAGCAAAATATAAAGTTGGAGATTAAGTTCATATAAAAAAATTTAAAGGTATTTTTGCAAAAGGTTATCAACCCAACTAGTTAAAAGAAATATTTACAATTACAAACATTAAAAGAACTGATCCAATAACATACAATTTACTTGATTACACAAATAATCCAATTACGGGTTCTTGTTATGAGTCTGAATTAACACCAGCTAAAAATCCACGCATGTCTGTCTCGTAGAAAAAATATTTAAAAAACAAGTAAATGTAACAGTAAGTCGATGCAACCGACTTATTTATACCCTACACCTAAAAAATTCAAATTAAATTAAAAATCCATAAGTTATATTAGTTAGGTATTTAATATAAGCTAAAAAAATAAATGCTTTTACAACCTTTGTACAAAATCTCATTTTTCTATCTTTATTAAATTCGAAGATATACTTGTTAGGTCTTGGGAAGTGTGTGAAGGCACCTGGACCATCACCCCAATTCATCTCAAATTTTAGAGACATCATCAGAACAGGGTAGAACACACTTACATCAAATTTCAAGTTTTTATATTTATTAATTTCGAAGATATGCTTGTTCGGTATTGGGAGTTGTGTGGGAAATACCCGAACAACCATACCAATTCATATAAAATTTTAGGCAAATTAGGGATTCAAGAAACAACATCGTCGCATCAAATTTGCAGTTTCTGTCTTTATTAATTTCGAAGATATGCTTGTTCGGTTTTTGGATTTGAATGGGAGGTACCCGAACAACCATTCCAATTCATCTCAAATTTTAGGCAAATCAGCGATTCAGGAAACAGTACCGTCGACATCATCAGAACAGGGTAGAACACACTTACATCAAATTTCAAGTTTCTATCTTTATTAATTTCGAAGATATGCTTGTTCGGTTTTTGGATTTGTATGGGAGGTACCCGAACAACCATTCCAATTCATCTCAAATTTTAGGCAAATCAGCGATTCAGGAAACAGTACCGTCGACATCATCAGAACAGGGTAGAATACACTTACATCAAATTTCAAGTTTCTAGCTTTATTAATTTCGAAGATATGCTTGTTCGGTTTTCGGAATTGTGTGGGAGGTACCCGAACATCTCCTTCAATTCATTTCAAATTTTGGACAAATCAGGGACTCAGGAAATAACATCCTAGTACCAAATTTCAAGTTTGTATCTTTATTAATTTCGAAGATATGCGTATTCGGTTTTGGGAGTTGGATGGGAGGTACAAGCATATCTTCAAAATTAATAAATATAAAAACTTGAAATTTGATATAAGAATTTTCTACACTGTTATGATGATGTCTCTAAAATTTGAGATGAATTGGGTTGGTGGTCCGGGTGCTTTCACATACTTCCCAAGACCTAACAAGCATATCTTCGAATTTAATAAAGATAGAAAAATGAGGTTTTAAAAGGTTGTAAAAGCATTTATCTTTTTAGCTTATATTAAATACCAAACTAATATAACTTATGGATTTTTAATTTAACTTGAATTTTTTAGGTGTATGAAATTTATTCCGCATTAACTTGCTAACCTTCAAAAATATTATATGGGTTTATATACACTTAATAACAACGCCGGCGTAATATAACATATATAATTGCAATAATACTAATTTCAAGGATAACCACTTAATGCACATTACTGTAAATAAATTCACATATTATTTTGACATTCCAATAACGTCACTTCCTGGTCATGATCTGGTCATACTACATGGTCATGACGTCGCCTCCTGGAGTCAAATTGGTATAGCAATACTACTATCATTCTTTGGTTTCTTTACAGTTTTAATATCTGCTTTAGCTTCCTTTATAATATTTTTCAAAGGTTTTTTTCTTTGACTTTTCTTTTTCCTTTTTTGAAGCCATACCGTGTTTAACTTTAGCTTTCAATGTGTTTGTAATTAGATATGAATTTAGCCCTTCACCAAAACCTGAGTCTTTAGCTTTAACTCTTTGCCTAGCCTTTTCGTCTAATATGACATCAGCTATATGGCGCTGATTTTGATCAGTATTTTCAGAATATGCTATATCATGTTTCTACTAGCTTCATCTAAACCATTAATTGCCTTATCACCAGGAGCTAATCGTTTTTTTAATTTTGTTCCCGTTGTTAATCGTGTTTTTAATTTTGTTTTGTTTTTAGTTTTGTTAATTAAAGCCAGGTAAATGTGGTTCAATTGCTAATTTATTAATTAATGAATTAATAACTCCCCTTCCTTGAACATTTTTTTTTATTACTTTTTGAATATTTATTGTGAAAAAGCATAATATGTAGTTTAGTTTGAGAAAGCCAATCAAACACTAATCACCTTTTAAAACTCATCGTCATCATTTAAAAGAAAAAATCTTTTACCAAGTTAAAGAAATGAAAGTTGTAAAAATAGATAACGCAGTTAAAGTTAAACATTTCGATCAAATTTGAAGAAAAGAAATAAAAAGAAAGAAAATTTGAAGAAAAGAAATAAAAAACATGCCGAATGCCAGATAGTATAAGAGCATTTATAATCGGACCGTCAAATTGTGGTAAATGATTTGATTAGTATAGTTACAGATGCTAAAGGGTTTAAATTTAAAAACATATATATTTACTCGGAATCATTGCATCAACCCAAATATGAATATTTAAAAAAAATTAATAAACCCAATCATAAGAATGGGATATAACAAATTTTCAAATAACGTTGATGTAATAGAGCCATGAGTCTCCAAACCAACCTCAATATTAATTTTTGATGATGTAGCTTGTGACAAGCAATATACGCAATATAGCATAAGAGCCCATTTTTTATTTGACGCCAACAAGAAGTAGATAGCTTTTATTTATGTCAGTCTTATACAAGAACTCTAAAGCATTTAGTTAGAGATAATGCCAATTCTTTGATTAAATTCAAGTAGGATGATCTAAATTTAAAACATATATATAATGATCATGAAAATTCTGATATAACTTATAACGATTTTAAAAAATTGAGTAAATACTGCTGGAATGATAATTATAGTTTTCTATTAATTGATAAAGACAGTAGTTTGAATAACTTGTGTTATAGAAAAAAATTTGATATATTTGTAAAATTTTAGTTAACAAGAGGTCTCTCAGCAGTTAAATTACTACTTAAATTAATAACAGAACAGTTCAGTTGATAATTTTCAGTTAATAATAACTAATTCGCAATTTTTAAAAAAATTAATGAAAAACTTATAAATGCTTATAAATTGTTAGGAGCTATTTATAATGATACATATTAGATTTCTCTACCAGCTAAATTTGAAATTGGTGACTCAGTTCGTATAAGCAAGTATAAACATATTTTCGAAAAAGGTTGGTCCCTAAATTGGACAACGGAGGTATTTAAGATAAGAAAAGTTCAAATCACTGTCTAAAAGCCTCAATAGCCTCATCTGTAGAAACATATTGAGATGCTGAGTCAGCTTTATCTTTTGGTAATTGCTCATCTGCTAAAGTAGTTATTGGTGTTATGGTTATAGTCTTTACTGCATTTGCTGTTGCTTTGTTTAATTCTGTTGAAATTCCATGTTTTAATAGCTGAACTGATAAATTTATTCTCAAAGTCTCATTACTTGGAAGTAATATATTAAAGTATGTGCTCCCAAAGACTGATTCATCTTATCTAATATTAGAAAATGGAGTCGAATTTGCTTGAATAGTTAATAAAAATAATATGAAAAATATAAATGTTTAAAATAAATTAGCTTATCACCAATTTTTATTATTTTTATTATTTTTTTTTTTTTATTTTATTTTTTATTATTTTTTTCATTATACGTATTGTCTATTGATGCAATAAATACAATTCCCTCTTCAATTTGTTTTCTTATCATCAATTTCTTCAATTCATTTTGATTTTCTTCATATTCATTTGTTTTCATGGACAATGATTCGAAATGTTGTCAAATTCTTTTATTCTTATCTTTTCGTAAAACATAAGAAATATTTTTTTCAATAATTTAAAAAATCATCTTCTTAAGCAAATGGGCAATCGTTATTAAAATGATTAGGTATTTGCTATTTTTTATTTGGTGAATTTCTTACTTTACTAATAGATGTTACAAATCCAAATGAGATAAATCGAATTTGTAATTTAATGACTCACCATTTCTAATTTTAAACACACAAATCATTTCCTTACCTTACGTGAAGTTATATATATCTCCAAAAAATCATGATATATTTTTCAATTAGTTATTCTAATTGAAGCCCATTTCCGCACACAAATGTAATATTTATAATATAACCATGTAAATGTCATTAGTGATCCTTTCACTTGCTAAACTTATTGTGCTATAACACTTTTTAATCATAAAATTAAGCTTTTATACAATTTTGAACATATGAGATTATTAAAAAAAAAAACTTCTCTGGGTAAGAGTATAGAATTGAAATCCAACCTAAACTAAACATAATATGTTCATAAACTTATCTAATACATAACAGATTCCTATCTACGCCCTAACACTCCTACGCACCGAAGATTTAATAATTTCTTGCTATTTTCATATTTTATATCTAAATTATCTGCTAAATTATCTCTCGAGTTTTGACACTCGCAGAGAAAGGTCGTCTTTCTAGAATTTTTAATAAAATGAATAGGATCTGGAACCATAAATAAGATAAGTGCATTTTTTTTTCTCCTATTATTTTTTTTTCTTTCTTTATTTTTGCCATTTTGCCATTTCGTCGCTTATCCAATTCAATAATTATTTGTTGAATATTGTTTTTCTTTTTCGTTAATAGTTCCTTTCAAATTAAATAAGAATACAAAATTATTTTTTATATTTTTATTTTATTCCTTTATCTTATTTCTCAACAATTTTACATATTTTAATAAATTTTTGATATAATATATATTTTTTTTGTTCTTTGTTTGTTTCCTTTCTATTGAAAGTAGGTAATTTAAATGCATTCATTTATTTATTTTTTTTTTTACTATTTTTATTGTAATTATTTATATACATTGAAATTTTGTTGCATTTTGTCTTAAAACTTAAAATTAACTTCATACATTTTTTTTTTTTTGTTCTACCTTAACTTAACTTATTTTTTTTTTTTTGTTAATAATTATAAATAAATTTAGCACACTTAAAATATATACAAAATTTGGTATAATTACTTCTATCTTAAAATTTAACACTGCATAATTATATTTATTATAATTGTTCTATTTTTTTTTTTTTTTTATTAATATTTTAATTTTAATTTTTATTTTTATATTTTTTAATTTTTTTTAAATTTACGAATTTTAATTTTTTTAAAATCACAAATATTGTTTTTGTTTACAAACTTGCGGCTGAACTACACATCAAATGATCAAACAATAGATATCCGTCCTTTTCACACATTCACATTTTTTGTGATAGTCTATATTGTTTGTTATTCTATTAATTATTTTCTAAGTATTATTTAAGTATCGCGTTTACATTACTCGGAGTTGACTTTGAGTTGGAATTACTTTCAACTCCAATAAGGAATTAAAAACTTTTGAAAGTATTTTGCAAACTTTTTGTTATCTGTGGTGACTACTAATACTTAATATTATTATACCCGTACGATAAGGATCGGGTATATTAAAATTGCTCCTCCGTTTGTAACACCTCGAAATAAGCTAGCTAGATATACCTTCAAAGGTATGGATCGGATCAGAAAAAAATTCTAAGTCGATTGAGCTTTGTCCGTCCGTCCGCCCGTCCGTTTGTCCGTCAGCAAGATAACTCAAACACTAAGAAAGCTACAGTCTTGAAATTAACACAAAGTATTCTTACAACAATTTGTAGGTTCCCTATTTTTTTTGGTTGAGATCTGACAACAACTTCGGGTACCTCTCGAACACCTAACTTTTAGATCCCCACATTTTTTTTGAAATAGAGCTATGAAATTTTAACCGCTGATAGATCTCACAAAAATATTAATTTTATATTTAATAACTTTTTTTTGTAGCCCGACCCGTTACGGAGCTACAGCTCTACAAAAGTTCAAAAAAACTTCTATATTTAAATTGTTATAGCACAAGTTGTATAAGGTATATCTTCATTTTGAAAACGCCAAATGCTTACTACTTTTATTAGCTTTAAAAATATATATACAATAAATATATAGTTGTGGCATACGGTGTCTAAATTTACCGTTATGGAAAACTAAAGTTTTGCAAAATCCTTTAACCCTTCTATCTTCTTTTTGTATCACCCCCCGTTTAGGAGCTGTAAGGGGTCAAAAACTGAAAATTTCCTATTTTGAAACACCTGTAACTTGAACACCTGTTAACATTTTTTTGAAGTAATACACAAAAATTAAAGCTTCAACATTATACTCTTATTTCTGTTAACTACTTTTTTTAATAATATAGGGTTACTTTATAATTGACGAAAGTGTTACTTGATTTTTTCAAATTTTCTAACAAATTTCTTTAACGAATTTTGTGCATTTTGTTTTACTCGATAATTTGAAATTGTTGAGGATATAATGCGTAGTACAAAAAAATGTAAATAAATAAACAACATAACGGTTGCTTGGAGAATTTTTATTTATATGATATTGATATATATACATACTTGTATAATATCATGTTTATTTACATATCGTATATGGCACTAGTGAATGAATGATATGTATATTATATAGCGCCGTATTTACATACATATATGTATTTTATTGTACTTATAGAAATTATTCTGTCAATGGAATATTTAAATATAATATAATATAATATTTAAAATTATATTTACTATTTTGTACTAAGTAAATTTTATATACATTTACCGCTTAGTATTAAATGGTACTATAGTATTAATGGTACTAATATTTGAAAAAGTTTTGGATTGATAATCGTTATGTGGAAGGTTAAAATCTGCTTTTGAAGAATTTATAAACATATAGTTTGAATATATTTACAACCCATAGTTCTAGAAATTATAAAATTCACCCAAATTATTTTAAAATACTAAAATATTAAAAAAATAATATTGTAAGCAGAGTAACAGGCTGTGAACATACTAACGGTTCGTACGGGTATCTAAGAGTTAACAAAGGCAACTGTATTCTTCCTCGTTTTTTATTTAATATTGTTTATTAATTATTAAATATTTATTGTTTATCTTTTAATATTAATTAATTGGTAATTAAGTACTAGTTAGTGATTATTCATTGATCATTGCACTCAATATTAAAATTCAATTAATTTTTCAATTTATTTTTTGTTTGTCAAATTCTTTAAATACTTGCATCTTTTGGTTTTTATGTTTTTTATTTATTTATTTATTTTTTTTCTTATTATATTATTGTTGCTATTACTCATTGCCAATTTTAGCATAAATTTTTGCAATGTTCGTTGAATCAGTCGAATTTTCTTGCCGTCCAAGGAAACCTTAATTCAGTAAAACCAGTTTTCTCCAATCCAATCCATAGTTTTGCACGCTCGTTGCTTCTTATGAAGACAACGCCAGTAAATATGCTGCTTTGCTTGAGCTAAATTTCGACTGGGACAAAATTTCTAATTGGGGCAAAATCAACAGAGTCGATTTTAACTCTATGAAAACTCAGTGCTGTTTAGTCTCTCGGAAAAGAAACACTTTAACTTTTCAAGGCGGAGTTTTGCAACATGCGGGTTAGCTCAACATCTTGGACATGGAGCTGAATCAAAAATGAAGTTGATCCAACTCCAAAAAGGGATTTCGATTTCTCAATAAAGTGCAAAATAGAGCAATTCGTCTAATAAAAGATCTCAATGTCACCTCTACGCTCTCCCCACTCGGTCTCCGGCGCCTAACAGGAACACTTACCCTGTTTAATAGATACCTTATAGGGTTGGGTTCTTGATCTAACGAGATTAAAAGTTTCATGCCTCCTCTCAAAGCATTCCAAAGAGTAGTTCAAATTCCCAGATGGCATAATTGGGCCTATGGATATTCGGCTTATGGAAATTCGTTTGTAGTACGAACATCGCGAATGTGGAACAATCTTCCACCTCATGTGTTCCCCAGAATTGGTGATGATTACATTTACCACGTGCAAAGATTCAAGGTGAATATTAACAACTTTGTTCACAATATGCCTGCCAATTTAAAATCTATTTTCATTCTTTAATTCAACTTCCTCTGACCAGGCAGTATATTACTACTAAAGGTCGTATAATCTATTATTTTTTCAAAAAAGCGAGATGGTGTTTAGTGTGTTAAAGTCCCACACACTCATAGAGGACTCGTGATCGTTATCAGTCCTCTATAGTGTCTTTCGATGATTCCCACCAACCCTCGCAAAAAAAAAATTAGTGTTCTTTAGTTTTAACCAGAACATGGAGTTCGAAAGAACAATTCTTCCAATTTTATTTGAAAAATAAAAAACTTTTCAGAAAGAAATATAAGAAGGAAATAAAGTATCATATTTAGTTTACTGAGTCAACATTAGTTCAATTTAATTCACTCAAAGAAGATCAAGTCAATAAATGGACAGATTTATTTACTCTGAGTTTAATCGAATGTTATAAGATTAACTAAACTAACTAACTTACTTAACTAAGATTAACTAAATTAATTAACTAACCAACTAACTTCTATTGCGATTAAACATTAAAATTGTAAAGATTAAGAATTGTAAAAAATAAAATAAAAACTTTGTAGTATATATTTTGTTTTTTTCTTTTTACATTAACAAAAGGAATTCTCTGATGTCATTTCATATTTTTTATTTTACTACTTTTAAAAATTAGTTGAACATTTGTTAAATATTATGTAACTGTACAGATAATTCTTATATTATAAATGCAAAGCAAAAAAAAGGAAATAACTGCTATTCTCTGTATTAAAATTTACTAAAAGCGTCAAGAAATTAAAAAAAAGTTCAATTGTAAAGTATTTCTTTTCAATTTTTAACGGCAAGTTTTTAACATTTTTAATTTTACAATTTTTACTTTACATTCGTTCGAAATTTAAAATTTTGCTGAGTATTCATAAAAATAAATTTAACATTACTTACAACCAAAGTGTTGCCAAATAAAACTTTACTAAAACTTATCTACTTCCAGCCACTTACTTCTAGCCAAACAAATAATTCGAACCATCTTTTTCATACAAAATTTTATATGGAACTTCAGATGTACTTTTCCACCATCTTGAATTTTGTTTCTTCATATATATTATGTGAATGACATTATAAGCTCTAATGTAGCAACTCTCCCCAAATTCCAACTGCTAACTCTCCCTTTTGCATGCAAACCAAGTTCCCGGTCAACTCCTCTGCTGCGACCACCCTTTTCATTTACTTTCGCAATCGAAAATTCATTTTCATAATACCACCATAATAAACACAACTGACAGTTGTCAAAAGTGAGCTGGAATCGGGATATCCTATCATATTTAAAAATTAATGTCATTAAATTATCTGTAAAAGCCAATTTAATGGATATCAAAAACATTTTTCTGTATTTTATTTAAATTTAAAGTGCTTCGCCTCTAAAAAAAAGCACCCTATAAAAAAATAAATTATGGAAAAATGTATCTATTGGGATTGTAAATGGGCGAAATCGCACCATGCGTTCTGGTACCTCCCATACAACTCCCAAAACCGAACAAGCTTATCTTCGAAATTAATAAAGATAGAAACTGCAATACGAGGGTGTTGTTTCCTTAATCCCTGATTTGCCTGAAATTTCAGATGAATTGGAATGGTTGTTCGGGTATCTCCCAAACAACTCCCAAGACCAAACAAGCATATCTTCGAAATTAAAAAATATAAAAACTTGAAATTTGATATAAGAGTATTCTAGCCTGTGTGCCTATATCTCTAAAATTTGAGATGAATTGGGGTGGTGGTCCGGGTGCCTTCACACACTTCCCAAGACCTAACAAGCATATCTTCGAATTTAATAAAGATAGAAACCTGAAATTTTGTACAAAGGTTGTAAAAGCATTTATTTTTTTTAGCTTATAATAGATACCTAAATAAAATAAATTATGGATTTTTAATTTAATTTGAATTTTTTAGGTGTAGGGTATAAATAAGTCGGTTGCATCGACTTACTGTTACATTTACTTGTTTTTCATTGTATTCAGTAATGTTTACAATTTCATCATGGAGAGATATTTACAAATTATTCAATTTCAACGTTTACAAATTATTTAATTTTTTTAAGAAAATCATTTTCCCCTATGAAGCTCACTTTCATCTGAGTGGTGCGGTAAATAAACAAAACTTTGTAACCCTCCAATTTTTTTAAATTTCTTATCGCATCTATCTTGCTACTGTCAAAATAAAATGAGTTAGTTTTTGCAAATAACCTCAAAATTTAAAAGCTATTATTAAAATAAAAATTAAAAAATTTATTCTTAAAATTAAATATTAAATATGTTATAAAATTTGTAAGTAAATTTTTTTAAATTTTGAGTTTTTATATATTAAATTTTGTTAAGAAAATATGAGATATATATAAAAATTAAGAGTTGGAGTTGCTTTTTTGCGTTTGTAGGAAAATGAAATTTTAAATAGCATTTTTCAGTGCAATTTTGAACAAAAAAGAATGGAGGTTCCGATTTTTATGTAAGTAAATTTTCAAATTTTTGTTACAGTAATCAAAAAAAAAAATAATAAAAAACATTTTAAAAAGCAGCTTTTTTTGAACTAAAAAGTAGAAAATAAATTTTTTATTGCGAATTTTTCTGAAATTTTCCAAATTATATTGCGATGGAAGTTTCTTTAAAAAATATCAATATAGCATTTATATATGTATGTACCATAAAGCCCTTGAAATGAACATAAAAACAAAACATATGTAAACAAAAAATCAATTACTCTTCTCAACATAAATACCTACACAAATACATCTAATACAATGCAACAAACAAAAATTTTAAAATGATTGCCGTTTCATTGTTTATGCTTCACAAAAAAGAAAAATCTATAAACTAAATGTATAAAATTATATATTATACCTATGCTGTTTTGTTAAAAGGCTATATTATTAAAAGCTATATTTAATTAAAAGGCAACATCCAAGGAAATACATGTCAAGGCAAATTTCATATAATTATTTTACTCTGTAATCATTCTGCTAAAAAATCTGTAATATCTTTGTATGAAAATTTTATTTTGCTAATTTAGTTAATTTCTCTATTGTTTTTTGGTGTTATTATTTTAGAATCATATATTGTCACTGGAATCTAAACTGTGTCTAAAAGTTCAAGTCTCTAGCTCAACGGGAAGTGTGTCTAAAATAGCTTGCAAGATTCCGCGATTCCTTTAACCACGAGTAAGTTCAAAAAGAACTGTTAATAATAATTAATAATAAATAATTTTGAAGAATGAAAATTTTGAAGAATTTTGAAGAATGAAAAAGAGCAGTCAAAAGTAATATGTTCACTTTTTTAATGCAATGTTTTTCTCTTTCTTTGGGGCCCTTCAAATTAAAAGAAATTGTGAGAGAATTTTTTTTTACTTGCATTATCTATATATGTATGTACGTATGATATATGTGTATACATATAATTTCTGATATGTTTAATTCTGTCTTTAAGGACGATAAATCGCCGATAATTTTTCCATGAAAAACAGCCTTAAAACATTAGAAATATTTTACCATTTATTTAAATATTTAATTGTTTCTAAACGTAAATTTCAACATTTTTAGTAATTTATGTGAATGCATAAGTTTAAAAATAATGCATAAGTTTAGAAACATAAGTTTAAAAATTTTTAAAAGTAGTATGTATATGCCGTTTCAGCGCCAGGAGGAGCTTTTATTCAACAGTTCTCCTAAATGTATGCAATAAAATTGTGATAAGTAAAAAGTTTTATGCTTTTGAGTATTTTAAATTAAGCTTAGCGGTTAGAATATCAGTTATGTTTAAATTTCTAATTAAAACAGTAATAAGCTAAAGATATAGTGCTTACTGTTCTTAATTAAATATGAAAAGTTTTTAAAGTTTGGGTTGGTTTAAATACAAAGTTAATATTATCAAAGTTTAAACTTGATTTAATATTTCCGTGAAAATTGAAAAAAAAGTTTAATAAAATAAAATAAAAAATAAATTTAAGCTATTGAGCTGAATATTCCTAATTAGATATGAAAAGTTTTTTAAGTTTGGTTTATTTTTAATATTATTAAAGTTTAAACTTGATTTAATATTTCTGTGAAAAATGAAAAAAAAGTTTTGTAAATTAAAATAAAAAATAAAATAAGCTTAAGCTATTGAACGGAATATTCTTAATTAGATATGAAAAGTTTATTAAAGTTTAAGCTTGATTTAATATTTACGTGAAAAATTAAAAAAAGTTTTATAAAATAAAAAAATAAGCTTAAGCTATTGTGTTGAATATTCTTAATTAGATATGAAAAGATTTTAAAGTTTTGACTTAAATACAAAGTTAATATACAAAACTAATATCAATGTTAAAATTCTTCTTCTTCTTCTAAAACGCTTGGTTATGAAACTTAGAACTTGATTTAAAATTGTTGAAATATTTTTATATGTGGGAAGCTATGAAAAGTTTTTCAAGCTTTTAGTTTGGTTTAAATACAAAGTTATTATAATCAAAGTTTAAACTTGATTTAATATTAACCTGAAAAATTGAAAAAAAGTTTTAAAAATTTAACCATAAAAAACTTAAGCTATTGTGTTGAAAATTCGAAATTAGTTATAAAAAGTTTTAAGAGTTTGGTTTATATTCAAAATTATTATTATCATTAAGTTTAAGCTTAATTTAATAGTTACTTACCTAAAAATTTAAATAGAAAACTTTTTATATTTAAAACAATAATAAGCTTAAGAAGTTAAACTGTAGTGCTGAGTATTAAAAAGATAATATGAAAAGTTTTTAAAGTTCGGTTTAAATACAAAACTATTATTAGGAAAGTTTAAGCTTGGTTTAAAATTTACTTGAAAAATTAAAGAAAAGTTTTTTAAATTAATAATATTAAGCTTAAGCTATAGTGCTGTTGAAAATTTTCAAACAGATTAGAAAAGTTTTCAAAGTTAATATTAGTAAAGTTTAGATTTATAGATGAATTAATATTTAACTGAAGAGTTAAAAGTTTTTTATGTTTTCAAATTTTAAAAGTTAAGCTGGTTAAAGTGAAGATATGAAAAGTTTATAAAGTCTTGTTTAAGTAATTGTTAAAGTTAAAGCTTTTGGTTTAATATTTATCTGAAAAATTAAAAAAAAAAGTTTTTAAAAAATTGAAAAACACTTTTAATGTGTGTATAATATTTTTTTTTTTAAACCTCTTTAAATTGTGATTTTTATTATTAATATTAAGCTAACAAAAATTTGATTTTTTTATTTTGTTTTTTTACAACTATTGCTCAATGGCATAATGCCCCCAAGCATATGTTTTTATATTATCTTCAGTTACATATCTTTTATTATCTAATGAACTTAAAGCTACTTTATTTAAATTTTGTGTATAAATTGTATGTAAATGTGATCTAAATATTTTCATTTGTTTTAAACAAGTTTCATTTTTTAACAAACAATTTTTATAATTATCTAATGTTAAAGAATTGACAACATATTTCTTTATTCCTTTAGCTTTTTTAATAGTTTTATTTTCATATGTTTGAAGGAAATACATTTTAGATTTTAATCCAATAAATTCAGAAACAATTTTTCCATTAAATTCATCTTTAAAAAGACCCAGAACTTTTTTATTCATTAGAGGAAAATTAAATAAATTGTCGGATGGATAATCTGATGTATCAAAACGTTTTGGTATTTCGTTAAATATGTATAAAAATAAATATGTCAGTAAAAATCATCTGTTTGTATAGTATAAATAAAACTGTCAGTGTCTGTACAATTTAATAAAGCCTTACTACCATATTTAGGTTTAATATAATCATAATGAAAATCATACATAAGAATTTTAGATTACCGTAAATTTTATATATTTTATAAATTTTATTAATTATATTTATTAATTATATTTTATAAATTTTAGATTACCGAGTACCGTAAATCCCAAATATATAGGTTTGTCATAATATATATTTGTATGATTAAGTTGAATGGCTATCAAGTTTTCAGTAAATCTAGAGTGGCTATGATAATTTGGTTTTGCTATTAACGCTCGAGCACCTAAATGTCTTCCTTGACTTTCTCAAGACGTAGCTATTTTGACATTTTTTCTTTTATCTACATTTTCCATTGTTTTACCGAAAACAGCATTATTCATTAATTTAAAATAATCTTTTTCAAAAACATTTTTAGCCATTGACCTGTGTGCGTTATTTAAATCAATATATTTTTTTAACCAATTGCTTTGTGTGAATTTTAGTACTCTATAAATTTTTTTGAGAATCATGCCGTTTCGAAGACATTGTTTTAAATTTCGATAATGGATAATATATTTTCGTTTGTTTGTTAAGTCAACTAACAGTTTAGGAATTTTACCTTTCGGTGGAACTTTGTTTTCAGCACAAAAAGGAAAATCATTGTGCAAATCATGTAAATGTTGAGGGTAATCTAAATCCACTTCTAAAACGTAACCAGTTTGCGAATCATCGGCAACTGAAAGCACATCAATATTTTCAGGAGTATCAACCCACTGAAAATCTTTATGTGGTAAATATTGTATCATTGCCCACCCATATAAATTGTTAGCATCTTCATATACTATGTATTTAGAAGGTTCGTTTTTTTTAAAAGATTCCCCCATAAATTTATTATTTGCTACTGAATGTCTAAGTGAGCACTGACTAATTCCACCACGTATCCCTTTTTTAAAAAAATTATACATATCAACATCAGTTAACAACTCTAACTTGATATCAGTGTATTTTAACATAGCCGCCCATGACAAACCTGGTGTAGTGCAAAAATTTTGCAGGATCTAAAGAATAGATTTTGGAGCATATTTTTCGGAAGTTTTCAAAAACATCAGTCAAAATAAGTACATCTGTTTTAAGGTAAAGTTTAAGATAGTCCCATAAATTTTGACATTTAAAAGTATTCCATACATTAACTGCATGAATGTAGTCTTCATCAGAACATGGTGTGTTTGTCATTTGATTGGTAAAATTGTCTTGTGACGGTAAACATGTTTCGTCAAGTCGTTTAATGGAATTTAAATACTCATAGGGAAAAACCCCCTTTCGAGTCATAAGTATAAATTTTTCATTATTATTGAATTCTTTTTTTATATGAAACAAATCGTTTTCATTTAAATTTTTACACAATGAATCAAGGCTAGAAGCCATAAATCTGAAGCTATCAAGGAAACGTAAATAAAATGAATGATTATTATCTATTGTAATTTTTTTAGATAATGAAATATAACGTTCTTTATTCAAAGGAATGACACCAATATGTCCATTCACTTCGTTTAGCTCTTTAAATAAAAGATGACAATCATAGCCGGAAAAATTGTGAAAGAATATTGGGAAAAAATTTGATCGCCTATACAATAAGTTGCAATAAGAATGAGCAGGACCTCTATAATTACCAGTAAAGTGACAATGGTCTCTAATTCTATTATTAAAATCTAAATGCTTACCACATATGTGACACGTTTCTTGAACCAATTGTTGCAGCTGCTCATCCAGTGTTAGTGGATTCATCGGAAACTGCTTAGACTATCATCAAAAGAACACTTAATGTAGTACGAGAAAGCTACTGGAACATGTTGATGAATATTTGTTGTTGAAGACATCATGGGATCAGGATTGCATGTTGCAAGAGGCTGTAAAATACTGTAAAATACTCTCAGCATCAGCATAAATAACAAAAGGTGTTTTCAATTGTTGTTGATAATTCTTAAACTCTAGTGTACTTTTTTCAACAAATGGAAGCTTTGTAACTACTTTATTGCATTCGAGTATGTGTAGGTCACGTTGTTGTAATGTATGAAAATGTTGCAAGCACATATTACAAATATAAATTTGATGAGTATTCTTTGTTACAGATCGACTTATCAATCTTGATAAATGTTTTATGTAAACAAAATGAAATTTTTCATCCCTTTCCAAAAGCAATAAATTGACATGAAACTTTTCCTCACATTTTGTCAAATAAAATGGCCCTACAACCTCATATTTCTTATTAATGACTTCCAGTCCAAACAAATTTATGCTTATGTCATTATTAAGTTCTTCGAATAAATTTAATTCAGACAATTTAGCTGGAAATTGCATATTACCAAAATTAAGTTGTAAAACATTGCCAAACTCAAGCTTGACTATGGGTTGAGAAATGTCACTAATTTTGTATGAAGATGTTCGTTTTGCATGTTCAGCACAAGTTTGTAAGGCTGATACCAAACTCCACTTAAAACAGAAGTTATCATTATTGTTGATATTAATGCAGGCTTTTTTATCTTCTATGTTTTTTGGTAACTTAATATAACTAGAAACGCGGATTGGTTCATATTTATTAATATTTAGTTCCACGTGTAAAGTTCTAATCAACGCCCAGCCACTATCCTTTTCTTGGAAGTCTTCTGCTTGTTGTTCAATAACTTCTTTAGCATTTTCAAAAAAATCATTAAGATCGTCTGTTTGTGTAATGCTAAACATTCGAGTTTGAAAAGATTTGATTGATATATTTTCAAACTCTTTTTCTGTTGGTTTTATATATTTGCCGAAAAGTTCAAGATTTATCTTAATGGCATTGTGCTTTTTTAGTGATTGTCTCAACAATTCAATTATATCGGTTTGAGCCTTTTCCAAAAATTGTGATGGGTTTAATATGCCTTCATCATCATTATCTCTAATAAATGTTTCTAGTCTATTTTGAAAACATTCATTAATACACCTAACATTAGTTTTAATGACTTCTGCTGCATTTTTCTTATGTTTATTTGTCCGAATGTGGTAGTTCCACAAATTGTTTGAGATGGTTGTTTTGCACTTCTCACAAAATTTTGTATTTTCATAACTTTCTCTGTGGTTTTTTATATGATCTAATAAAATTCTTTTTCTACTAAATGTTTTTTGACATAAATCACATTTATGTTTTAATTGTGTTTTACATTTATGTCTTTTTAGATTATCCGATCTTGTAAAAATTTTTTTACACTCATTACATTCTAATTTCATTATTTTATTTGCTGAATTCATTTTTTTTTTTGTTTGTTTTTATTTATGTAAAACGTTATTATTTCGTAACAAAAATTATTGCTAACTAAAAATGGATTTTAACATAAGATCATATATATATTTTTAAAAACCACCACCGGGTAAATACATTTAAAAAGCTCACTATGAATTTACTTACTGTAACTTATTAATTCTGCAACAATGTTGCATCGTATTAGCATATTAACTGTTTTTTTTATGTTTTTTTTTTTTTTTTTTTAGAAAGGCAACCTTACTATTCTAATCATAAAAATAAATAAATCTATAAAAAGTTGTTGAGACTCTACATCAACTGTCACATCCTTGACAACTATTTAATTTATATTATATTTTTCAAATACTGCAACAATGTTGCATCGTATTAGCATATTAACTTGTTTAGAAAGGCGTGCTCGCATTACTATTCTAATCATAAAATAAAATAAATCTATAAAAAAATGTTTTTTGGCACAGCGCAGCTGCAGCAACCTTCATAACTTTTTAATTTATACGATATTTTTCAAATACGGCAAAATTGTTGTATCGTATTAGAATATGAACTTTAAAAAAAAAAAAAAAAAAATATTTACAGATTTAATATCAATTAGAGAGACAAAAACAAAACAAAACAAAAAATTCCTTAATTGCATAATGAGTTAGTTATTTGGTTTTTTTTTTGTTTTTTTAAAGATAATTTTATGTTTTCAAAAACAAAAAAAAAAACTTGTGATTGTATACTATATAGTAGGGATGTGATATATAAAGTTTTTCATATATAAAAACAACAATTTTCCTTTAATATCATTAGAAATTATTTACTTTATTAAGTATATACATAACATTACAAAATAAAACAAACAATATGGTAAGATATTTGTTTTCTTTTTATTTTTAATTTTCTATTTTCTATTTTTTTAATATGAAATAGGCTGCCTTTTTAAAAAATTTAATGGAATTGAGAGTGGGTTCAAGTGAAAAATATCAAAATATTGATATTTTAAAACAGAATAAAATATACGAGGTGATTTCCTGGCGCTTTTTAGAGACGAAAAGAGGTCAAACGGTGGTGCTTTGCGAGGTAGAAGATCCACTAACCAATGAAAAAATTATATTTTTCATGCCGGACAGGTTTTCAAAAAAAGTAACAAACGAACCAGAATTAGAGGAATTGAATAGAGCCCAGTTTTATTTCAAATTTTTGGGACGGGATAAAGACAGATGAAATATGGCATTATTTCAATTAATTCCATCGATTGATATCGATTCACAAGAAAAATGAAATAAATAAACTTTAAGATTAAAAATTTAATTTGTTTTTTTTTTTTTTTTTTTTGATTTATTTTAAAAGAAAAGGAAAAATTGTTTTTTTTTTTCAGATACTTATCAAGGTGCAAAGCTGTCAGAGGTGTAGTCTCGGTCGTTGAAGGTCCAAAACTGTCTTTGAAGGTCCGAAAACGGTCTGTGAAGGTCCGAAAACGGTCTGAAAAAAATTTTTTTTTTTAGATACTTATTACAGTGCTTAGGCGACCCCTTGGCGCAAAGGCCCGTATTGAAGACTAGTTTCGGTCTTTGCAGGTCCGAAAACAGTCTGTGAAGGTCCGAAAACGGTCTGTGAAGGTCCGAAGACGGTCTGCGAAGGTCCGTTAATGGCTTTAAAAATTTACTGCTCTTTAGTATAGGTAGGTATCCCCACTTTTGTTTATGAAATCAGAGTTATAAATAAAAGGCTAGGTTATTAATTTTTTTTTATTGTAATAAAGAACAAAATGAACAGCAGCAACAACAACAACAACAACAGCGGCAGCAGTAGCAGCAGTAGCAACAATGGCAATAGGAAAGTTATAGTTGATTTACAATTTGTTATTGGAAATAACAAACAATATTTTTTGAAAGAATTTTCTTTGATAGCTGATGGTTCTCTAATACCAGTGTTATTTATGTTTAAAGCACCGTATTCATTTGAAGAGTTAAATAGTGATGTTAAATGGCAAAATGGGTACAACGAAAAGAACATTAATAACTTGGATTGGAATGATGGCTTTATAGAGTATTTAAAAGTTTAAAATGTCTTTGAGGAACATCTAACAACATTATTTGATGTTGTTTATGTAAAAGGTCTTAAAAAAAAGCAATTTTTAGACACTTTTATTTCAAATTCAGTAAAAGTTATTAATTTAGATAACAAAATTCCATCTCTACAAAAACTAAGGAATTACATCACCATTTGCCCTCAACATCATAATGCAGAAAATTTGTTGCAAAGATGTGCTGTAAAAAATTGTATAAACTTGTACATGTATTGAATAAAAGATAATAATAATAATAGTTGGCTTTAAAAAATATTTGTTTTATTTATTATTGAAGAATATATTTTTTCAGACATAAACAATGGTATTTCATAAAATAGTCTAGAATAATTGCACTGACCTATATGTAAATTCATAGGAATGTAAAAATCTTCTTGTTCCAATTTCAGTTTATTCCTTTCAATACATCTATCGAAATACTTGAATACATATTCCCGTACATTTAATTCAGCTCCATTGTTATATGACATCACTGCTTGTATAAAGTCCAACATAAGGCAAAAGCGGGTATACTCATCTAGTTCCAATGTTAGTTTTTTAGTTTGCTCTGTATGATTGAATTTGAGTGGAAATTTATTTGAATTTAATTTAGGTTGAATGTTTGTTGTAAAATCTACATAAAAAGCATGCCACTGCAAATAATTCATCTCGCTAATGACTTTGCGATGACGTTGTAAAATTATTGTTGCAGCTAAATTTTCAACATTAAATCCAATTTGTATTTTTATTGTTTGTTTTTTATCCAAATAGTAAATATAGCTTAATAAAAGATTTTTTTGTTGTTGTTCGTCGTTATCGTTATTGTTGTCGTTGTTTATTTGTTTTTCGACAAATACTTCAGCATTTGATGTTGGTTCCATGTTTTTTAAACTATGTTTAGTTTTATAGCTGGAAAGTTTTGTATTTATAGCTTTTATCGTATACATTTTTTGAAAATTTTCCGAAACATTAATTGTATTTTTTTAT
Source organism: Poecilobothrus nobilitatus (assembly GCA_947095535.1). Classification (NCBI taxonomy): domain Eukaryota; kingdom Metazoa; phylum Arthropoda; class Insecta; order Diptera; family Dolichopodidae; genus Poecilobothrus; species Poecilobothrus nobilitatus. The sequence continues at coordinate 142,977,722 of OX352772.1, forward strand.
CGTTTTTGGGCGGGGCGGCGGACGACATTGTGTTGAATAAATTAATAAAATTTTTCATACTTTTGTAGTTACATCGCATCCATAAATATACACAACAATATTGTCCACAGAATGATGTAAGATCACTTTGTAAACGCTTATTGTTGAAAACATTTGATTGATTGATTTTGTAGAAATTTCACAATCTCATTGTGGAATGGTGGATTTCCAAATGAATCAAAATATTCTGCACAACCTTGAACTGGCACGAAAATTGCTAACCAATGTGTTCCTTTTTTAGCAGAAGTGTCAGTGTTTATTACTAAAATACCTGGTTTAGAAATCTTTTGTGGTATTAGATCAAGCGCAAAAACTCCTTTAAATAATTTACGTGTTGCACTATTACATTTCAGAACTTTCGTTATCTGAAATGTGTTCATTCTTTTGCAAATGAGAAATATCAATTAGTCGAGTATTTCCACTTATGTATGCTGTTAAAAATTCAGCTTTAAGTTTTCCATTTGTTAACACTATATCGAATTTTTCAAGCAAATTTATTATTTGATTAGTTGTTTTTTCATTGTCCATATGTCCAAAAGAATAATTCTTGAGGTCTGTTCTTTTTAAGTCTCTGGTTGGGAATTTATACTTTAATTCTTTTACAATAGTTTTACATTTTTCTTTTATTCCAACCACAGCAAGGTTTTTAACAAATATTGTATTGCTGTCGTCCGTACAGAACGATAAATCTACTAGAGCGCACGTCATTTTCAAGTGATTAAAAATGGTTCACTAAACTGCCTTTTATATGTTTACGTAGACGTTACGATTTTTATCAATTTCGATACTGGCGTCGAATTCCGCAAACACAATGCATGTTAATGTTGAAGTTAATGGAGAACTGAGTCTTGCTTCAATCTTTACAACTCCCTGGTTTAATAAACTCTGGCATGTATCAGTTCCAGAGCCGTCTGGTGATAAATCAAAAGCTAGTATTGTATAACCTTTTGCAAATAGTTCTTTTGAAATTTGATGTCCTCTATCAGAATGATGTATACCTGTTCCGCCAAATAATGTTAAATATGCAGGAGAATTGCAATTGTTATTCGATGTAAAACTTGTTTCAATTGCAGAGTTTGGTGTAGGCACTCCATTCACATACAATTGAAATTGTGTGAGATTTTGATGATCGAAATGGTATGGATTTTTTGATCTTTTACCATTAAAATTTTCATTATTAACCATACAAAATACAAGAGCATTTGGTATTTGCCCTATAAATATATTATCCAATGATATGTTGGATGTGTTAGCTGGAATTGTAAATGTTTTGATTTCACTCTAACATAAAAATATTTTGCATTAGCCTTTTCCAAAACAGTATTATGTGCTATTAATATGCTATGATTAATTGTTAAATGTTTCATGTATAATGTAGCTTCGAGAATTTTTAAATAACTTTTATCGTTATCGTTAAAGAAAATAAAAAAATCTTGTTTTTCTAATGCCAGAGCAATTCGAATGTCAACATTATTTAAAAGTAATTTGGAAATGATGAAGAAATCTACATGCAATTTTCCCATTAATTCTACTATTGCAGAATTATTGTACAATTTTTGTCTTGATTTAGAACAAGAATTGCTAAAATCATTTACATTTGGTTTATCCAATTCCCAACCAGATGCTTCCAAATGTGTTTGACTGGAATCTGTACCATAATTTAGTAAAGTAGTTAAGTATGCTTTATAATGGTATAAGGAGTCTGAAGGAGTGATGTTTTTTCCATTTAGAGTTACATTACATTGTTTAATTAAAGAGTGTAATAAATTATTCACAATACTGGGCTGCGGGGCTGCTCTTCAGTTTCGGTTCCTACTTTATCATTTGCACTCCAAGCTGATCCATCTTTTTTTAATATTTGAACTTTGAATTTGATGTAGGTTGACGATAAATCTCGATATGTATCTCCATTTCCAAGCGAAACAAATTCAATAGTTGACGGTGATGCCTCTAAAGAAGCTAAAGGATTGTATGCTACCTCTTCTGAACGCAATATACTTGTTTGTACTGGTAATGACGCAAAAAGATCAAGTTCAGATTTCATACATTCCATTTTTAATTGAATATGTCGGAGGTTTTACTTTGCTTTTTTCGTCGTTTCGACTTCAAATGTGTCTTTTTAGAAACTGTTCGTCTTTTAATAGCTCTTTGTCTTTTTATAGTTCTTTGTCTTCCGCCATAAATTGAATGCAGTTGATTAACTACGGATTTTCGTAGATTTTTCATGTCACCTTTACTTTGATCAATTACAACTTCTTTTATGTTTGCACCAGATGCTATATCACTTAAAATATTTTTACTTGTGTTCACAGCCTCTGTTTTAATTAAGTCCCAACCTGATGTAAAAACCGGCTTTAAGTAACGAATTAAACTTCCGAATATATTTCCAAAACCACGACCTCTTTGAATAGCTGGATAAAATTGTAATAAAGGTCCTATATCGTTGATTCCTCCACCTACTTGAGAGGAATAATATCTCACGTAAGCTCTTTCCATGTTTGATATGATATCATATTTGAGTAGTAGTATTTATATTGTCTTCGGGCAATCAATGCTTTATAAAGTGTAATACAATTTTTGTTGGATAGTAACTGGAAACAAAATTTATTCCATCACCGTATTGGTTGCAAATTTTAATCGCTATAGTTTCAAAATAATTTTTTTCTGTAGGTATGTAATGGATATTTTCAAATTCAATATTTGTAGGTATTCTGCAATTTTCTATATTGATAGCTCTTAATGCACGCACTTTGCTACTTCCAAAAACAGATGATTGAACTATATCTGAATAAATCATCACCATTCCATTCAATTCGTCTTTATTATTAGCAACAGCTAATTTGAATAGTTCAGGTAATTTTGTTTTAAAACTTTTTATATTTTTTTTCTGTTGAAATAATTCAGTTAATAATGTTTTTACGTTATAGCTATGATTAACTTTTATATAGAAACTATCTTCATCAAAAGGTTGCGATATACGAATTAAATCCTTTCGATTAGATTCTGACATTTTTTTAAATACTACATCATCATAATTTTTTGTATTAGAGACATATGTCAAAATTTCATTAAAAAATTCTGTAAAAACCTGGTTTCAAGTAAATCCTGGATTAGGAGTTATATTTTTAATAAACTTTGGCAAAAAATTAAACTTCCAATCATCCAAATGTAATTCCGAATCGTCATATGAATAATATGTGTAACCTATAGATTTGGTTACTTTGATTTTTTCAAGAGGTTTTTCAATGTTTCTTACATAAACATTATACTGCCCAATATTAATAAAAGCACATTTCTCTTTGTTAAATTCTTCTGTTTGTAGAAAATCGTTCAGATATTTTTCTTGAAGACCAACTTTCCTATTTCCATTTCTTAAATCAAAGTGAATAAATAATTTATTTCCGAAAGTGTTGTCTGGAAACAGTGTTAAATTATCATTGCTAAACAATGTTACATAGAAGTCATCTTGACTATCCATCTTTGTTAACTTCTGCTAAAACATAAAATGTCGAACTATTTATATGTTGTCCATTCAGGTGTTGATGAAGTTCTTAGTTTTGGACTTCTTAGTAAAGGTTTTAGTTTTCGTTTTTTTGTTTCAGGAAACTGTGAAAGTATAGTTGAGGAAATTGAACTACCGGCTGATCTTAGTGTCTTCTTTTTGTCAGGAGATGGTACAGCAACGGTAATTACATCACCACTTGGTGTTTCAAACATTCGATAATCAGAGCTTAGATCTCTATTATTCGATACTCAGAGCTTAGGTCTTTGTATTAGTTTTTCGTCTTTCAGCATTTCAGTTTGAGCTAATTTTTTAAATTAATTTTCATCATCTAAGTCGTAATGTGTTAAATGTATATCCATATCTGAATGCTCTTTTTTTGGATCATATTCAAACACTTCATCAGGAACTAATGGTACAAAATTAGTCTGTGCTGATGTTGATTTGTATTTAGGTAATTCAGTTTCTGTATATGCATTTCGTTTAGAAAAGAATTTTGTTTGAGTACCTGTATCAAATGTAAGATTATTAGCCTTTTCTGGTAATTTTTCTGCGTGTCTTTTGTGAATTCCATATTTGAGGAGATTTTGACGATATAAGTACCATTTTTGCAATGGTTTTAGTTTTTTATCATATAAAACTTTTTTCATTTTTTGATCTAATAAATCCAAGTTTTTATCATCCTGAAACAATTTACTAAATTTTGAAAATATTTCTGGTGACATAACAATCATTCGCTGCATTATGTTTTACTGAGCAATTTCCCTATTACACCAGATAATATAGTTCCAATTAAAGTTGGTAAAAACCCACCATGTTGAACTAATATTTTTCTTTTGGCTTTTATACTTTTCTTAGAACAGGCTAGAAATCTTAATTGTTTTTTATGTTTTTTTAATTTTGCTTTTTGTGCTGGTGATATTTTATTATTACCATTTAATATATTGATTGCAATTTCAGCAATAGTTTTTATAATATCGTCATCACAATATTTAAGAATATTTTTACGAAATTTCTTGTTGTTGCACTTTCCTAGTACATGTAATATATGTTGGTTTTTCTTCAATCGTTTCATACTTTTCACAGCTGCTGTTATTCAAATCACCCGTATCACAGAAACATATACAATATTCCTTGGAAAAAATATTAGTTCTAATACGAAATAAATCGTTAATGTCTTGTGTTAAATCCAACACAATATAACCATGAGGTTTTGATGTTGACTCATTATATACTCTCAAGAAATCTTTTATATTTTCCGGATATAGTTGTCTAGCAAGAGGAAAAATCTGTGATTTGTCTCGAGGGTTTTTGAAAAGCACTAAATATTTACAATTTAATGAAATATCTCTTGAAAATTTTCCCTGATGAAAAACGTTTTGCGGTAACAATATAATAGATAAATTACGATGGTGTGAACCTTTAGTAAATAGCTCACATACCTGTTTATTTGCAGAATCTAACATTAAGTCATCTAGAACAATTAAAGTAGGTTTATTTTCATTACCACTAAATTCTTTTGGGATACTGGTATAAAAGTCTATATAAGGAAAAGCTAGATTTTTTGGAATAGCAGAAATTTCTGGGTTACACCATTTTATTGTTTCAATTTTCGGATAAATCAATCTATCAATATTTTCAATTAAATTGCTCACAAATGTTGTTTTTCCACATCCAGATGGTCCCGCTATCATCATTGTAAATGGATGAATAAAATTAATCATTTTTGGTCTGTGTCTGATAAGAAACTGAATTTAAAATACAATTTAGAGATAATATAAAAGCAGCGAACATATTCTTAGTACAGTCATTTTGAATTATGGAAGTAGAGGAGTTGTTAAATATTTATTCCTCCGTCTTATTAGGTGATCATAAGAAACTAATATTACATCTATATAAACACATCAAGCATTTTTCTGAAGTCAATAAATACACTTCAATTTATGGTACTCATTTTGCCCTTTGTCCGTGGGCATATGATAATTCTACTTCTGGACCAGATACATGTGAATGTCATACAATAGAAAAATATAAAATCACTTTGAAAAATTTAATTGAATGGTACAAGAATAATGTCGAGGTTACAAGTTGTGTCAGAAATTCATAGAGGAGCTAGAAGAAAATTTACTCGAAGAAAATTTATTCAAAAGGGTTTAAATGATACTTGGCAAATTGATTTGGTTGAAATAATTCCATATGCTAAATTTAATAAGGGATATAAATATTTATTAACAGTCATAGATACATTTTCAAAATTTGTGTATGCCGAACCAGTTAAAAATAAGAGCGCTGATAATGTTTTAATCGCAATGAAAAATATTTTTAAGCGTGCTGGTCAAAAACCAAAAAATTTACAATCTGATCAAGGTACGGAATTTTTTAACAAAAAATTTCAAAATCTAATGAGGAAAAATAAAATTAACCATTATCATACATATTCAGAGATAAAAGGTTCAATTGTAGAACGTTTCAATCGCACCCTAAAAAATACGATGTGGAAAAAATGTAGTTTACAAGGCACATATAAATGGTTATCTATTCTACCACCACTAATAGAAAAATATAATTCAACATATCATCACACAATTAAACTTCCACCTAAAAAGGTTACAAAGAAAAATGAGAAATTGTTATTAAAAACAGTCTACAATAAAATAAAAGTATTTCGTAAGGGAAAATATAAAGTTGGAGATTTTGTTCGTATTAGTAAATTTAAAGGTATATTTACAAAAGGTTATCAACCCAATTGGTCAACAGAAATTTATACAATAGCGAAAATTAAAAGAACTGATCCAATAACATACAATTTACTTGATTACACACAAAAACCAATAAAAGGCAGTTTTTATGAACCTGAACTTACATCTGTTAAATTTTCTAATGTTTATCTTGTAGAAAAAATAATAAAAAAAAAAAGGAAATCAAGTTTTGGTTAGGTGGCTTGGCTTTGATAAAAAACATGATTCGTGGATAAATAAACAAGATATTATTTAATTAAAAACAAAAAAACAAAAAACAAAAGACAAAATGCAATGCTGTTATTTATTAATAAAAACAACTTTATAAAACTAGTTTTTTATTTTGAACTTGAACTCGATCACGTTTTTTCATAGGTTATATTATTAACAATATAATTTCAATTATTTAAATCAAGCTTTTATTGAAGTAAAAACATTACCAAACATTTCATTTGAAGAATTATTATGTATTCAAATCAAGTTTTTAAAATTTTTTTTTTAATTTTCAAGTAAATCAAATTTAAACTTTAATAATAATTTTGTTAAAATTTTAAAACATAAAAAACTTTTAATTTTTCAAATCTAAACTTTAATAATATTAACTTTGAAAACTTTTCAATAGCACTATATAGCTTATGCTTATTATTAATTTAAAAAACTTTTCTTTAATAATTTCAAGTAAATTTTAAACCAAGCTTAAATTTTCCTAATAATAGTTTTGTATTTAAACCCAACTTTAAAAACTTTTCATATTATCTTTTTAATACTCAACACTACAGTTTAACTTCTTAAGCTTATTATTGTTTTAAATATAAAAAGTTTTATATTCAAATTTTTTTTGGTAAGTTAATATTAAATCAAGCTTAAACTATATGATAATAATAACTTTGAATATAAACCAAACTTTAAAAACTTTTTATAACTAATTTTGGAATTTCAGCACATAGCTTAAGCTTATTATGGTTATATTTTTTAAAACTTTTTTTCAAATTTTCACGTAAATATTAAAACAAACTTAAACTTTAATAATATTAAGAATAAACCAAACTTAAAAAACTTTTCATATCTAATTAGGAATATTCAGCTCAATAGCTTAAACTTATTTTTTTTTTTTTTTTTAATTTATAAAACTTTTTTTCAATTTTTATGCAAATATTAAATCAAGCTTAACTTTGTATTTAAACCAACCCAAACTTTAAAAATTTTTCATATTTAATTAAGAACAGTAAGCACAATATCTTAAGCTTATTACTGTTTTAATTTGAAATTTAAACATAACTGATATTCTAACCGCTAAGCTTAATTTAAAATACTCAAAAGCATAAAACTTTTTACTTATCACAATTTTATTGCATACATTTAGGAGAACTGTTGAATAAAAGCTCCTCCTGGCGCTGAAACGGCATATACATACTACTTTTAAATAAGTTAAATATAATTTGTAGATAGAAAATGTCTGGAAGCGCGACAATTTTGCATTCCATCAATTTGACGTTTGTTTGAATTATAAAGACGGATGGTTGACTTAGAACAAATTTTTTTTTTGTCAAATATTTTAGAAAAATCAAAGTACTTCCACCTAATGTCAAAAATAGCGTAATTTTTTTTTATTACCGGCATATGAAATTTTTGAAATTCTCAAAATTCATATGTTAGCCAGCTTTGAACCCATTTTCAATGGAATATTGGTTTAACTGCAGCTGTTTAGTGTATTGCTTTGGTTTTATTAAAAAATTTTAAATCAAATACTTTAAAAATGAAAAGGTAAGTTTTGATTTATTTGAAGAGATAAATTTTTATATTTTATTTTATTTTAAATCATAGCAAGACCGCTTACATTTGTTACTGGACTATGAAAAAATTAGAGGAACTCATTGCGATTTTAGGGCCTAAGTTTCCTCGTACCTTACAATCAAAGAAGATAGATTTATCAGAATTCCAAGGTTGGACTGTGGTAATTATCCCTATAATTAATTCTCTTAACTTTAAAAAATAATTCTATTTAATTTAAAAATAAACTTTTTTTTTAATTTAAGGTGAGATAGATGAAATTTGTCAAAAGAAAATGTAAAGAGGCAGCAAAACAAGAAAGGGAACTGTTTTAGTTGAACATACATGTTCACAGAAGGACTGTACAAAAAGAAGCACTTCCAGCGATGGCGGCGCTAGTATCTAAAAATTTTAAGTAGACTATCTATTATTACTATATATTATCTATGATTTTAAAAAAGAAATCAGTTCAGCAAACTGAAAAAACATATGTTGCCCTTTATCTTTTCTATTCTAAAAAATGTTCAGGTCAAAACTGAAAAAAAAGTGCAAAACTAGAAAAAACTGGTTTGACTTTTTTCAGTTCAGTTTTTCAGGTTTGACATTGGTCAAAATTTTTTTTTCACAAAACAAAATGACATTAAAATTTTGGCATTTTTATATCGAAAACGTAAAAAACTTAATTTTAACTTCTTTATATGGAAAAATATACATATTTTACCATTTTTCATTACTTAAATGTTTCTAAACGTAAAGGCGGGTTTTCATGAGAAAAAAATATCCACGAAAATGTTTTTGTATCACCCCCCGTTTAGGAGCTGTAAGGGGTGAAAAACTAAAAATTTTCTATTTTTAAACACCTGTAACTTGAACACCTGTTAACATTTTTTGAAGTAATACACAAAAATTAAAGCTTCAACATTATACTCTTATTTCTGTTAACAACTTTTTTTAATAATATAGGGTTACTTTATAATTGACGAAAGTATTACTTGATTTTTTCAAATTTTCTAACAAATTTCTTTAACGAATTTTTTGCATTTTGTTTTACTCGATAATTTGAAATTGTTGAGGATATAATGCGTAGTACAAAAAAATGTAAATAAATAAAGAACATAACGGTTGCTTGAAGAATTTTTATTTATATGATATTGATATATATACATACTTATATAATATCATGTTTATTTACATATCGTATATGTCACTAGTGAATGAATGATAAGAGTATAGATGTATATTATATAGCGCCGTATTTACATACATATATGTATTTTATTGTACTTATAAGAAATTATTCTGTCATATTCCATTGACATAATATAATATTTAAAATTATATTTACTATTTTGTACTAAGTAAATTTAATATACATTTACCGCTTAGTATTAAATGGTACTATAGAATATTTGAAAAAGTTTTGGATTGATAATCGTTATGTGGAAGGTTAAAATCTGCTTTTGAAGAATGTATAAACATATAGTTTGAATATATATACAACCCATAGTTCTAGAAATTATAAAATTCACCCAAATTATTTTAAAATACTAAAATATTAAAAAAATAATATTGTAAGCAGAGTGACAGGCTGTAAATATACTAACGGTTCGTACGGGTATCTAAGAGTTGACAAAGACAACTGTATTCTTCCTCGTTTTTTATTTAATATTGTTTATTAATTATTAAATATTTATTGTTTATCTTTTAATATTAATTAATTGGTAAATAAGTGCTATTTAGTGATTATACATTGATCATTGCACTCAATATTAAAATTCAATTAATTTTTCAATTTAGTTTTTGTTTGTCAAATTCTTTAAATACTTGAATCTTTTGGTTTTTGTGTTTTTTATTTATTTATTTATTTTTTTTCTTCTTATTATATTATTGTTGCTATTACTCATTGCCAATTTTAGCATAAATTTTTGCAATGTTCGTTGAATCAGTCGAATTTTCTTGCCGTCCAAGGAAATCTTAATTCAGTAAAACCAGTTTTCTCCAATCCAATCCATAGTTTTGCAGAGGACAGCACGCTCGTTGCTTCTTAAGAAGACAACGTCAGTAAATATGCTACTTCGCTTGAGCTAAATTTCGACTGGGACAAAATTTCTAATTGGGGCAAAATCAACAGAGTCGATTTTAACTCTAAGAAAACTCAGTGCTGTTTAGTCTCTCGGAAAAGAAACACTTTAATTTTTCAAGCGGGAGTTTTACAACATGTGGGTGAGCTCAACATCTTGGACATGGAGCTGAATCAAAAATGAAGTTGATCCAATCATATTTTTGGTGTAGCTAAAGATGCAGGTGTATGGGTTTCCTGTATCGTTGTAAAGCCTTCCTTTTATCTTCTGATCTCCTAAATATCTATAAAACATATATAAGACCAAAGATGGAGTACAATGCACATATTTCCTGGCAGGAGCCTCCAAAACGGCATCGTCTAATAAAAGATCTCAATGTCACCTCTACGCTCTCCCCACTCGGTCTCCGGCGCCTAACAGGAACACTTACCCTGTTTAATAGATACCTTATAGGGTTGGGTTCTTGATCTAACGAGATTAAAAGTTTCATGCCTCCTCTCAAAGCATTCCAAAGAGTAGTTCAAATTCCCAGATGGCATAATTGGGCCTATGGATATTCGGCTTATGGAAATTCGTTTGTAGTACGAATATCGCGAATGTGGAACAATCTTCCACCTCATGTGTTCCCCAGAATTGGTGATGATTACATTTACCACGTGCAAAGATTCAAGGTGAATATTAACAACTTTGTTCACAATATGCCTGCCAATTTAAAATCTATTTTCATTCTTTAACTCAACTTCCTCTGATGTCATTTCATATTTTTTATTTTACTGCTTTTAAAAATTAGTTGAACATTTGTTAAATATTATGTAACTGTACAGATAATTCTTATATTATAAATGCAAAGCAAAAAAAAGGAAACTGCTATTCTCTGTATTAAAATTTACTAAAAGCGTCAAGAAATTAAAAAAAAAGTTCAATTGTAAAGTATTTCTTTTCAATTTTTATTGCCGTTTTTAAAATTTTTAATTTTATAATTTTTACTAGGTACATTCGTTCGAAATTTAAAATTTTGCTGAGTATTCATAAAAATAAATTTAACATTACTTACAACCAAAGTGTTGCCAAATAAAACTTTACTAAAACTTATCTACTTCCAGCCACTTACTTCTAGCCAAACAAATAATTCGAACCCTCTTTTTCATACAAAATTTTATATGGAACTTCAGATGTACTTTTCCACCATCTTGAATTTTGTTTCTTCATATATATTATGTGAATGACATTATAAGCTCTAATGTAGCAACTCTCCCCAAATTCCAACTGCTAACTCTCCCTTTTGCATGCAAACCAAGTTCCCGGTCAACTCCTCTGCTGCGACCACCCTTTTCATTTACTTTCGCAATCGAAAATTCATTTTCATAATACCACCATAATAAACACAACTGACAGTTGTCAAAAGTGAGCTGGAATCGGGATATCCTATCATATTTAAAAATTAATGTCATTAAATTATCTGTAAAAGCCAATTTAATGGATATCAAAAACATTTTTCTGTATTTTATTTAAATTTAAAGTGCTTCGCCTCTAAAAAAAAGCACCCTATAAAAAAATAAATTATGGAAAAATGTATCTATTAATATCATATTTTTTTTAATTTCACATTATAGACCTGTTAAGTCACAGTTGACAACGCCAACTAAGATAATAATTAATGAACCTTCAAAACTCAATTTCACATTTACAGAATTTAGAAAGTAAAATCTACAACATAATAATTTCACATTTTTGAATTTTTGTTTTTATTCTTTTTCATTTTCATACAACAATGTAGTTAAATACTATTCGAAGCTCAGCTCATGTCAGTTTGCTCACCTTGTTAATCTGATATAAGAATAAATAAAACAAATTTTACAATTGTTGATCAATAAAGAATACTTTAATATCTTTGATTTGAATGATAATTTTACATAAAAAGGTGTTCGTTTATATACAAAGAAAACAGTTATAAAAATTGTTAGTGTTGCGGACCGTTGTTCGGACCGCAATCATTGAATGTACACCCTGAAAATCTGTGTCTGAAATTTCATTTTGTATCATCGGCAGCACGTTGCAGTCATTATAAGTTTGATTAAATATAGAATGCGAAATATTTCTTGGAATATTTGTTTCTAATAAAAATGAGGAACTATTTCCAATGTCGGAAAAATGTAAGATCAGTAGTTTCCATAGGTGTATACCGATCATGATATGTTTTTACAAGTAGGTATTTACTTGAAGGTTCAATTTATACAACCTGTTTAGAATTATTCATAGGAATTGGTATTAATCGATACATTTTATAACATTCTTCATCAAATACCGGTATTTTAATTTCAAAGAGTATGTTATTAGTAGTTACTCGAGTTTTTGCCTGCATTAAGGAATATAATGCAAGAATCTGATTTTCATCTTGATCTCCAAAAGTCCTTCAAATTTCTAGAGATATGGTCTCGAATGATTTTAAGTGGGTGAGAAGAAAGCTGTGTGGGTGTTAATAATAAAGGGCTGATTTAACCATGATGAATATCTGAAATAGGCTCCTATAATAGCTTGTTGAATATGCCTGATACTATTTAAATCTAATATTATTAACAAAACTGCTGAATTGAATTTTCCAAAAATATTTTAATTCTATTTAGTTCTATATATTTCGTCTGATAACACTGACAATTGATTTTTAATGTTTAAAAATTATTGATAATTCCGCTTCTGTCCTCTTATTATTAAACTGAGTGTAGAAATTTAGTAATAGAAATTTGATTTTGCAAAAGGTTTGTTATTGTCGTTTTCTTTCAATTCAGTTATTTGAACTTCATATTTTTCAGTACATTCTTCATCTAAAACTCCAAATAAAATGTGAACATATGCTTCCAACTATCCCAAGTGTAGCTCTTTTTCGTTTTCCAGTAAGCTTATTTGGATGATGTAATAATTGGTTAGCATTTTCTACCTCTGCATATTGATGGCGTAATTGAGATATAATAGGAATACAATATTCTTCGAATTTCACATCGCTTGCATATTTGTCACAAACATCTTTCAGGTAATTTATTGAGATTTTAATGCTCTCTATTTGATAATAATATGGAGCTAAATTAAAATTAACCAACAAAACCCACTCAATGCTATATATATCTGCATCTGCAACCTTTTCAAAGTGAAGTCCTTATTTATTATTGAAGGATATATCAGTATAAGATTTAACAGTATTTTTATTATCTCTTAATGCTAACTATTATTGTTAACCACATGGAACTGAAATAACTAGTTTAATTATGGCTCATATGTTTCTTTGTGGCTGGAATATGTTTATTTTGAAGATTTCTTGAATGTTCTTCCTTTCCTTTCATTTTTTTGCTTGCTGATCTTGAAAAAATCTTGAACTATAGTCCATTAATGATTTTGGTGAAGTTTGAACCTTCAAATTTTCTTCCTTGTTCTGTGTATTTATAGCATTTGTTATCAACGATTGGGAATAGAGAAACCTTTGCTCGCTTAATCACTGAGTTCTTTGTTTTTAAGTTAACAACCCGTACCAATCCATTAGCATCCTCTGTTGTTTCAACAACTCTGCCCAGGGCTCATTTTGTTGCAGGAAGATTGTCTTCTTTTATGATAACAATGTTTCCCTTTTGGAAATTAGCTTGCTGTTGCGTCCACTTTGGTCTGAATTGTAACCTGGAAATGTACTCTTTAGACCATCTTCTCCTGAAATTTTGTTTCATATGATCAAGTACCTGCCATCTTTTCAAACAGTTGATTTTGTTATCTAAGACGTCTTCTTCTGGAACAGAAAGGAGTACTCCGCCAATTCAAATATGGCCAAGAGTTAGTACTTTTAACCTCTCTGGGTCATTATTTAACGGACGGAGTGGACTTAGGCACGCCTCTATTTTTGTCATCAATGTATTTAATTCTTCATAGGTTATAGGATCTTTTATAATTCGTTTAAAATTATATTTGGTTGCTTTTACTCCTGCTTCCCAAAGTCCTCCAAAATACGGTGAATTTGACGGTATGAAGTGCTATTCAGTTCCTTTATTACACAAGGCGTCAGATATTTCATTTTGATATACGGTTTTGTTAAAATATTAGTTAGTATTTTATTAGCTCCTGTGAAATTAGTTCCGTTGTCACTATAAAGATTTGAAACAGGGCCTCTTCGACTTATGAAGCGTTGAAAAGCTATTAGAAATGCAATGGAAGTTAGACTGCTCACCACTTCTATATGAATAGCCTTTGTATTGAAGCAAATAAATAATGCAATATATCTGTTAAAAGTTGTTGTACCACGCCCTACTGATGATCTTAAGGTAAATGGTCCAACATAATTTACACCGCAATTAGCGAAGGGTCTTGCTATTATTAATCTGCTTTTTGGTAAATTTCCCATAAGTTGTGTTGTTCTTATTGTTTTAAATCGAAGACAAACTGTACACCAATGAATTTGACCTTTGACTGCCTTTAAGCCGTTTAAAATCCAATAATTTCGCCTTATATATTCCAGAGTCTTTGAGTTTCCCCCATGTAAAGTGTACTTATGAGCCAATTTGTTATAAGATCGGTTAAGATGGATTTGTATGGTAAGATAAATGGATGTTTTTGGTTGTAGCTAGTTTCAAATTCTGTAATTCTTTCTCCGACATGAAGAAGCTTGTTTTCATATAATAATGGATTAAGGTTTAATAAGTTGCTATTTTTCTGCATTAGACGATGATGTAAAAGACATTCGATTTCTTCTTTAAAGTATTGTATTTGTGTAGTTTGTACTAGATCTATCCTTGCCGTTTTTATTTCGATTGTTTTTTAATTTTTCTTCAAAAGTTGTTTGATAATTTGTTTGAGAGTCTGATTATTTTTTGTTTTAGCCAAATGGAACCTTCCCACCACAGAGAATTATATTACAATTTTGATGGATAAATTTCTCGTGATTTTAAATCTACTGCGTTTGCTTGTGAGGTGACATGATGCCAGTGTCCGACCTCTAATATCGATTGTATTTCTGATACTCTATTGCCAACAATTGTTTTCCAATGGTGTGGATCTCATTGTAGCCACAATAAAACAATTGTACAATCTCTCCAAGCAAATGACATTATATTGTCAATATCTAAACTGCGTTTGACTTCTTTCGTCAATCTAATAATAATGCGCCATATAACTCCAATCTTAGCAATGATAATTGTGATCTTAGCGGTGCTACCTTATTTTTTGCTGTAACAAGATTTACTGAAATTTGACCATCTGCTTTCAATGTTCGTAGGTATACAACTGCACCGTATGCCTTTTCGGAGGCATCCGAAAATTTATGTAATCCACAAGTTTCTACCGACTTTTCATAGTCAATCCAACGTTACTTTACCAGAAACTGCATCATCCCAATCCGATTGTTCTAACCATATTTCTAGAAACAATAATTTTATTTTAATGGATATAGGAGAAAGTAATCATATTACATCAAAGATTTGCGCAGCTTCAGACAATATCCATCGTTTAGTAATAATTTCTGGGTCTGGTTTAATATTAATATTGAATTTTCATTTACCGGACGTCGGTACAAAGCGAAGTTCTAATTCTTTTATTGATTCACCATCATCAAAATTGATACTGTTTGCAGATTCTCTTAGATCTGCTGGTATTCGTCTTAATAAATTAGGATGCTTAGTGCTTCATTTTCTGAGATTCAGCCTCCCACCTTTAAGAAGTTGCATAATCATCTGCTGAAACAACATCATCCATATATGTATCATTTAACATTGCTTTAGCTGCCAAGGGAAATAAGTGACCGTCATCTGTAGCCAGTTGACGTAATATTTTAATTGCTAGATAGGGTTCTGCAGCAGT
Organism: Poecilobothrus nobilitatus; assembly: GCA_947095535.1. Taxonomy (NCBI): domain Eukaryota; kingdom Metazoa; phylum Arthropoda; class Insecta; order Diptera; family Dolichopodidae; genus Poecilobothrus; species Poecilobothrus nobilitatus. Next base: position 142,993,681 of record OX352772.1, read on the forward strand.
TCCATATGTAACAGTTGTTAATTTATACTCCTTAATTGGCTCTCTTGTTGAATTTCGCCAAAAAATTGATCTCTTCTATCTACTTTTATTAGGCGATACATTTTCTCAATATCAGCTGCAAAAGCAATTTTATATTTTCGCCATCCTACAAGATTTTTACTAAGTTTTGTTGCAAATTAGGTCCGGTTATCATAAAATCATTCAAGCTTTTTGTAGTGATTAATTTAGTGGAGGCGTCGAGAATTACTCTTAATTTGGTAGCTGAGAAGTGGTGTTTTAATACTGAATGATGTAGTAAATAATATTTAATCTGATTGTCATTTTCTGGAATTCCCAATTCTTCGCTTTCCCAAAATATTGATAGTTCTTTTCCGATATGAATTTCACTAGCATGACACTTTACTGAATTTGTTGATTGTTCTCGAATGATATCTCTTGTCAGGATGTATCACAACTCTATTTTTTGAACAATTGACTTACCTTTTTTTTCCTTAATTACATGGTTTAAAATAATCTGCCCATAAACACGAGTATAATATTTATCGGATTAGATTGGTAAAAGTAAGGATCTGCCAATGTTAGGCCGTTTATGTGTTCCCAGAACTGATGTAATATTTTATAATATAGGATGTAATATTTTCCGATGGAAGATAACTCGTTAAATTAGGCAATACAAACGCATTTTCATATAAGTAAGTATTTGTTTTAAGTTTTGAACGTATATTGATTTCATGTGTTGAGATATACCCCATTTTAATGTACCTACGCCTGATATAGATGCAGACGTTTTATGTTTTTTCAGCTGCAACTGTTGTGCCTTATTTTCTGTTATTAAAATTGCCTCAGAACAGGGGTCAATTAGTGCTCTAATTTTAATGTAAGAGCCGTATTTTCTTTGTATTTTAACGAGGGCTGTTGCTAAAAGTTTTTTTCTATATGGCAAATTAGAAGAGTAGTGTGCTGATATTTGAACGTCTCTAGATTGTTCCTTTGCTATCCTTTGTTTGTTATTGGCAGTTATATCTCTATGTAAATTTGTATGATGACGCTTGTTGCATATCTTTCGTGTAAATGAAGATTTACAGTTTATTGTAAAATGTCCTGGCATTAAACAGTTTTTGCATAGCTTATGTTTTGTAACGTATTCGAATTTTTGTTGTTCATTATAACCCTTGAACTTTTCGCACTGATAAATTTTGTGGCCCTAATCACACATAGCACATTTATGATTAATAAAACTTCCATAATATTTTCTTAATTTTTCCAAAAACGCGAAAAAATGGTTCAATGTCTGCAATTCTCGAGATGAATTTAATGATTGCTTTTATAGTCTATGATACTCTTTGTCTAATTTCTCCACAAGCAAATGTATTAATAGTGGATCCCAATTTTCTACTGAAATTTGTAAGTTTTCAATAGCTGGAAGACTCTCAATTGACGCGTCGTATAATTTCTTTATTGCCCTTGTCGACTCTTTCAATATGTTGGGTTAATTCAGCAGATTTTTTAATTGATGTGCAGTTAGTAATCTTATATTATTGTAACGCTTGTCCCAAAGTTGCCATGTTTTGTCATAATTTTCAGCAGTAACTGGTAAATGCTTGATCAATTCAAATGGTTCGTTCTTTAAGTTTGCTTTTAAATATAGAAATTTTCTAGTTTTTCCTAAATCTTTATTTTGTTCTATTCCATAAATAAGTTTCTAAATGCTTTCCAGTTAAAGTATCTTCCTGAAAATTCTGGTATCTCAATTTTCGGAAGTTGCAAATTTGTTTCTTTATTATTTCTATTTAATTTCGGTGGATTCTCTTGTGTGATCTTTTTTTCGTGCAGTTTTTCTTGCAAATTTATTATTATCTCTTCGTAACTTATTTGAATTTCTTCGAATACCTTTTCAGTAAAGTATTCATGTGCTTGTTCATCTTTGCTTGCAATTGCAACGTGGTTTTCGTTGATTTCATTCCAAGCCTCTCTCAATGTTCTTAAATTTTGATGAATATATGTAGTAGATAACTCTGTTTTAATTTTATCCTGAATTCGCACAATTTTTCCTTTTAATATTGTAATCAAAATGATTTGCCTACTCACAAGATCATTTCTTTCCTTAAGTGATTCTGCCGTTTCTTCTTGCTTTATTGAATTGAAAAAAATTTTCTCTAATTCATTTTTTATCTGCTCCACGAGGATTTTCATCTTAGCGAAACTTTCCGTTTTTAAATATGCATGTTCATTATCATTAAATGCTTGAATGTTCGTGTCATTTTCTACACCTCTTTGCCATAGTTCATCTAGTTTTTTAAGTGTCGCTGATGCATATTCCATTGTTTTGCTACTTAAAGAATCTTTTTTGAAATTAATTAGCATCTTCTCGACATCTAAATATAATAACTTCTGATCCTTGATAAGTTGTTCCATGTTTAAAATTTTTTTCTTTTAAATGACAGCTGAAACTAAATTAAACTTCCCCTGTAACGCTTTAGATAGTAGTGGCAGCAAACAACAGCAGATACCGTAGATTTAGAAGCAACCCCTATAGATTTCTAATTAATTGTTCAGCAAGTGGTTAATTTGTAGCTTTATAATACAGCAAGTAAACATGAAATTTGACTATAGACACTTGTTCTATAGCGCAACCTTTTTATTTATATATCTCTATAGACACTAGTTCTATAGATAGTATAGAAACACTAGTTTTTTAGGCAAGAAGGACCAATGTTTATTCTGATAAAACAATAAATAAAACAAATTTTACATTTGTTGATCTATAAAGAATAGTTTAAAATCTTTGATTTGAATGATAATTTTACATAAAAAGTTGTTCGTTTATATACAAAGAAAACAGTTCTAAAAATTGTTAATATTGCATTAATTAAATAAATAAAATGTAAGTTACATTGATACAATACTAATTATTGACCTACATTCATATTTTTAAATAAAATTATTGCTTAACAAAAATTTGATTACATAGCAAAATTAATAAGAAACAATCAAAAGTAATTTAAAGTAAAAGCTATATTGAAGTAAATTATATTCTAAGTAAGTGAAATTAGCGCTTATTTGATATTATTAAAATTAAACATTTTTTGTTGCATAAACACATCTAAAAATAAAAAGAGAGAAATACAAAGGAACAATTCATATTAAAATATATTTATACTTATCTAACTTATCCAGAGAACACCAGCACAATCAGAATTGTTCAGTATTTTCATGGGTTGCATCTTAAAATTATAATTTCAACTAAAAATAAAATAAAAAATCAATTTGTTATTTAAATTCTAATTAAAAAAAAAAAAAAAGAGTTTAAAATACTTACAAAGCTTTCATTCCAATGTGTTTTCATTGTTTATATTTTTTGACAATTAACAATTAAACACCTACATAGTAAATATTTTTTATTGCAAATCAAATAAGTGCTGCCATAAAGAATAAAATTTCATATATTAAAGTAATTCGTAATTCACTATTAATGTAATTCACTATCGTTAAGTAATTAGTTAGCCGGATACAATATTGTGTTCATAAAATAAAATAAGTGTAAAAAATGTGAAATGTGTATTATGATTAATTAAGGTGTATTAAAAAAAAATCAGGATTTAAAATCTAAAATAAAAAAGAAACTGTTAGAAAGTTTCCGCAGCTAATATTCGAAGGCTTTCAGACATTACAACGAATGCATGCAGTTACTAAAGAATTTACAAATTAATGTTGATAAAGCAGGTGAAATATTAGTATGTATATCTTATAAGCGGAAGATTATCTGCAGAAAGTAAAAAAATGTAGGAACAAGAAAATGGTTCAGACATAGAATTTCCTAAATACGAGAAGTTAAGAACTATTATTGAGGCTCGTTTCCGAGTATTAGAAAGTATGGGTAATAACCAGCCTCAAAGAACATATCTACAAAGGAAAGAAAAAAAAAAGTGTATAAGGATCCTAGTTTTTTGGGACTAGGAGTAAAAGAAAGTCGTAATGTAATTTTAAATAACTGTTTATGTATCAATTGGTTTAATAGCGCACATGTATCCACAATATGTTCAAATAAAAGCTCAGGTCTTGTTTCAAATGTAATAGGAGATATCATACCTTATTACACGAAGATAAAGGTGCAAGCTCAATTAATAACGATGCAACAACGAACATTGAATTTAAACAAAGTAATAATGATAACAATAATATTGATCGTGTTGCGGCAAATCCAAGCAAGAATTATCATACTCAAAAAAATACTAACGAAGAAGTTCTACTTTCAGCTTGTAAAAATTAAATCTAATAAAAGATATGACAGAACTATTGCCATCAAGAAAAGTGAAACAAAAGTTCAAGTTGGGATCATTTAGAGGGGTTAGAATTAGCTGATCGTGAGTTTACTGAACCATCAAAAATCGACATGATTCTGGGTGCTGATAAATCATCTATAATTTTACATGAAGGTCTGCGTACAAGAAATGCATATGAACCACTGGCGCAAAACACGATTTTTGGTTGGATAATTTTAGGACAAACTGGTGAAACAACTGCCGAGCAACAAAGAACTGTCCCAACCTTCTGTAACTATGTGGCGTTTGATGATCAGTTAAAAAAATTTGGGAAAATTAAGGAACAATTCGATAATAACAAATTAATAACTGAAGAGGATAGATTATGTGAAGAAATTTATTAAACTACTACTAGAAGATTACAAGGCGGTAAACACACGGTTCGTCTTCCATTTAAAAATTTGGAAAAAAGTTTTGTAGGCTCTAAACAGTTTAAAGAGGACTACTCAAATGTGATACAAGAATACTTAGATCTTGATCACATGATTCCAGCAAATACTACAAAAGATGAAGGTATATGGCATAATAAACAAGGTAAAAGCTACTATAGTACATATTATTCGCCAAATCACGCTGTCATTAAAGAGAGCACAACGACAAAATTAAAGGTTGTTTCCACGCGTCCGCTAAAACAGTAAATGAACCTTCCATAGAGCAACTAATGTTCACCAGGCCTAAGGTTCAAGATCATTTACTATGGATATTGCTCAGATGGGGAAGCCATCAATAGATCTCACATCTGACATAGAAAAATGTACAGGCAAATTCGCATATACAACCAAGATGCTGAGTATCAAAGAATAGTATGCAGACACGCTGCAGATAAAAGAATTCTAGATTACAAGTTATAAACAGTCCCATTCGGCACTAGATCTGCACCATACTTAGCTGCGAACATTAATAAAATTAGCTGAAGCTGAATTTGAAAACAATCCTGCAGCAGCAAAAAATTAAAAGAGGACATTTATGTAGATGATTGCTTAACAGTTTTGAAGAAGCTCTAGTATTTTAAAAACAACTAATACAATTACTAAAAAGTGGAGGATTTAATCTAGAAAATGGGTTTAAAATGAGAAGAGTGGCTCGAAAAAATTCCTGAAGAAGACAGAGAAACCTTAGACGAACTTAGACGAAAATATCAAAAAATTAGGTTTGAATTGGTTTCTAAGTAGAGAAAATTTTAGTACAAAAACTTAAGCAAATTACGTATACAAGATAAACTAACTAAAAGAAATTTTTTAAGTGACATTTCTAAAATTTATGATCCTTTAGGTTTTTTAGCTCCACTCATAACAAAACTAAAAGTTATGATGCAACCATTATAGCTTCAAGGCATTAAATGGAATAATGAGATCCCTATTGCTATAAAAAATGTGTGGGAAATTCTATTGAACAAATAGAAATGGAATTAAAAATCGTGTTGGAATTAAGATTCGCAGATGCTTCGGCGCATGGTTATGCCGCTGTATTATATATTCGAGCCTTCAATTCAAAGGGTGAAATCGATACGTATCTTTTAACCGCGAAAGGGGAAGGTAGCAACTGCGAAACAAATATCTGTACACCGCTTAGACTTATGTGCAGCTTAATTGTCACGATTATACAATAAAACTAAACAAGCAATGAAATTAAATGAAGTAAAGTTCACAGCATGGAGTGATTCAAGGATTATGTTAGCATGGTTGAAATGTTTCCCGAGCAAGCGGTGCGGTTTGTAGGACATCGAATTTCTGAAATTCAACAAAATTGTAACAGTAGAAGTTAGAAGTATGTTCCTTCACAAGATAATACAGCTGACTATGCATCAAGAGGTGTTTATCCAAGTTAGCTACTAAACAATAATATATGGTGGTTTGGTCTAGGGTGGTTGAGACTATGCAGAAACGGAAGTAGAGACAAAGAATCGAAAGTATTTCATACTGTTAACCAAAATGAACATTCAGTTTTACAATTTTCAATTGAGAAATATTCGACTTTGACAAAATTAATATTATTGTTACCACGTACATATTTTGAGCTGTTAAAATTTTGAAAAAAAATGCACAATTAATAAGGTATATAAAAATAAAAATTATTTATTTACATTATTTACATTAAATTATTTTCAATAAGGTATATAAATATAAAAATTATTTGTGTTGAAATTATATAACAAATTTTTTTGACTGAAATTAATTATAGTATGAATAACAAAAAAAAAAATAATATAAAAATATTTTTTATAAAACTTCCATATTTATATGATTCATGTTTTTAGGTTAAACACGTAGATGACAAACTAGAAAATATACATTTAATAATTTAAAAGACTAACAAAACATTTACTATAACTTTTAACTAGAATTATAAAATTAAAAAATTGAATTCAATATTATAAAATTGCCTAAAAAAATAAAATTAAAACTGAAAATTGTTTTATTCAAAAATTGAAATTGCTAATAAACTCGCTAATGTGAATTACTTATTAAATTTTTAACTAATATTGTTGATCAATTGCTTACATGTATTTCTGTGCATTTGTATATTGAGAGCTTCTATATTTCTTCTTTTTTGCCAACTATGTTAGTAGATAGGTAGGCGCAGTAGGTCAAGGTCACCGGGAAGTAGGTTAAACCGTAATTAGATCAGACAGGAAGTAGGTTAACGTTATAAAAGAAGGTCAGACAGGCGGCGGCGAGTAAGTAATAGGTAAAGATGGAAATAGTAAGAAAAAAAGTTTTTTTTTATTCTTGCAATTTTGAGATGAATTTATTTCTTGTTTTTTTTTTCGTTTTTTTTTCATGACAAGTACTTAAAGAAAAAATAAAATATGAATAAAAAGAAAAAATCTTTAAAATTGATAAAGAAAAAATGCAAACCTGTTTTTCCAGCTACATAATGATCAAACCATTGAAAAAAATGATGCGTTTTTAGATGTACCTAACTATTTATGTTGCTTTGTTTTTTTTTTTATACTTTAACTATTTAAAGAAGAAAAAGGAAAAAACTAATAATTATTGCCAGTGTGTCGCGTAAGATATTTTTTGTTTGTAAGAATGTTGAACAAATATAAATGAAAAGAAGACAAAAAGGAAATTAAAGCTATCGGAGCACTTAACGATTAACATGTTGCTTAGATTCATTGTATGTTGTATAATCTGCGAAAATAAAAAAAGAAAAAAAAATCTAAGTCAGGTTAATTGCATTTGGTACCTATTTTGAAAACAAGAATATATAAATAAAACAGATTTATTTATGTTCACAAAATTTTTATTTAACTAGAAATATTTTACAATTTTATAAAAATCTGAGTTGAAAAATTTTTTACGATGATGAAATGTTAAGATTGCAGAAATAGTGACATCCAATTTTTCTATACGTCTTTGAAATCTAATTTTGTATATAAATTTGAAAAATCTTAATTTAATATTCTTTCTTTTAAGAGATGGATATAGACATTAAAACAATTTTGTACAGCACATCTCAAACTGGTGTTTGTATAGGGAGAACATGTTGATTTAAAATTTTCAATCTTTGATAATGACGGTAAGTCTCTGCTTAGATCTTCTATTTTAACGCTGTTAATGTACTTTTCAAGAAAATGTTTTTTTTTCCATATATTCACTTCGAAAAAAGAGCCTTTCTTAGAGGTTACCAGAGTTAGTTTTTAACTAATACAACTATGCTGTTTCACCCATTTACTATGATGGTGGCGGAGCCATCATGCTGTGGTAAAACCACTTTTATTCATAATTTAATAAAATATAAAAAATAATATATACAACCACATATTAATATAATTATTTGGTGTAATTCAGATAAAAATGTCGTTCCAAAATATATCAAAGATGTAGAATATAGTAACACTATTACAGATTTTAATGATAATCAAAAACCTTTCTTAATTATTATCGATGATATGATGTTAAATTCTCATGATAAGTATGTATGTTATTTATTTACTAGAGGATCACATCATAGAAATTTATCTGTAATATTTGCACCAGGGTAAATTTTCGAGAGATATTTCACTTAAATGTAAATATCTAGTACTTTTCAAAAATTCAAGAGATAAATAGTTTTATTTCCAAAAAAACACTTTCTTCTTTTTTGTCTTTATAATATAAATATTTTATTACACTATGTATAATTGTATTACAATTTTTATTAATTTATTTCAATATTTTCGCACCTCAGACTAACTGGTAATATAGAACTCTAATGCTGCGTCTTTTCTTATTTACTTCTATATATACTTTTTTATGTAACGCCACGTTTTAAGGTGGTACATATGTACATATGTACTATATTTTTATTGTTGGCAAAATATTGGTTTCGAAATTTGAAATGATTTCGGAATCAATATAAAAAACATTTAATTTATTTCACTTTCCTTTTTTTTAATATAAAAGTCAAAGTAATTGCAATGTGCTGACAACTTGTTTTATTACTTTTCTTTTTCTTCATATATAGTATAGGTCGGACCATTGCATTAAACAAAAAAACGATCGTGTGGCGTGAAATAAGAATAAGCAAAAAATTTTATTTATACTTTTTAAGTAAACGAAATTTAATTGTAATTGTTTTTTAATTTTGTTCGTAATATGAATTAAGGCTTCTAATTTGGATTTTATTTCGATTTGATCGTTGTAGTCCATTGTGCCGATTTAAGTATTTTAGTCCACTACCTAAGACATTAATAAGATAACGTTTTCGTATTTGGTGCGGTCTTATATTATTTATTTTCTGTTCTACAGAATGATAGTTATGTATAAGCGTATTGTTCAATGGAGTTATAGGATTTGTTTGGTCTTCTATAGATATAATACTGTTATAAATTATATCTTTTGTATTTAAATATTCTGTAAAATTGATGGTGTGCAGGAATTTTTTTGTAATTTCTTATTATTCTTAAGTCTCCCAATTTTATAGTTGTGTAACCATTATTGTCATTTAAATTCTGCAGTTCAATTGTTTAGCATACACTTGGAATAGTTGTAGAACAAGCAACTGTATTATTGTTAGAAGTAACTTCTTGCCCTGAAAGAGAAATAGATTTCTTTTGAGATTTTTTCTTAGCTTTGATTTTAGCTTTTATGGTGGGTGCGTTGATGTTTTGAAATTTCTTTTTCTTTTTAAAGTGTATTTTATAGTACTTTAAGCAAGCATTTTTATCTATTACATGGTCGTCGTCGATTTACTCAATTTCTATATTTCTGAATTTAGAATGGTTTTTACCTCCCCGAGTGTCTTTGATAAATGTTATATCAGTCCCTCGTTCTATCTCTGTTTCTTGCCTGTTTTCATTTATAAAATTTATAGTTCTTTTTTTTACCTTTAGAATTCTATTATAGATATCTTCATAATTATGAAGTCTTTCAATGTCCGTGTTTGATGTGTGGTGGTGGATGTATAATGCATTTTAGTATATTGGTTACGCAAAAAATCTCTGAATGGAATGGCCTTAATGAACTGGATCCATTGTCGGCTACAATCTTGTATCCAAGAATTGACAGATATTGCAATATCGCTCTACATCTTTTAAATTCGGTTCAAGTTCGCGAATTCATTTTGATTGCTTGTGCAAACTTTGTGAACTTGCCGATGAAAGTTACAAATAACGTTTGATCTAAATTATAGAAAACATCGATACGTACTATTTGGTTGGGACGTGAAGGTGTTTCCGTAAATTTAAGTTTCGGTTTAACGCGTTTTCTATCATATTTTTATATATTGCAGATTTAACAGTTGTTTATGAATTGCGTAATTGTGTTGTATAATTTAGGGTTATAGTATTTTAATTGCATTTCTTTAGAAACCTCTACAATTCCTCTATGATTGTTTCTGAGATGTTCTTCTTCTATTAATTCGGTGAGTTTTTCTTCTTCTATAATATCTTTTAGAATTTTGCAACACTGAATGTTTTTTGTTTGAGAAAAGTGGTCATGGTGAACCTGTTGAATTGTTTTCAGAAATTCTTGGTCTTCTACATATACTGCATTTAACAACTTAGGGTCAAAATGATTTTGGAGTAGAGTAATTATGGTTTCTCTATCTAAATTTTTAGTACGTACTATTTTTCTAGATTTATTGAAAATTGTTAAGTGTTTTATTGTTAAGGACCCTGAATTAGTTTTTTGAATAATTATTTGATTTTAAACAAATTTAAAGCAGATTTACTTATTTGAAAATTATTTTCATTAGTTTCTTCGGTTAAATTGATTTAGATACGTGCATTATCACGTCCGCATTTCCGTTCCGAAATCCTTTTTTATATTTTATTTCATAGTCAAACTCTGATAATTTAAGATGCCATCTCACGAGTTTTGAAATTGGCTCTTTTATTGAAAATAACCATTGTAATGGCCTGTGTTCGGTTTCTATAAGGAATTTGCAACCGAATATGTATAGGCAAAGTATTTTGTATCCAATACAACACCTGATAGTTCTTTTTCAATGGTACTATAATGTAATTCGTGGTCGTTAAGCTTACGACTCGCGTAATATATAGGATGCCCTTATTGAGAAAGTATGGCACCTAAAGCATACTGACTCGTATCAGTTGTGACCGTGAACAATTTGCTAAAATTTCGCCATTTTAGAATTGGTTCATTTGTTAGCATTTTTTTCAGCAATTCAAAACTAGATTTGTATTCTATATCACTGATATTTATTTTTGAGTTATTTTTGAGATATTTTGTAACGGGTTTAGCTATTTTCGAATAGTCTTTTATAAATTTTCTATAGTAGCCTGTTAAACCAAGAAATAGTTTTATTTGTTTCGTAGTTTTCGAAATTGAGATTTCTTTCACGCATTGTATTTTCTTAGGGTATGATTTTGTCCCTTCTAAAGTGACAACTTGCCTTAAGAACTGTGTCTCTTTTATGAAATTCAGATTTTTCTAGTTGCACCATTAAATTCACTTCTTTTAATCTTTTAAAAATTTTGGCCAAGGAATCTAAGTGTTCTTGCAGTTAAGAAGAAAAAATTATAATGTTGTCCATGTATGCAAGTTTTCATTTATCATTCTCTCATTTGCTGTTGTGGAGATAACACTTATGAGTTTTGTTCCTGTTAGTATTCGCTTTTAATTAATTATTATATTCAATTATTATTATACCCTACACCTAAAGTATAGGGTATATTAACTTTGGTATGATGTTTGTAACCACCAAAAGGAAGCGAGTTAGATATGGACATGTATATATATTCTGAATCAGGATCACCTCCTGAGTCGATTTAACTATGTCCGTCCGTCCGTCCGTTCGCACGATAACTCAAAAACTAATAAAGCTATCTTATTTATATAGTAGGTTATTAATTACGAAAGGAAGGCTAAGTTCGAATCTGGACAAAATCGGTAAATGGGTTCGGATTCTGGAAGCTTCCGAATGATTCCCGAGCAAACGAGATTATCTCCAAAACCAACAAAGATAGAACCTCTAAATTTTGTACAATGATGTTCCTTCCCGTTCGATTTATGTCTCTGAAATTTAAGAGCATTTGGTCTATGGGTTTGGATTTTGGAAGCTTCCGAACGAGCACCAGAGCAAATGAGATTATCTCCAAAACCAATAAAGATAAAACTTTCAAATTTGCCAGAGTGGTGTTCTTTCATGTTTTATTTAAGTTTCTAAAATTTGAGAGGATTTGGTTCATGGGTTCTTATCTTGGAAGCTTCCGAACGATCCCCAGAGCAAACGAGTATATCTCCACAACCAACAAAGATGGAACCTTTATTTTTAGTACAAGAGTGTGCTGTTATGTTTCCCTTTCAATAAAATTGGAAACTGACATTTGAAAGAATTTGAACCATGGATTCGTATATTGGAAGCTTCCGAACGAGCTCCAAAGCAAACGAGATTATCTCCAAAACCAACAAAAGTAGAACCTTTAAATTTAGTACAATGGTGTTCTGGCATGTTTTCTTTATCTTCCTGAGATGGATTCGATGAATTGGAGTGGCAATTCGGGTACGTGACACACAGCTCCCAAGGACTAACAATTTTCGAAATTAATAAAGATAGAAACTTAAAATTTTTTACAAAGGTTTCAAGCATATCCCAAGAGGATGCCTCTTTTACGTTCCTGAAATTCGAGTTGAATAAGACAGAAAAGGGACGAAGTTCAAGCAGCTGCCAAAAAAACTTATGGATTTTTAATTTAATTAGAATTATTCAGGTGTAGGGTATTAATAAGTCGGTTGCATCGACTTACTGTTACATTTACTTGCTTTTATATTATTTATATTCAATTATTATTCAATTATTTGTTATCTTCAACTAATTATTATAATTATTTTAAAATGAATTGCGGGTTTTGCACCAATAAAATTTCGCGCCATGCTTTGCAAAAAATCATATGTGGAGATTGTATAAGTTTATTTCATTGCAATTGTATGAATCTTGAGGCAGAAGAGTTGGAATTTTATAAGATTAGTGGTAATAACTTTCGTTGCATCAGATGTTGCGTTCTGAGAAGAAAGTATTTGCAAGATTCTATTAATGAAGCTAACTCTCAAAACACAATGGCATTTGCATCTATATCTACAAGTACTATTACTTCTAATACAAGTAATAATACTAATTTCATCTATTCCATCATCTGATGTTACCATGCAGTTAATTTTTGAAGAAATGCTCAATCTCAAAAATATAAACAAAGATTTTTTAGATAAAATGACAAAATTTCAGTAGGAGAATACTATTTTAAAATCTAAAAAAATCTCTGGAGAGCATAATTAATTATATAAACCAAAAAAAATGAGAATATGATCGAAATTTCAGGAGTACTTAACTTAAATAAAGAGAATGCATTGCAAAGCGCAAACAATTTTCTCTGAGTGTATTAAAAGTAATGTTCCTAATGACAGTATAGTAAATTGCTATGTAAAAAAAAAAACGTTTACTCTGCAAAGATAAAGTACTCCAAAAAATATTGATCTTTTATGTATTGAGTTTAAAGACTACGAAACAAAACATAAAATATTAAAAAACAAATATAAAAATATGAAACAATTAAATAATAAAATTTTTGGACTTGAAAACAACAATATTTACATAAATCACTCATTTCCCAATTATACGAGAGCATTATTCCAAGCAGTAAAAAAAATAAAACTGGAAAAAAAATATAAGTATGTATGGTTTAAGAAATCAAATATTTTGTTAAAAAAAGAAGAAGAATCAAATAGAGTTATTGTCATAAAATCATTTGAAGATTTAAAAAAAATTTAATAAAATTATTAATTGTGTTAACTTTAATGTTAAATTTAAATCCATTACCGATTTTTATGACGGTGGCTCTTTTGATTCTAATTCTAAATATTGTTTTTGTATTAACAATATTTAGAATTAGAATCTAAATTTTTGTTATATCTCATCAAAATATTCGTAGCTTAAGAAAAAATTTTGATAGTTTTTATTCTCATTTATCGTCACTAAATCACTTATCGGATATTATATTCTTATCTGAAATCTGGATTTATAGTTTTGAAATTTCTGGTTTTAATATACCCGATTATAAATTTTTTGCAACTTGCAATGATTCTTACTCTTCTGGAGGTATTGCTGTCTTTGTAAATAATAATATTAAATGCGAGTGTTTAAATTTAAATTTGAAAAGTACTGATCTAATAATTGTTAATTGTGTAATTGCTAATATTAATTATTATCTTATTGGTATTTACAGACTACATAAATATAGTGTTGATCTCTTTTTGGATGAGTTTTCAAATTTAATGTACAAGAACTCTAATAAAAATATGATTATTATAGTTGATCTTAATGTTGATTTATTATCATATCCTAATATCCTTATCGATAAGTTCATGTCGTGTTTTTCATCTTTTGGTTTTAAATCTTTGTTAGCTGAACCAACTAGAGTAGTTAATAATTCGAGTTCCTGTTCAGATCACATTTTTATTCGTCTGCATAGCAACAATTTTGCAACTTATGAAACATCTGAGATTGATTTAAAAATTTCTGATCATAATTTAATTTCTATTCAATTAAATAGTAATCATAAGATAATAAACAAAAAACAATTTTGAAACTTCGAATATTAATAGTATTGACTATGTTTTACTAAAATATGCTCTAACTTTAGAATTATGGAATGATGTTTATTCTTGTGATAATCCATCTGATGCGTTTGACATATTTTTAAATAAGCTTCTGACGTATGTTTCGTCTTGTACAAAAAAAACAGACTTGAAAAAAGAATAAGCTTAATAAGCTAAAACCGTGAATGTCTATTTCTTTATTAAAAAAAATTAAACAAACCTAACAATGCTAGATTAAAAAAATATTATAAAAAACTTTGTTCTGAATTAAAAATGGAAATACCGGCAACTAAAAATAATTACTACTGTCATAATTTCGCTCATAACATTGGTAACTCAAAGTTAGAATGGAATTTAGTAAATGAAATATTAAATACAAATAATTCATATAATGTTATTGTGTTAAGTGTGAATAACGAAAATATAACTGATTCTGTTGATATTACTAATATATTTAATAAATTCTTTACTATAAACAAACAATTCAGTAGTGATATAAATAATACTATACCAACTTGTATCTGTAATAATGTTTTGAGTCAGGAACTAGTTTGTTCACATAGTTTTGTATTTCATGAGTTTTCTTCCTTTGAAATTTATAAGGTAATATTATCACTTAAAACATCTACCTCATGTTCATCGGATAAAATTCCTAGTAAACTGCTAAAAAATTTTGCATTCCAAATAGCTGATATACTCTGTTTTTTATTTAACTATAGTATTCAGAAAGGTATTTTTCCTGTGGCATTAAAAAATGCAGTGGTAATTCTCTTATTTAAAAAAAGAAGATGCCAGTTCCGTAAATAATTATGGGTCAATTTCTATTTTATCTGCCTTTACAAAAATTTTTGAAAAAATAATGAAAACTACAATTGTATCCTTTTTAGAAAAATCTGAGTTCCTTAGTAACTGTCAATTTGGTTTTCGGAGCAATAAATCTACTGAAGATGCTTTATTAAAATTATGCCAAACAATTTATTTATTTATTTATTTTATTTGTTTCATTCTTACTCAAATGAGCTTATTCAGCTCGTACAGAGTGTAATTCAATTTAATAATAAACTTAAAAATCTATCAAATGCCAATATACAAAAAAAAAAATTTCAAAGCAATAAAAACAACAAATAACAATTACTATATTAAGATAACAGACCAAATATACTATATATAAAGAGAGAAAAAAAAAAAAACAATTATAAGTAATTTTTAGCAATTCAGTTATAGGTAATATGCAAATTAGAATTTTACACAACACCTAGACAGTGAATGATAAAAACTTTAAAACAAGAAAATTAAAAGTAAAATATTTTGGCATAAACTAGAAATTTTGGTATCTATAGTTTATATAGGATTAAAAAGATGTTCGCTAAGCTTGTTCTTAAATTTATTTATATCGGAGATATTTTTTATCCCAGAGGGCAACGCATTGTATATTTTATATGCTTTGTTATGTATAGCATCTTGATTATTAAATCTTATTCTGGATGAAGTGATACGAATATTATCAGCACTTCTTGTTCCATAAGAGTGTACTTCACTGTTCAAAACCGGCTTTATGTTTTTATTTACGTTGTTATGACGAATTAAATGCACTTGTGTAGCAAGCTTGTTATTTATCAACAAATCTATCGGCAGTATTTTATTGTTTACATGAATTGTACGTGTTGCCGTTCTGAGTTTTCATCCAAATAGATTTTTAATTGCTTTATTTTGAACAATTTGAAGTAATTTAATATACTTGCTATACGTATTTCCCAAAATAAATATGGCATATGTAATGTTTGAGTGAAACATACTAAAATACACTGTCCTTTTCATACTGTATGGAACTCTGTTATTGATATATTTAAATATACCAGAAATTCTCGCTTTTGAGAGTTGCTGCCTAATTTGATTTTCCAAGACAACTTCTCATCAATTATTACACCCAAGTATTTAATATGGTTGTACATTTCCAAGTGATTATTATTAAGCTTAATCCGTAGTTTGTCATCAAATTTTCTTTTGAATATCATGAACTAAGTTTTATTCGTATTGATATGCAGTTTATGTTGGTTCATCCATTTTTGAATTTTATCTAAGTCTTTTGCAAATTATTCCTCTTTAAGCTTAGTTTCAGCTGTTAATCATGACATAAGTATCCTAAGAAATCGGTTTAATAATCACAATATAATTATAAGTATAAAAACTGAATTTATGTATTTTAATGACAACTTAAACAACATCTCTTTCCAATTTCACTCGCCGTTTTATACTAATATTCCTTTGTCTAATAATAATTGTTTACACAGTAGTATCCTTATTTCAGAACGTAATTATGTATGTACAGTTGATTGTTTTTTAATTAACAATGTCGATAAATTTAAATATTTTTATGGATTCTAAACTTAATTGGAAAGAACATATTTTATATCTCAAAAATTATTTAAATAAAATGATAAGACAAATTTTTCGTTTATGTCAGTATTGTTCTAAACGTGTTCTTAATTTTTTTTTATTTTTTAATTATTTAAATAAGTCGTTATTCTCCAACAATATACAATAATACAGTTCATTAATAAGCACAATAAAATTGATATATGATAGGTTATTTAAAACCAAATTGCAATATGGGTTAAGTTGCTGGGGGGGGTGTTTATTCAGTAACATTGAACCTTTACTTGTTAAACAGAAACATGCAATCAGATTAATTTGCAAAGTACCTAGAAGAACACACAGTTTTGACTTATCCAAAAACTTGAGTATTTTTCCATTAAGACATTTATACTTCTGCAAAATTTTAAAAATATTTTTTGAACATTCTGGGCACGCTGCAATATATGAAAATTACAATTAATATATGAAAATTACAATTTAAGAAAAAATAGTAACTTTTTTGTTGGTGTACCAAAATTTAATAAAAACAAAGTTAGCCAATTTTATATAATTACGGCACCTCGTTTGTGGAATGATCTTCCATTTGATTGTAGAAAAATGAGAATTAAAACACTATTCTTAAAACAAGTCAAATTATGGCTTTTGTCTTATAATTTGAACGATATTGAATTTATAATAAAACCTACTATGTAATATTCATAGTTAATTTATTATTTATTGTAATTATTTTTTGATCTAATTTTTGTTAATTAATTTATTATCTATTGTATTTATTTTTTGATCTAATTTTTGTTAATTAATTTATTATCTATTGTAATTATTTTTTGATCTAATTTTAAAGATAATCTTATATATAATATTTTACTTTTTTAGCACATTTCCAAAAAAATTTTGAAAAAATGTGCCTATTAGTTTCACTCTGTCCGTCCGTCTGTTTACAAAACTTCTACACCGTTAAAGATAGAGAAAAAAAATTTTAACCATGGATAGGTCTCATAAAAAAATTAATTTTGTGGAACAACCTTTTCATGTAGCTCCATCCATTAGGGAACTACAGCCCCTCAAACTTTGAAAAGCCCTATTTTTAAACGCATATATATTATATGTTCCGTTTAACATTTTGTCAATATGAAAACGCCATTCGACGGGAATATTTTTTACCTTTATAAATCAATATCAAAATTATATATAATTTTTAAATTTAGTATTTAAATTTACCATTATGTGAAAACCAAATTTTGCATTATTTTTCTACCTTCATAACTCCGGTACGCTTTTAGATAGGGGTTTGAAATTTTGAGAAAAAAAATAACTTTTAGAATTAATATAAGTTTGTTCAGAAAATTTTTTTGTACCACCTCCTGTTTATGAGCTATTAGGACTCAAATATTGAAATTTTGCTATTTTTAAACACCTGTAACTTAGGCACCTGTACACATTTTTCTTCGGAAAGACAAAAAATTTAAAGCTCCAGTAATATATTTTTATGTGTGTTAATGGTTTCTTTTAATTGCATGGGGTTTCAAAGTTACAGAGCCCCCAAAGTTTTAAAAAAGTCCTATTTTCAGATGTATCTCGGGCTCTACGTAGTAGTTTTACAATATAAAAGCGCTAGATGATCGGAAATTTTTTTTATCTCTGTAAAAAAATATCAAAATTATTCAATATTTTGTAATTTACTATTTAAATTTACCGTTATGTTAAAACCAAATTTTGCATGATATTTCTTTTTTCATAACTCCGGCACACTTTGAGATAGGAACCTGAAATTTTGAGATGAGAAAGAACTTTTAGAATTAATATAAGTCAATAAGTTTCCTCAGAAAATTTTTTGGTTACACCCCTTGTTTAGGAGTTATTACGCCTCAAAAATTGAACATTTGCAATTTTTAGACACCTGTAACTTAGGCATCTGTAAAAAGTTTCTTCGGCAAGACATGAAAATTAAATGTTCAATAATATATTTTTACGTATGTTAACGGTTTTTCTTATTTATGTAGGGTTCCGGACTTACAGCCACTCAAAATTCCAGAAAAGTCCTGTTTTCACGTTTTTTCTTATTACATGAAATTTTCAAATTTTAATGTAGCATTCATCACTTTTCTTATTGAAAACTGAATGCCGTAGCTATTTAATTTTTAAAAAATTAGTGGTGAGTTTTGAATTTGTTAATAGTCTTAGTTCTAAGTTTGAATGAAATAAAAAAAAATATAATAATAATAGTCTTTGAGAATATGGTTTACTAATCTTTAGATTTTAGTTGCCGGGGCTGTTTTCAACCCGAATGGCATTCGTACAAACTCGTAGTGTCCATCTTCGACACTGAAAGCTGCTTTGTGAATGTCGTTCTCATTGATCTCAATTTGCTGGAACCCTTTTAGCAGTTCCAAGGTTGCGAAGTATTGACACCTTCCCAATTTTCCTAGGATTCTTTTTATTGGACTGTTATAGATAATTTGTAATTTCCTTTCGTTTCTATTTTATAGCTAAAATTTTCTTGTTCATCAGAAAAAAGTCATTTAATTTTGTTATCATTTATTATTAGAGTTTCTTTTTCGTAATCTATTTTTGCCTTAAGTGGTATTAAAATACTGTTCCATATTATACTATCGTATATTTCATAGAAAGGAATTACGTAAAATTCAACTTTTGTTGCTGTGTTACCGAGTTCTTTAAATAGTGGGATAACAGCTTTCTGATTTATTTGATCCTGTTGTTGGATTGTTTTTAATATCATGTTACTATTTTCTAAATATTTCGGTTGGCAAAGATTGGGATTTATTATAGAAAGAGTAGCTCCCGAATATATAATAAAATTTAAAGATTTTGTATTACTGCTAACTATTATATGGCGAAGTTTGTATTTGAGGCTACTAAGTGAAAATTTTGTGCTTGTGGGGGTTCTATATTATTGTTTTGTGTTGGGCTCCGTTAATATTAATATCCATCGGTTCTGATGGCGGATTGAGAGAGTAGAAATTTTTTTAAAGGGGCTTTGGGCTAGAATTGTTGTTTGTGAATGTTGCACCTATTGACTTGGTTTTTTGTTCCCCTGATATGGGTAAGCAGAGATTCTATTATGTAAATTATTATTGTTATTATTATAATTGTAATTATAGTTACTGGGTATATTATTGTTATAACTATAATTGTTGGACCTACTATTGCTATAATTTTGGAAATTTCTTTTTGATTTGATTGGTTATTCCTATTACTATTATTGTTTGAATTTCTATTATTTTTAAAGTTGTTTTTGATATTGTGCCTGGGGTTGTTCTGATTCCTGTAGTTTTTATTATTATTACTATTATTATTCTCAAAGTTTCCATATGCGTATCCGGTTTCGTGCAATATATCCATTGCTTCTTTTAACGTTTCCGGTTTTCTGCAGAATAGGATAGATCTCATTGGTTCTAGTGTCTTATTTTTGAAAATATTTAATGCTGAGTTTTTGTTGTTATTTGCCGCGTGCTTGTTCTGCCGCTTGTAGATCATCTCCAAGTGAGAGTTTTGTCTTTACGTTAAGTCTTCTAAAAGCAGTTTTTGTTATAAAATTCTATGCAATTTGTTCTGAATTTTTTACTACGTAATTCGTCGAAGAGTTCTTCCAAACTGGTACGATCCCCGAAATTATTGATTAGTATTTCCTTGATTTCTAACCAACCAGTAATGTGGTTATTTATTTCGACTACTTCCCTTACCCTTCCTTTTAATTTGGATGTTATTGTATCGGAGAAGATACTCTGAAATCTCCATAAAAGTCGGGTAATTTTCCTATATACTTTAGGGGGTTAATACTGAGAGTAAGCATTTTGTCCTGGATTTGGAATCATTGTTGAATTTTGGCTATTGTTATTATTGATTTAATTCCTATCAGCAAAGTGCCTGTTTATTTAATGAGATATTATTAAATAAACTAGTTAATTCGTACACAAGAATTTCTTTTGACAAAAGATAATAGAGATTTTATTATGAATTTCTAATTATTTTTTCAACTAGTATTCAAACAAGAAACATATTATATTTTTTCTCAAATTATTTTTAAAAATCCAAGTAAAACTAAAGATTTACGAATATTGAAATTATTATATCAAAGAAGTTTCTCTATATTTTTCTCTTTTTATTTAATAAGTAATTTATTCAATAATGAAATATAATAAATATAATAATGTAATATAATAACAAAAATGTTATACTATATAATTTGTTAAAATATAAATATTTCTTAAAAACAGTTTGCAAATGATATAATTTTTTCTTTATTCTTCTTTTTAAATATATATTTTTTTTTTTTATTTTTTTTTTTCGCTTTTTCTACTTATTGCAATATAATAGTGCATATAAAAAAATATTCTCCATATTGTTAAGGTATTTTTTTTCTTTTAGATAAGTTGCAAATGATATAAATATTTTTTTTCTTATTTTTTTCTTATTATTTTTCTTATTTTGCTTATTGCAATATAATGTAAAAAATTTCTTTATATAATTTTTTTTTTTTTGCAAACGAATAATTAAAGATTTGAACAGAAATAAAAATAAATTAAAACAAGCTCACTTTGAAATTGAAAGGTGTAAATGCTGAGTGTGAATTCTCTGGATCAAGATGAAACTTTAAAATGTTGATGCTCTGGTTTGATGTTGCTCTTTGTACTTTCTCTGACTAATGGTCAGACAAATTCTTTTATTTTCACAAGGATTTAAATTTCTTTTTTGTTAGTTTAGCTTTTAGTTAATTATATTAGTTTTATTTAATACAAATATTTATTTAAATATTTTTTTGTTTTATATATTTTTGAGTTCCCCTTTTTTTTTTTTTATTTTGTTTTCATTTACTGTATTATATATTTTTTTTATTATATTTTTATTACAATTTTATTTATTAGGTTTTTATTATATTTTTATTGTTCTTAGATAATTTAATCACTGCTATTTTTCAAAGAATATTTAATATAAATGTTTTTTTTGTTTTTAATTTTACCACTTCTTCTGGTAATTTATTATCACTTCGTTTGCGTCATTAAATGTAAAAATATAAGTGAAAGTTTATAAAAAATTTTCCTGTTGCTATTTACTTTTGACTCATGTCCTATCTCTATTTAGTTATATGATATTCCCATTTGTGCCTATATTATTATTTTTTACCATTACCATATAAGGTAATTATTTAATTTTTCATATATAAAAGGGAACATTTTAGGAAGTTTTTTATTTAAACATAAATTCGTTTGATATAAATATATATTTTATTACACTATGTATAATTGTTTTACAATTTTTAATAATTTATTTTAATATTTTCGCACTTCAGGCTAACTGGTAATATAGAACTCTAATGCACAGTGTTTTTTTATTTTCTTCTATATATCCTTTTTTGTGTAACGCCACGCTTTAAGATATATATGTATTCTATTTTCATTCTTGGCAAAATATTGGATAACTAAACACTTTATATTGATTATAAAATGTTCTTTAATTAATATTGTTTTTAATATAAAACAAAAAAAAAATAAACGGAAAGAATAACTCCAAAATAATTTTAAAAAAAAAGTTAATAAATACAAAAATCACACCTTGCCTTAATTTTTGGATATTATTCACGATGGATTTCAAATGCAATGTATCAACTTGTACCAATGCTGTTCGTAAATTGGAAACGGTTACCTGTTGTGGTGTTTGTTCTTTGTCTTACCATGGAACTTGCTTCGCGCTAGAGAGAAACTGGTAAACATCTAGACTGAAAAAATGTTTTGCCTACGAACAATGCCAGAATTTACAACTTATTAGCAAAAATTGTTTCGAAAAGCTCATGTCCATATTAGACTTACTTTATGATGAACAAAATACATTCATTAACAAATGTTCCAGAGTAATTGAGTCAAACACTAAGTCATTTACAGATCTTTGCACGCGTATTGAAGATATTGAATCAACAATACCATTTAATAGTACTGACCCCAACGTACTAAATAGTATGAAAACTTCGAAAAAAGAAATAAAATTATTAAGGGGCGACTTCATACTTTCAAAGTTGAATTAAGAGAGACCATTAGAAACTTTTGCTTTGCGTCAACCCCAATGAATGTAAGTAATAAATACGGATTCATCTATTATAAGAGAATTATTAGAGATAAAAATAAATATTGCCACCTTAATAAACACAATTATTAAAATTTTGCAGTCAGAGAACATTGATATTTTAGATCGCAAATGTCAGTTAAATGACGCTCCCGCAGCTCAGATTGAGGAAAAGGTTTACAAGGAGGCTGCGAAATTAAATGAAGTAGAAGTAGTTATAACACAAAATAACGACGAATTAACACTGATTGAAGCGGAGTATACATCAATTTATATAAAAGGGCTGTCATTCTTTATAAGAGAACACCATATTTGCGATTTCCTAAGGCTTAACTTTGATATAAATTCAATTAATTGCAAAAATATTACCTCACGTTCAATAAACAAAAAAAGAGCTTGGTATTGCTTGCGAAAAATAGCATAAATAAATGAAGAACCATAAATACAACGGTATCACTTTGGACTCTGAATAGCAGCAGTAATAAAGATAAAATTAAGGCGAGAACGAATGGTACCCATATCTACAACATTATTACTAATATAAATCACAACTCTAACATACATTTGAATACTAACAATAAATATATTAATCATAATAAAGAAAGATTTATTAATAATAAACTTAATAAAAACAATAATAATTAATAAAAATAATTATAAAAAATTATAATAATAATAATAATATAATAATAATAATAATAATAATAATAATAATAATAAAAATAATAATAATAATCATAATCATAATAATAATAATAGTAATAATAATTATAATATTAATAATACTAATTTTAACAAATTACGAACTCGAGAAATTGCTTTTAATAACAACATTACTTTTCCTTCTCGTGTAGATGGATGAATATAATTTCAAATCACTCATTAAACAAATTTAATAGACATAATTCACATAAACAAATGAAACAAGTTACATTGGATAAACAAATTTCAAATTATCTCAATTTTAACAAAGGAGAAACTTCTAACGTTCAAGTAGAGTAGACGCAAAGATTCACAATCTAACGCGAGTTATATTATACACATTAGCAATTAACTTTGATTAATTTAAAATTATGTAAAACTCATTCACCTTTTGATAAATAAATTAATTGAAAACAAGAAATGCAATTTAGCATTTCCTTACTATCTTTTAATTAATAAATTTGTAATAACAACAAATCCATAAGCATTTCGAAAATTAGTATTAAGTAATGTTATTTTTATACCCTACACCTAAAGTATAGGGTATACTAACTTTGGTATGGTGTTTGTAACCACCAAAAGGAAGCGAGTTAGATATGGACATGTATATATATTCTGAATCAGGATCACTTCATGAGTCGATTTAACGATGTACGCCCGTCCGTCCATCCGTTTGCACGATAACTCAAAAACTAATAAAGCTATATTGATGAAATTTATATAGTAGGTTACTAATTACGAAAGAAAGGCTAAGTTCGAATCTGGAAAAATCCGATCCATGGGTTCGGATTCTGGAAGCTTCCGAATGATTCCGAAGCAAACGAGATTATCTCCAAAACCAACAAAGATAGAATCTTTAAATTTTGTGCAAAGATGTTCCTTCCCGTTCGATTTGTGTCTCTGAAATTTAAGAGAATTTGGTCGATGGGTTTGGATTTGGGAAGCTTCCGAACGACCACCAGAGCTAATGAGATTATCTCCAAAACCAACAAATATATAACCTTAAAATTTGACAGATTGGTGTTCTTTCATGTTTGATTTAAGTCTCTGAAATTTGAGAGGATTTGGTCTATGGGTTCGGATCTTGGAAGCTTCCGAACGAGCCCCCGAGCAAACGAGTATATCTCCACAACCAACAAAGATAGAACCTTTATTTTTAGTGCAAGAGTGTGCTGTTATGTTTCCTCTTTTATAAAATTGGAAACTGACATTTGAAAGAATTTGAACCATGGGTTCGTATTTTGGAAGCTTCCGAACGAGCCCCAGAGCAAACGAGATTATCTCCAAAACCAACATAGATATAACCTTTAATTTTTTTACAAAGATGTTCCTTCCCGTTTGATTTATGTCTCTGAAATTTAAAAGGATGTGGTCCATGGGTTTGGATTTTGGAAGCTTCCGAACGAGCCCCAGAGCAAATGAGATTATCTCCAAAAACAACAAAGATATAACCTTTAAATTTGGCAGAATACTGTTCCTTCATGTTTGAATTATGTTTCTGAAATTTGTGAGGATTTGGTCCATGGGTTCAAATCTTGGAAGCTTCCTGACAAGCCCCAGAGCAAATGGGTATATCTCCACAACCAGCAAAGATAGAACCTTTATTTTTAGTACAATGGTGTTCTGTTCTGTTTCCTTTTCTGTAAAATTGGAAACTGACATTTGAAAGAATTTGAATCATGGGTTCGTATTTTGGAAACTTCCGGACGAGCACAAGAGGAAACGAGCATATCTCCAAAACCAACAAAAGTAGAACCTTTAAATTTAGTACAATGGTGTTCTGGCATGTTTTCTTTATGTTCCTGAGATGGATTCGATGAATTGGAGTGGCAATTCGGGTACCTGACACACGCCTCCCAAGGACTAACAATCTTCGAAATTAATAAAGATAGAAACTTGAAATTTTTTACAAGGGTGTCAAGCATATCTCAAGATGATGCCTCTTTTACGTTCCTGAAATTCGAGTTGAATAAGACAGAGAAGGGAAGAAGTTCAAGCACCTGCCAAAAAAACTTATGGATTTTTAATTTAATTCGAATTATTCAGGTGTAGGGTATTAATCAGTCGGTTGCATCGACTTACTGTTACATTTACTTGTTTTGTTAAGAAATGCTTATGTTGACAATAAATGTAATTTGTAAATTTTTATGAAAGTAAATTAAATAAATTAAATCAGTCTTAAGACCACGATAAAACAATTATGTTGTTTAATTTCTATAAAAAACATAACTGGCGCAGTCGCGGAAAATTTAATCCGAAGATTAAATTTTGAACCTTTATTTTTCTAAAAAGTTTAATAAGTGAAACATTTTTTTTTAATATTCCCGCCTTTCAAATAACCAACTGCCGCCCACCCTACGTGGTTATTTTTAATAATAATAAAAATAGTTACATGTTATTTAATTTAAAAAAAAAAAAAAAATTACTTGAAAAGAAATTAAAAATAATAAATTTTATCAATAAGTTAAAAAGAGACTTTTGTTTTATAATTGAAAAAAAAAATATATAATTTTAATACAACTTTTAATAATAATAAGTGATTTAAACTATTTTTAGTACAATTATTTTGATAATAATTATTTAACAATTTTAATTCCTAAATTATAATATCGATTAATGTAAGTGAATTAAGTGACATTTTAATTTGGTAAAACTATAAAATGAATAAACTTTTAAATAAAAATAGTGGATAAAATCAAAAAAAAAAAAAAAAATTGCAAAAATACAAATAAAAATAAAAATACAAAGAAAAAAAGAAAAATAAATAAAAAAAAAAATCTAATTTAATATCTAAAATTTGGTTAAATCGAACTAAAATAATAAATAAATAAAATAATTTTTGAGTTTAATAAAATAAATAAAACCAAGCTTTATAACAAAAATTCGAAACATAACACTAATACTAATAATATTGTGAAACAAAAGCTTTTAAGAAACAGTGAAAATATGTCTACAATCGATGAATTAAGAAAACAAATTGATGAACTCTCCAGAGTTGTAATTCAACAAGAAGGACGAATAAACCTACAACAACAACAAATCCTCCAACAACAACAACCACAAGCAAGTCAACAAAATGCATTTAATTTAAGTACTGATAATATTATTAGTCAATTTCGTCATCTAAAAACATTTTCTTGTAATAATGAACATAGTTTAACATCATTCATAAAATCTGTAGAAAATTCAAGAGAGTTATGTGGAATCAACCAACAACTGCTACAATATTGTCACCAAATAATATTAAACCAAAAACTTGAAAATAAAGCTGAAAAATGTATTAGACAATTGGTAGGCGAGCCTTCATGGGAAGACGTAAAAACGAAACTGAAACAACACTTCCAACCACACAAAAGCTATTCTGAGTTATTTAATTATTACAGATTTATTAAGGTACGTAGTTTAAGAGAATTGTTTGATGAATTTATTAGTGTTAATTACCAATTAAATGAATTATATGATCTTGATGTTAGGAAACTGGAAATTTATAAACCGGAAAATATTAGTTATATTATTAGAAAATATTTGAAATTTTGATAGAAAAATAGATGGCAATATAAGAGCTCCCATTCCTGAAAATTCAAATATGATAGAAATTTATAATAAGTACGCTAAGTTAAAACTTTTAAATGATGTAAGAACAATAGATATTAACCATAGCAAAATTAATAATAATAAATATAGCAATAATAAAAATTTTCAAAAACCAACTCAGCAAAATCCCAATCTTTTAGGAAATAGTAATTATAATAAAAATAATAATAATAAATACAACAATGATAACAATTTATCAGTAAGCAATAATTCAACTAAAATTAGCCAACATTCTAAGAATTTTCCCAAACATAACAGTAACGCAAACCAAAGTAGGTATTTTAATAACAGTTCAAATAATTATAGAACACCTGACAATTTTTATAGTAATTCTGGACAAAGTAGACAAAGAATTAATTTTAATGATCGACGAAATAGAAATTATTTCAGTGATAGGCCAGATTCGATAGAAATCAAAAATTTACGGGATAATGCCGTAAATTTTCAAGGCGAGCCTCGGAATTCTATCTCCCCATAATTTCTAATTTCATAATAATTTAAATATCGAAAATCAACTAATTAAATGTCTAGTTGATACTGGTTCTTCAACAAGTGTTATAAGACCAAATATTTTAAAAAACTATAATGAAGAAAAACTCGACAAACCTATGTTTTATAGTAGAATAAATGGTACAAATAAAGTAACGAATAAAATAGTTACCTTCATACCAAAACAGTTCAATACTTCTGGAACTATATCTTGGAAAGTAGTAGAATTAATTGGTAGAAATTACGACGCCATTATAGGGGAAAATGTTTTAATGCTGTTCAAAACGAAAATTCATTTAGAGCATAAATACATCGAAGTAAAAGGGAATAAAATATTTTTTATTGATCATAGTTATCCATTCGATATTTCTAATATTAATACACTTGAACCAATTGATGGTCAAATGACGAGGAAAAAATAAAAATCACTAAACTTTTAAAAGAAGATGAAAACCTATTTTTTATAGAGGGGGATTCACTTTTTACTCATGAAATACAACATGAGATAATAACAAATTCAAAAAAGCCCATATACTCGAAAATATATCGCTATCCAAAAATTCATGAGCTAGAAATTGAGCGTCAAATGAAAGAAATGCTGGATCAAGGGATTATTACTGAGAGCAACTCTCCTTATAACAGTCCACTTTGGATTGTTCCTAAGAAAAAGGACAATTGAGGTCAACAAAAATCGAGAATCGTAATAGATTATAGAAAACTAAATGAACTCACCGTAAATGATAAATTTCCAATTCCTAATATTGACACGATATTAGACAAATTGGGAAAATCACTTACTACTAAATACTTTACGAATCTCGACTTGGCTAAGGGATTTCATCAAATCCTAGTCAAGCCTGAAGACAGAAAAGAGACAGCATTTTCCACTCCATTTGGCTATTTTGAGTTTGCCAGAATGCCCTTTGGTCTTAAGAACAATCCAGCCACATTTCAAAGATTGATGATATCCTTATCTTCAGTACATCCCTAGAGAACATTTAACCAATTTGAGAAAACATTTTAATACTTTGAAAAAAGCAGGATTAAAAATCCAAATTGATAAATGCAATTTCCTATCTAAAGAAACAGAATACCATGGACATGTATTGACCCCACAAGGCATCAAACCACAACAATAAAACAAATTAAATCTTTCCTTGGTATAACTGGGTACTGTAGGAAGTTTATAAAAGATTACTCCAAAATCACCTATCCAATTGTCAAATACTTAAAAAAAGATTGCAGAATAAATACAAACGACCCAAACTATATAAATGCTTTTGAGAAACTAAGAGAGATTATCACTGATTATCCAGTTCTGAGATACCCAAATTTTAATAAAAAATTTAAATTAGTTACAGATGCTAGCAATTTTGCTTTAGGAGTAGTTTTGACCCAAGATGGGCACCCTATCTCTTTTTCTTCTCGTACCCTAAATGGCCACGAAAAAAATTATTCCACAATTGAGAAAGAATTGTTAGCTATTGTTTGGAGTACTAAATATTTTAGGCCGTATCTATTTGGAAAAGAATTCGATTTGCTATAACCTCGGTTCTTTCCAAGGTAATGGAAAAAATAGTAAACCAGAAGCTTTTGAAATACCTGGATCATAGAGGTTTGCTCCA
The DNA here is from genome assembly GCA_947095535.1 of Poecilobothrus nobilitatus. Lineage (NCBI taxonomy): Eukaryota > Metazoa > Arthropoda > Insecta > Diptera > Dolichopodidae > Poecilobothrus > Poecilobothrus nobilitatus. The sequence goes on from OX352772.1 coordinate 143,022,907, forward strand.
TGATCGACAATACGGGTTCAGAGTCCGTCTTTCAACCGGTGATCTCATGACTTACCTTTGCGAAAAGTTGAATATCAGCCTTCACCATTCTGGTGAATCTAATGTAGTGGCTCTGGATATTTCTAAAGCGTTCGACCGACTCTGACATGATGCTTTATTAGCAAAATGCAAAGCGTTAGGACTAGGTAGAGTCTTTCTAAAATGGATTGGAGATTTCCTTTCGAATCCCATGATTCGGGTACTTGTCGATGGTTATTCATCTGACAATTTTATAATTAATGCTGGTGTCCCTCAGGGATCGGTTTTGTCCCCCACTCTCTTCTTAATATTTATCAATGACCTACTTTCAATTACCTCCAATCCAATCCATAGTTTCGCAGATGACAGCACCCTTGTAGCTTCCTATGAATTTCATAGTCGCTGTGGTATTAATCACCAAATTAATAGAACAGCAAGAAACTTCACAATCAGTGAGCTAAGTAATGATTTAGCGAAAATCCAAAAATGGGGTGAAATCAACAGAGTTGATTTCAACACCAAAAAAACGCAATGCTGTTTAATCTCGCGCAAAGTAGCTACTACTACACCCAACCTGACCTTTCAGGGTGAAGCTTTGCAGCACTCAACAGATTTAAACATTCTGGGCATCGAGTTAAATCAGAAATTGACCTGGTCAAATCATATTTTTGGTATAGCTAAAAATGCTGCTAAATGTCTAGCTTTCTTGTATCGCTGTAAAGCTTACTTTTCTCCTTCCGATCTTCTCAACATCTATAAAATGTACATTAGGCCGAAAATGGAGTATAACGCACATATTTGGGCTGGAGCACCCCAAACAGCGCTGGGTTATCTCGACAAAGTGCAAAACAGAGCTATTCGAAAATTCAGAGCAAAACAGAGCTATATATAATCCGAAGATACGATAAGAAATCCTATAAGAAAAAAATTTAAAATAACAGAAACACCATCTCAGATAAATGACATAGTTCATGTTGATAATAATTGCATTGTCAAGATATTTGGCTACACCTAGTCTTATATTTAAAAGTTTTTTAAAATCTATATCGTAACTATTTATTTCCTCATTTGTTAATATGTTCGGATGCAATACTCCTAATCTAGCCGAGGCAACATTATTTTGGATGTGCTCTACCTGATCCTTAATTAAGTCTAATTTAAGCATAAGTTGTAAGAAAAAGCTTTCTTCTAAGAATTCGTTTTTTTTTAACTTTTCGGAAATTGTTTTTCTATCTAATTCTATTGAATTTTTTATTAGTTTTAATGTACTATTGAAATTTTCATTTATTTTAACCTGTTGATTAATCGTTTGAATGGAAGTATGACTATTTTTTTCGATGATTATTAGGTGATTTTCAATATTTTGCCTATCTTCATTGTTCATATTTCCAAACAACCATTTCGTTGCAGAACCAACGAAGTTGATTAGACCTCTTTTATGTCTTATTAAAAAACTTTTAAATATAAGACTAGGTGTAGCCAAATATCTTGACAATGCAATTATATTTGCTATTAAAATTCCAACCGAAACTTCAGTTTTTAATAAGAAATTGTTAATACCGGTCCTAAATTCAAAAGAAAACAAATTGATGAAGAAATGGAATATATAGTTAGGATTAATAATAAAACTTACACTTTCGAAGAAGGTAAATCAGTAAAAGAACTAAAATTAAGTAAAAATTGTGTTCTTAAAGGAAATTGTAAATTAATTAACACAAAAAAGGAAGTAAAATATATCACAATAGAAAACAATATTTTAATTCTAATAAACATGAATCAAAAGAAATTAAATAGTACTTGTGACGAAAGAGTTCCGATACTTAACGGAAACTATTTCGTAACTTTTCATAATTGCACTATTCAACTAGATAATAATCAGTATAACAGCAAATCTATAATATTCATTAATAAATTTATAATACCACAACAGTATAACAACAATGTAACATTTACAGAACAAAAATTAACTTTTGATGAAATTGTAATAAATCAGGAAAATAATATAAAAGAAATTAAAGAACTAGCAGAACACAAAAATTTTAATTTAATTTTACTCTTACGATATTTGTAATAATAGTAATAACAGTGGTAACCCTAATAGTTTTAATTCATTATTATTTAAGATATTATAAAATATTTAAAATTGGATCAACACAAATTCAAGGAACTTTTAAAATAAATGAAAATGTATTCAGTGTTAAACTAACAAAAAATGAAAATACCGACAATAATCATTCTATTGAAAAAATTTCTATAAATGAAATAATACCAAACCCAATTAATATAGAAACTATTAAACAAAAATACGGTGTTATCTAAATTTCAAATGAAGAATAATTTTTTTTTATTAAATATGTACAAACAGCATTTTTACATACATACCTACATTTTTCTTTACCTACCAATATTTATATGTACATTTATTAAAAAAGGAAAGATTCTATAAAGAAAAATTTGGTGTACTCTAATATTAAAGTAATATAAGAATAAACTGCGTAATTAGGTATAAAAAAAAATTTTTTTTTTCAAGTTCATTTTTCAATTATTAGGATAGGTCGGAAATTTGTTTATGAATTATGTAGATAAATACAACAGTAAATAACAAAAAAAAAAATGTGACAAAAAAATATTTGTGTTACCTATATCATATTAAATATGTACTTTTTATATTAAGTAATATCATTAATTTATGTATAATTGTAACACCTAAGTTGAAAAAATATAAAACAAAATAAAAAAATGATTTAAATAATAAAGAATATTGTACTTGGTTTGAAAAAACAAAAAAAGAAAAATAAAATTATGTAACAAATTAAAACTTAAACCTAAGAAAACAAAATGTAAACCAATATAAAAGAAAAAAAAAAGAAAAAAGAAACAAATTTCAAATGAGACTTGAAATTAAGTAATTTGTTTTTATAACAACGTTCTGTCGTCATAACTCATGATAGTGATACAAAATTTATTTTATTGTTTGTAAGTTTGTAAATATGTAGAAACAATCCAAAATGTTGTATTAAAAATACTAAAATTTCCATATAATAAAATAAAACTTTCTAAAAATAACTATGTTAAAAACAAAAATTTTATGATATATGTAATTGTAAATTATCATTAATTGAAATAAGAAATATGATTCAATATACACAATATAAAGAAAAAAAATATTAACTATATTTTTTATGTTTTAATTGCTTTTTTTCTCAGATATTATATTTTTTTGTATAACATAATTTGATTAAATAAGGCCAATATTCTGCAATGCAATAAAATATAAAACATAATACATGTATATGTTTATAAAAGTAACTACATATATAGATATAGTTTAGTTAACAACACTAAGTATTAAACAAAATATTGTTAATTTGTTTTCATTCAAAAAGAATTTTTAGTTTATTTTTTTTTCCTAAGGGAGGTGAGAATCTTCCAAAGAATTTCGCCCTTGGTAGTGTCAGATTCTTACTGACTAAACCCACCTCCCCCTTTAGCCAATATAATGGGACCCTTACCAGCGAACGCAGTATATTGACTAGGGAGTAGGGATAAGAAATGGATACGGAAACATTGAATTGGGAGTGGGACTGTGAAGAAACAATGAATCCGCCTATTATTATTACTATTTTGCTAACAGTGAATAAAGCCATCACAACAGGTACAACATGTAGTAGTATATAGTACTACATGAGGTAATGCCCACTGCCACTGCAGCAGCTACTATTATTTCTTATTAATATTATTATTATTTTACCACAGAGTCAACGCCATCAGTGAATTACAACATGCAGCAGTATATAACACCTTACTTGCATGATATAACCAAAGATAGCTCCACTGTAGTAGTTATTAGTATTATTATTATTATTATTATTATTATTATTTTTATTTTTATTATTATTATTATTTTATTATTATTATTATTATTATTATTATTATTATTATTATTATTATTACTATTATTATTATTATTACTATTATTATTTTTATTGTTATTATTGTTATTATTTTACTACAGAGTCAGCGCCATCAGTGGATAACAACTTGCAGCAGTATATAACACCTTACTTGCATGACATAACCAAAGATAGCCCCACATTAGTAGCTATTGTTATTACTATTATTATTACTATTATTATTATTATTATAATTATTGTTATTATTACTATTACTCTTATTATTATTATTTTTATTAATATTATTATTGTTATTATTACTACTATTAATTATACGATATACATTATTACGATAAAAGTACTACATATTTTTTATTTATGACCTGACCGGGGTTTCGATTGAAAGTTTGGCGACTTAACCACTGCGCCATAAGTCAGATGATATAAGTATAATTGTAATTCACTTTTTATTATCACAAAATTTAGAAAAAAATTAATAATAATTAAACAAAAAAATGTAATACAAAAAATATATTAACCTTAACGACTCAGGAGAGTCTTTTGTCAAAGGGTGGAGGAGTTATATTATATACATTAGCAATTAACCTTGATTAATTTAAAATTATGTAAAACTTATTCACCTTTTTGATAAATAAATTAATTGCTTACTATCTTTTAATTAATAAATTCGTAATAATAACAAATCCATAAGCATTTCGAAAATTAGTATTAAGTAATGTTATTTTTTTATGTTAAGAAATCTTATGTTGACAATAAATGTAATTTGTAAATTTTTATGAAAGTAAATTAAATATATGAAATAAATTAGTCTTAAGACCACAATAAAACAATTAAGTTGTTTAATTTCTATAAAAAACATAACTAGCGCGAGTAGAGTAGACGTAAACAAATAGCGGAAAAAAAGTTAAAAAATCAGCTGTCTCCACCACAGGACCGACCGCCACTACACAAAAAGTACAATGCCAAAATTTATAGGATTTTTTACATAATAATTTATATCAAAGCAAAATAACTTCTAATAATTTAATAACATTTTGTTTTATTCAATAAAAATAATTATAAGCAATGAAATCGTAAAAATATATGTACATTCATTCATACATCCATTTATTATTATTATTATTGTGATGTAGATACATGATTTTTTTTTCATTCAAAAAATAATATTAAAAGTAAAAAATAATAAAAACTGTAAACAAATACAAAACAAACATAAGATTAATATTAAATCTGGTAACAAAAATTTTACCGTTTTAATTTTATGTCATCAACAAATGAATAATATGCATTGACATAGATAAAAGTACATACATATGTATGTATAAAAATTTTTAGAGATATAAAAAAAAAAACAAAAAAAAATTGTTCATATAAATTCATATGGAGTGTTACGTATGAAATTTGGACTTTTATGGCAAAGTTGTTCCTCTTTACTTGTGTAACAACTTTTTCTTAATAATTTTTCTCACCAAATTTTTCTGTTACGAAATATTCGTAAAAAACTTAAAAAGTAAACTAGTAAACTACCACTTGCGGTTGTCCGATTTGCTCCAAAAGCTTATCAATCCGAGATATTTACGTCAAAACCTTAAATATGAAATTTCAAAAAATTCCGCTCAGTCGTTTAAGCTGTACACGTGCACACAGACACACACACGCACCCACACAAACACACACAGACGGACATCATGCTGAAAATTTTTTTACAGCCTTCTCCACACTGGAGTAGTGCATTTTTGCCAAAATCTCGGGTACATATTTTTAGTATGAAAACAATACCTACCTTATACATTAATATATGCGGTCGGTAAAAAGGAAAAAAAAAACAAAAACAAAAAAGTAAAAGAAAAAAGGAAAAAAGAAAAAAGAAACAAATAAATCAAAACAATTATATTAAATCAAATGGATGTTATTTGCAATAAGTGCAATAAAAGTTGCAACACTCATGGAAGCAGCTGGATTTTGTGTGATGGAAGCTGTAGCTGGATATTCCATAAAATATGCTGTGGTCCCACTAAAAAAAATTCGAAAAAATTAAAATAGATTACTTAACATGGCTCTGTGCCAACAAAAACAGTAGAAGAATTGCAATTTCCCAAGATGCTAATATAATAGTCAACAATAAAAACAACAATAATTCGACTACGACACCTGAAACTTGACAGTTGATATCCTAATTGCAAAAAATATATCCTTAGAAAAAGAAATAAAAATATTAAAAACTACCATTAATAATTACAATATTATAACACAAAGTATTACGGAAGAAAATATTGCAATAAAAAATGATATTGAAATACTGAAAAATAAAATTATTTCATTAGAAGCAGAAGCGCAAAGGATTGACCAAACTAGATTTAATAAATATGTTCAAATAAGTGGTAATCCATAAAGTGAAAATAAAAATTTAAATGAAATTGGTAATAATATTTTAAAATACTTGATATAATAACATGAACTGTTCGCAAAATAAAGTGAAAACAATATATAGAAAACAAAATTTCAATGAAAATAAATTAATCGAACCGCCTCTGATTATAATGGAATTTATGCAAAAAAATTCCAAATCTAATTTATTTTCACAATACAGAAAACCAAAAAAAGAGAAAAAATACTTTTTTTTTTTTTTTCTTTATTAATACAATAATTTTTTTTTTGATTAATACAATAATATTTACAATTTATCTATAGATTTTATTTAAAACTAAAAACCTTAGCCGTAGCCGTATGGTCGCATAATTTTTAATAAATAAACGTCAAATTTAAATATTGAACTAAGATATAAACAACAAAAAAGAAAATAGTAAAAAAAAAAATGACCCCAACCCGTTAATGTATATTTTGAAAAGGTCAGGACCTAGTACTGATCCCTGCGGTACTCCTTTCAAGACTTCTTTTGGATCACTCAAACTAGAATTTATTTTTACTCTTTGAACTCTATTATTCAAATACGATTTAAAGAATAGTCTTTGATTTATATCAAAATTTAATTTACTCAGTATATGAACTAAAATATCAGGATCCACACAGTCAAACGCCTTTTGAAGATCTAGAAGCACGCAGCCTACAAATTTTTTTTCATCGATCCTTTTTGAAATGGAATAATTCAAATCAAGACAGGCAGCTGTTGTGTTTGAATTTTCTTCAAAGCCATATTGAGCATCATTTAAGATATTATTGTTTTTTAAAAAGTAGTTTAAACTTTTTTTGACTATAGTTTCAAATATTTTTGAAAATGCAGTCAACACTGAAATCGGCCTATAGTTTGAAGGGTTTCTTTTATCTCCGCTTTTAAATATAGGAGTAATAATTGCAGTTTTTAGAGCTTGCGGGAAAATTTTAGTTTCAAAAGAAGTATTTATGAAATTGACCAGAATAGGGCAAAGTTTTTCCGAGAGTTTTTTAATAAATTTAGCTGAAATAAGGTCAAAGCCTGTAGCTGCTGCCGACTTTAATTTACTAATGGCCTGATTGACTTCCTCTAAATTAGTTGGTGTTAATTCAAAAGCAGAGTGAATATTAAATAGGTAGTTGTTATTTAGATAATTATAATCTATACTTTCATTTGAAACTTCAAATTCCTTTGCAACTTTGACAAAATATTTATTAAAATGTTCAGCAATTTCCCTTTCATTGTCAATATCGATCTCATCAATCTTCAAAGTTTTAATACTACTTTCAATACTATCAGTGGTTCTACTAAACATAATTTTTTTACACAAGTTCCAAAATTTTTTAGTATTGGAGGGATCTCGTGTTAGTTCCTCTTGATAAAGTTTTTGTTTGGCTTGTTTGACTAAATTTTTGGTATTTATCTTATAGAAATGAAAGAGTTCCTTTATATGTACATCCTCTGGGTATTTCTTTTTAAATTTATAAAAGGAATCCCTAATTTTCATAGCCCTCGCAATTTCATCATTCATCCATTCATGTTTATTTTTATTTTTAAAAGGAGTTTGTTTTGTATTTCTTATTATAAGATCAGTTAACTCGCTCACTAAATTGTCAAAGTCAGGTAAACTACCGACTCTATTCCAAATTTCATCACTTTCCATAGAGTTATAATCTACAACAGTTTTAACTTTGGAATGCTTTTCTAATTTGGGGCATTTATCTATACTGACAAATAAAATTTGATGGTCTGAGAGATCTGTGTCCACAATGTGTAAGTAGTATCGGTACTTGACTAAATCTGTTATGACGGGATCTATATTATAGTTTTGGTATTCATTCCGAATCTTGTAGCATATTTTTCAGTTAACCTGTTGCAAATTACAAATCCGTTACTGAGTAAGGTATTTGTGAAACGTTCTACTTCCGCACTGACTGTATTGAGTAAGTTAATATTAAAATCACCCAAGATTAACGAGTTTTTATTTTTTAGTGTATGATCATCTAAAACTTGGATAAAATCATCAAAATTTGTATTATGCGATTTATATACACCAAAAATATTGAAATTCTCTTTCAATAATTTTACTATTAATATATTCGAGTTTTGAAATTCTTCTTTTAAAATCAGAGTACTACTAATATTTTGTCTAACGTAGATACCTACTCCACCATAAGGCTTTGAACGATTAGAGAAATAAGGTGTATAACCGGCTAAATTGAAAAATATATTTTCTGATTCTATTAACCATGTTTCTGTTAGAACAATTACGTGAATATCCAATTCGAAAGATTTAATAAGAACCTCTAAATCATCTAATTTATTTCTTAAGCTTCGAATATTTAAATATAATATTTTAAAATTTTTATTATAATTAGATTTGATAACAAGGTTGTCTAGCTCTGTATAGTAATTTATGTTTAAATGCACTACAACGGCAACATCATCATATGTATCCATACTTATTACATTTTAATAAATTACTAAATGACGTTCGTATAAGATTACAATATTCTAGAAAGAGATGAATATATGTACACATATTTTTGTTTATCGTGTGAAATGAGTTATCAGGTGTTTTTGTGGTACTAGTATTTATAATTGTATCGTGGAGAACATAATAATAAAATAAATAACAGTCCTCGACTATCTCTCATAGAGTGCTGTTCTGATTGTTGTTGAAAGTAATATAAAATAATTTAAATTCTTTTTTATTTATTAATTTAATTTCTTTCATTTTCTTTGGTTAATCCAATTTTGTGTTAATTGCTTTTTTTTCAATTTTTATTTCTTGTTTTTTTTTTTTCTTATAAACTTTAACAAAAAAAAAAAAAAGAAAACATATAATCTATTTTTATAAGTGAACTTTTACTTAGTTTGGTGATGTTAAGTGACTGGCCGATTCCCTCAGGGAATCGGTTTAATTTACTTGATGGTACTTTATCTCCTAATTCAAAAAAGAAGAGGAACAAAAGGGTAAGACAAGAATTCCCACCACTCACTCAAACAGTTCTCTCAAATGATCCAAAATTTATCACTATCGTGTCGACTGATACCAACAAACCATTATCATCATTCAGCGTTTTTGCTAAACAAAAAGCAATAGAAGGTATCAGTTCACAATACGATTCTATTAGTTTACTACGAGATGGTAGCCTTTTGGTGTTAGTAAAAACACAAAAAGTAGCTGACAAATTTATAAAAACAACCAACTTCGGTGGCTTGTGTAATATTTCTGCTAAATACCACGCTACACTTAATTCATGCAAAGGCACATTATTTGATAGAAACTTAATAGACACACCAGAAAACGAAATTATAGAGCATTTGAAAGAACAAGGTGTAACAGGAGTTTATAAATTTACAAAAAAAATAAATGATGTTCCCACCGGACTCATACTCCTTACTTTCAATTTGTATCACATTCCTTCCAAAATAAAAATTGCTTGGTACACTCTTCCGGTAAGAGAGTTCTTCCCAAATCCAATGCGATGCAAATCCTGCCAGCTTTTGGGCCATACAAAAAATAATTGCAAAAAGAATTCAGCATGTGCTAACTGCAACCTTCCTCCACATACACCAAAAGAATGCTCCCGCACTATGTGTGCCAACTGTTTCGGCGAACACCCTGCCTCTTCTAATAATTGTCCACGTTTTCAACAAATGAAAGAAACCCTAAAAATTAAAACACAAGAAAAATGCACCATGGGTGAAGCCCGTAAAATATACAAACAAAGAAACCCATTTACAATAGACCCTAACAATACAATTGCAGATTCAATCAAATCGAAACTCAATAATACTTCGATAAAAGAAAACATAACCAACTCCAAAAAAGAAACTAAGAATAATCCAAACGACTCAACCTCCCATTTACTTAATACACAAAATACATCTTCTAGTTTTCAAACTGTCGGCAACAATCAAACATGCACTGATCCTCCCATCGATAGTCACTCAATCCTATCTCCAATCCCTAGCTCCTCAACTAACAAAAATTTAACTCACAATAACAATCAAAATTTTAATTAATCAAATAATTATACAACTAATAGTTTAAATAATAACAATTCAAATATATCCAACACTAATTTTACACCTAGTACCTCAACTAACACTTTAAATATTCCTTCTCATCAAAATAAAAAGAACACTAACAAAAATAATAACATAACAACAAATATAAAAACTCCATATATTGATATAGATTCATCCGATGATGAACTGTTATCAACTTAAAAAAAAGCAAAAATAATAAACAAACAAAAAAAAATAAAAATAAAAATAATAATATTTTCTTATAGTAATACAAATATTACAAATATGAATATAATAATATTTTCTACAAAATTTAATTTAGCACATTTTGATATTAATCAATAACAAAATTTGTGTTTAAAAAAAAAAAAAAAAAAAAATCAAAACCGGTTTTAATTTTTATGTAATTTTTTTCTTTTCATCTTATTATTATTTTGTAATTACTAAGCCTATGGATTTAAATATTCTACAATGGAATATGAAAGGGTATATAAATAATTATCAAGAAATAGAATTATTAATAAAATTACATAACCCTCACATTTTATGTTTGCAAGAAACACATATTGCAAATAACACAGTGAAACCCCATTTTCCAAAACAATATCTCGGATTCTTTCACAATTTTGATTTTAACACCAGAGCTAAACAAGGTACTGGTATGCTTATTCATAAATCTATCCCATACAACCTTATACATATTAATACTTCACTATCAGTCATTGCTATTGAAATTAATCCTAAATTTCCAATTACCATAATTTCGATTTATATACCTCCTGATCAAACAATATCTAACGCTGATTTTAATAATCTTTTCTCAAATATTAAAACCCCAATAATCTTAGCTGGTGACTTCAACGCTTGGAGTCCCTTATGGGCTTCATCCACTTACAATTCTAAAGGTAAAATTATTGAAAACTTCGTCTTAAATACCAACTTAGCAATTCTGAACAATGATGGTCCAACACATTTCTCAACACATAATACATTCTCTAACATAGACCTTACAATTTGTTCTCCTAGACTATTACCACTCTTAAGTTGGAAAATAATTAAAGACCTTCACAATAGCGACCATTATCCAATTTTAACAAAACTAGCTTTTCGTAGCTCTAAAACATATTTATACTCCAAACCGGTACGTTTTAATTGCAATCGAGCAAACTGGTCTAAATATCAAGACTCTATAATCAATTTGAACAACAGTTTACCTCAATCTGGAAATATCAATAAAGAAACAGCCCTGATTCAAAAAATTGTTCGCACAGCGGTAAATGACAGTATTCCACAAAACTGTAATAAAAAATTAGGTCGAAATGTACCGTGGTGGTCTGTAGAATTGAAAAATCTTCGAGAACAAAAGCAAAATGCATGCAAAAAATACTGTAAAACACAAACTTCAACAAACCTAATAGAATACAAAAGAAAAACTCCTTATTCAATAGGCAAAAAAAGATAGCAAAAAAAACTTCCTTCAATAAAATCACGGAAACTATTAACCCCAAGACTCCCATAACAAAAATTTGGAATAACATTAAAGTATTAACCTCAAGCTACACTCCATTTATAGTTAAGACAATTAAAGTAAATAATTCTATCATCAGTCATCCTCAAACAATAACGACAGGTTTTGCACAATATTTTTCAAATAGATCTAAAACAGATAATTTCCCAAAACTTTTCAGAGATCACAAACAAAAAGCTTCTTCACTTCAAACTCAGTATCCTCCTAACATAAAAGCTAAACTATTGGAATTTCAATTTAACGAATATGAACTTGAATCATGTTTAAAAACACTTAAAGGCTCAACTCCAGGTATAGATAAAATTACTTATCAAATGATAAAAAACTGTCCCAACTCATATAAAGCAAGAATCCTTAAGCTCTTCAACAATATTTTTGAAACCAGCATAATACCTCAAGTATTCAAAACAGCCATCATAATCCCAATTAGGAAACCAAACAAACAAATAGACGAATTCTCAAGCTACAGACCAATCTCATTACTACCATGCTTAGGGAAAACTCTTGAAAAAATGGTCGCCAATAGACTAGGTAACTCACATCAACCAACTCAATAAGTCCGAATCAAGTTGGCTTTAAAGCAGAATCCTCGACAATTGATGCCCTTCTTTTCATAGATCACTTAGCCTGCAAAAATATTTCGTCAAAAAACCACATATCAATACTATCAATTGACTTTGAAAAAGCTTTTGACAAAGGTATACATGTAGTATACATTTAAAGGTATACATTTTAGGTATACATGTAGTATTGGAAAAATTACATGATTTAAGAATAGGTTCCAAAATGTTTGGCTATATAAAATCCTTCCTAACAAACAGACAATTTCGTTGTAGAGTAAACAACACTGTTTCTCCCAATTATCCGCTCTTCAATGGAATCCCTCAAGGCTCCCCTCTTTCGGTTACATTATTTTTAATAGCTTTTGAAGACATCAACAAAATCATCCAGAATGAAAAGAACCTCAACCACTGCATTTATGCAGACGATCTCTACATTATTAGCAAAAAACAGAACAGCAAAGAAATAACAGAACAATATACCAAGATTTTGAAAGCAATAGACAACTGGTCAGAATTCTCAGGAGCAAAAATATCAGTAGAAAAATGTAAACATTTACATATCTGCAAAAAAATAAATTGTAATAACATAATAATTAATTTTAAAAAACAAAATATTAATAATGTAAAAGAATTAAAAATTTTAGGATTAATTTTTGATTGTAAACTTACCTTCAATAATCATTGTAATTACTTAAAACAAAGTCTAACTGCCAGGCTAAACATTATTAAATACCTCGCATCCTCTAACAGTCACATGCATACTAATTCCCTCCTATATATGACAAAATCAATCTTGCTTTCAAAAATTGACTATGGGCTGCAAGTTTACGGTAAATGCGCAAAAACACACCTCAATAAATTAAAAACGCCATTTCACGCTGCGGTTAGAACAAGCTTAAGAGCAATTAGAACAACTCCAACTAGAAACCTATTAGCCGAAGGAGGTTTCCTTACAATTGAAGATCGAAAGGAATTTCTTACTAGCAGTCTTATTAGTAAACTATTCTGCAACTCAAAACACATTCTATATAAAGAGGTTAATGCAATAAAATCCAGGAAAAGAAGTATATCAAAAGTATCAAGTTTAACTTCAATACTCAACATACAGGCAAAACTACAGACCAACATCAAACCAATAGCTGTCAAACAGTCGAATTCCCTACATGGAATTTACCAATGATCGTATTCATTGATGAGCTGTCGCACCACAACAAGCAATGTACTCCAAATAATGTTTTCCAACAGTTATTTAAAGAATACTCCATTATTCTGAAACAAGAAAACTGGAAAATAATTTTCACCGACGTGTGGAAACGTTTTCGAAGCGGAATTACAAGGCATATTATCTGCATTACAGTTTGCAAAAAATAACAAAGGGAAGTATCTTATATGCACTGACAGCCTATCCGTCTTCCAAGCATTAAGAAAATCAGTAAGCGAAACCGGTCCAATAAATTTAGCAAAGCAACTTCTTCACCTACTCAAAAATAAAGTTAAAATAATGTGGATTCCCAGCCACATAGGAATACCTGGAAACGAGTTTGCCGACTTAGCAGCAAAAGCAGCAACCAATATGCCACTACACACATTCATGCCTTTCTCCAATAGATCAATTAATACCAAGGTCTCAAAAATGATACTCAATAGGATAAAAAATGAATGGGCTAATTATTCACACAAATACAAAGCAATAAACAAAACACAGACTCCTAGCAAGTTACCCACTACAACAACAACCAAAATGAACAAATGCTACACCAGATTGCGTCTAGGACACACCAGCCTCACCCACTCATATCTCCTCAAGAATGAACCTCAACCCATATGTCAATTTTGCGACCAATTTCCATTAACAATCCAGCACATCCTTTCCGAATGCACGGGACTTCTCCAAACCCGTCGAAGTAACTTTATTAACAAAAATCCTACAGAAATCCTAACTAATCCAACAGATTATAATATTAGAACCATTTATGGCTTTCTCAATAATCTCAATTTAATTAATTTAATATAAAATAAAAGAAAAAAAATAAGTAAATAAAAAAAAAAATAAAAATAGAAATTAAGTAAATAATAATATGTAATTACAAAAAAGCCGATAGCCCTGGCAGCTAGAGCTTGAAAAATAATAATGTTAACTGTAATTTTAATTACGTTCAATAAAATATAATAATAATAATAAAATAAATAAAGTGTAATTATTTGTTTCACAATTTTAAAATAATAAATTGTTTTTTTTAAATTCAAATTAATATAGCATACGATAAATAATAGTCTTTTGTAATTAAATCTAAATAAAATTAATATTGAAATAAGTATAATAATTGTAAAAATAAAATTTAAAAAGTTTATATTAATATAATTTTTAAGATTATTTTTAAGGTTTATGTGCATTTTTAACTTTTGAAATAATTTAGAATATTTTAAGCTTTTTTTTGTTATTATAAAAATGAATTAGAATAATAAAGTAAAACCAAAAAATACAAAAATAACATAAGAAAAAAAATATATTGTTTAACTTAACAAAAAATAATTCATGATTGGGCTTTTCAGGAAATTTGCATAAGTAGATAGGATATGGGGTTTCTGGGGCTGTCAGATGACATCACAATATTTTGACAGTTGTTATTTTGAAAGCTTTTGAATATAGTGTTCGTGAATTTGAAAGTGAGAATTAAGTGTAAGGTATAATGAAATAGATTTTAGGATTAGAAGATTGAATGATTGAATAAAATGAGAGAGTGTTATTTGTTGAAGTTGTAGTGCCTAGAGCTGCCGGTGCTGACGCAGTTGTTGATATCGGAAGTAATAGGTTTTGAAATGGTAGTTGAAATTGGGTAGAGTGGGAGGAAGCTAGAAACATCAGTAGAGATGGTATATGATATGTATCCGTCGAAGTTGTTTATAAGTGAAGCCGTCGAAGTTGTTGGAAGCATGTATTGGGTTTTGAATAGATTATATTATAAATGTAAAGACGTAGTGAAATTATAAAAATACCCTATAGTATGAATACCCTATAGTGAATGTTTGTGGTTTTGTGATAAGAGTTTAAAATTTAAAATTTAGAATTTTGTTTTGCTGTTTTAATTGTTTTATTATTTAAATGGGGGGTGAAGAATGGATGTTTGTATGATTGTGTCAGCAAAATAGAAATTTTATGCAAAGTATTTGTAAAAAGAACGATTTTGAAATAGAAAAATGAAAAAATGAAAAATTGCGGTTTTAATTTTTTTTAAGTTCTTATTGGTCTTATATGAATGATATTATATGAAGCAATTGTGAAAAATTAAAATTGTGCTGATAAGAAAATAAAAAAATTTTTTTCTCTTCTCTCAACTTAAATTAATTATACTGATAAGAAAATAAAAAATTTTAAGAAGTAGTAGTTCTTCATTAAAAAAATCAGAAATTACGTCAGCGAATTCCTTTGATTAAAACAATTTAAAGAAAAAGCAACGAGATGTATACTACAAAATTTTTTTATTTATTTTTAATGTTTTTCAATATTTACATTTTTTTTCTTGAAACTTCTTTACAATTTTACCTAATCGTAATAGGCATATCTTAGGAAATTTAATTGAATTCTGAGTAAGTAAATCCGTCCATTTATCATCTTTATCTTCTCTCAATAAATTGAATTGGATCAATGTTGACTCAGCATAATTTCCCAAAAAATTTATATGATATTGAATTTCACGTCTATATTTCCTTCTAAATTTTTTTTTATTTTCAAGAAAAAATTTATTAAATACGATAATTGTTCTTGCAAACTCCATTGTAAGTTGAAAACTAAAGAAAACTAATTAAGCCATAATTTAAAAATAAAATATGAAAATACTGAGAATTAACTAAATCTTCTGTGGGTAGGAGTGTTAAGGGGTATAGAAATCTATTAGGTAAGTTTATGAATGTATTATGTTTAGGTTCGATAGCAATCCTATGATCTTATTCAGAGAAGATATGTTTTTTTTAATAATCTTATATTTATTCAAAATTTTATAAAAGGTTAATTTTAAGATTAAAAAGTGTTATAAGACGGTAAGTTTAGCAACTGAAAAGATCAAAATGTTGTGGGCTGATAACATTTTACATGGTTATAAATATTGTATTTGTGGTCGGAAATCAAGATAATTAATTGGAAAATATTCCATGATTTTTTGGAGATATATCTAACACCAGAAGGGGGGGAAAAGGCATGTGTTTTAAAAATTAGAAATGGTGAGTCAATAAATAATAAATTATTTTTATCTCCATTCGATTGGCAACATATTAAAATAGAAGTATATGGCGGTGATATTTCCATTATTGGTACAATCAGACAATCGCCAATCAAACATCAAGAAACCAACAGTTTTGGAGGAGATTGTCCTTTTGCTGAAGAAGATGATTGGGAGTTGATTGAGAAAAATATTTCAAATGTATTATCAAAAGATAAGAATAAAAGAATTTCAGAACATATTCAATCATTTTCGATGAAAACAAATGAATATGAATATAATCAAAATGAAATGAAAAAATCTATGATAAGGAAACGAATTGATGATGGAATTATATATATATCATCAATAGAGAATACATATAATGAAAAAAATAATAAATCAAAAATTGGGGATATGTTAACTAATTTAAGAAAATTACTTGAAAGTTTAAAAGAGGAGTATTTGGATTACATGGAAACTTTTTCAGATGGGAGAGATCGTTATTGACCACTTTTTATGTATGTTTGTTCTATTATAAGTCAAGTAAAGTTTGTACATAGAAAAGAAATTTCGAGAAAATAAAAAGTATACGTAATATATTTTAAGTTTCTAACAAATTATTCTTTCCTCTACCTTTGATGAAGACAGATCATATTTTTCATAAAAAGATGATATCATATATCATATTTATTTTCGCTTTGTTAACTATACAAACCAATTCAATTCCAATTCCTGATGTCAAGTTAGATGAATCAGCTTTTGGAAGCACTTATTTTAATATATTACTTCCAAATAATGAAACCGTTAAAATAAATTTATCAGTTCAGCTTTTAAAACATTCAATTTCTCATGAACTAAACAAAGTATCATCAATTAGTACAACTATATCCACACCAATAACTACTTTCAAAGTAGATGGTTATTTACTTGGAGATAAAGCTGATTTTGATCCTCAATATGTATCTATACATGAAGCCATTGAAGCTTTTAGACAAGAACTGATATTAAAAGAACGTAATATAGGTGGAATAATAAATAGTGATTATGTGTTCTACAGACATTTTAAATTAGAATATGCTGCTGATAAAGAAATTCACGTCCGATGTGCATATGATAGTAATTTCAAACAAAAATTTCTCAAAATTCAATGCGTCGAATACCGCGAAATTTTAGCAGATAGAATATCAGGTACTGGAGAGGTGGAATCAGTTCCACTTATGGATACAGATTATAAATCTGAATACACAGTTCTAGATTTGCGATCAATAAAACAAAAGTCAACATATCAAATGGAAATTTCATAATTTTTACAAATAAAATAAAATAATATATTATGTAATTGGAAATTAATAAAAATAAAAAAAAATTTTTTTTTATAATACATCATTTTTATTTATCCATGAATTATGATTAGGAGAAAATCCTAACCACTTAACAAAAATTTTATCATCTTTCGTTTTAAGAATTTTTTCAATCAAGTATACATGTCTTTGATTAGCTTTTAATAGTTCGTATTCATAGAAGCCTCCTTGTATTGGTTGACCTTGATAATCTTCTAATAAATATGTTACAGGGTTCGTAATCTGAACTTTCTTGATTTTAAATATTTCAGTTGTCCAATTGGGTGTATAACCTTTTTCAAAAATATGTTTATATTTGCCTATTCAAACTGGATCATCAACTTTAAATTTAGCAAACGGAGATGTTTTAATATGATTGTATTATATTAATCCATTTGTAATTTCCGTTAAAACTAAATTCTTTCCACATCTTTTCTTTTAAAGTTCGATTAAAACGTTCTATAATAGAGGCTTTTAATATGCTAAATGTTGAATAATGGTTTATATGATATTTATCCATTAAATTTTTGAATATTTTATTGAAGAATTCTTTTCATCATCAGTTTGCAAATTTTGTGGATGTCTTTTAGAAGTTTGAAAAATATTTTGCATTGCTTTTGTGACGTTCTCTGCAATTTTTGTTTTTATGGGAATTGCCCAAGCATACTTGGAAAAGGTATCAATTACAGTTAGTAAAAATTTAAAACCTTTGTTTTCTGTAGCATATGAACCCATTTCTACTAAATCAGCTTCAAAGATCATCAAATCCTTTAATTTAACTCTAAGTCGTTTGAAATTTCTCCGTGCAGGCTTATGCAGCT
This sequence comes from Poecilobothrus nobilitatus, assembly GCA_947095535.1. Lineage (NCBI taxonomy): Eukaryota > Metazoa > Arthropoda > Insecta > Diptera > Dolichopodidae > Poecilobothrus > Poecilobothrus nobilitatus. The sequence goes on from OX352772.1 coordinate 143,041,720, forward strand.
CTTCAACAACTTCTCTTTTACTCATGTTTTTAAAACTGTTCTCCTGCTAACTGCTAACTGATAATCGCCAACTGCTAACTGGTAACTGCCATCTTTATTTAAATTTCTAAATAAATGTATTAAATTTAATCAATTAAATTCTTCTGAAACATAAAAATGGAATATGCAATAATTGATATACAAGGTTTTAATAATAGCGATTTCATTTTAAAAGAAATCGCTATTATTTCATCAAATGATGAAATTCAACATTTTATAATAAAACCACCTTATGGTTCCCATTATTTAGATACAAAAGCAAAATATACAAACAAATGGCTCACTAAAAATCATCACGGCTTACAATGGTCGGATGGTAAAACACATTTTTGTCATGTCATCAATTTTATAAAAATTTTTATATCTAATCAAACAAAAATTTATGTTAAAGGAGAAGAAAAACAATCTTGGGTTATTAACATATTGAAAAATAACAATGTTTTGGATTTGAATAATCGTGATTCTACATGTTTAAAAATATTGAAGAATCAACAAATTCATTGTTCTAAAAGATGTTCTTTTAACCATATTGGTGTCTGTGCTTTGGAAAATGTTTACTTGTTAAAATTGCTGAATTAGGTAATTCAAAAGTATTTAAGAAGAGAAATTATTTGAAACATATTCATTTCACTTTTGGTTATCGATAGTTTTAATTAAATAATTTAAAAAATTAATATGGATAAAATACAAAAGGTCTTCAATAAAAATCAGTCTTCAAAAGATTATGAAAGATTAAAGGATACTTCAACGGAATCTACAAAGAAATGGGGGGAAGAAATGAGAAGTCAATATTATAAAAAGAAAATTAGTGAGCAGTATCAAAAACAACCTAAATAGCTGAAATAAAATATATAAAAATATAAAATTGTTAAAAATAAAAAACTAAATTAAAATTAAATATTTATCTTTTATTTATTTAAAAAATTTAACATATGTGTATATATATATTATATATTTATTCCATTTCTATAGAGGAATCATCATCTTCATCATAGATCTCTTCAATTTCTGCTCTACTGAATTTAATTTTATGTGTTGGACCACATTCACCTTCATTTATAATCACGTAATTTCCATTATCCAATCTCCTCATTTCCTTTTCTGTTAACTTGTTATATCTTATGGATAGGAATATTTTAAACTTTTTAGTCGTTAAAATTATTCTCTCCCCATATTTAGTAGGAATTTTATTCAAGTTAATAATTTTATAACTTTTATTTTGTTTCATTTCAGAAACTTTTATAGTTTTAATGATACAATTAAATTTATTATTTATGTCATCAATAAATGTATCCATTTTTTATTTTTTTAAATTTTTTAAATTTTAAATTTAAATTTAAAAGTCTAGTTCGGTTGGCTGTTGAATTAAAACTAAATAAAAAAATTAAGTTATACTATTTTAATTAGAATAACTGAATTTAAATAGAAGGATGTATGTGGTTTTATAGTATGCTAATATTTTAATGAAAATTTAAAGCAATTGTTAGAATTGTGATTTCAATGCAAAAAAATATATATTTTGAATTTGTTTATGAAGATTATAAAATTTAAATTAACTAGAAAATTTTTTTTCATACCACTATTGTTTGCAAGTTCATGTTAAAACCTAAATTTATTAAAGAATGTTTGCGGTTAAACAATTTTTATCAAATAATTATGTTTACAGTTATATATAAATATAAATATATATTATGTTTACAGTTATATATAATTGAAAATTTCTCAAAGGCTAATTAAAATTGTTTCATCATAGCTACTAATTTATTATGAGCATGCTTCAGTTAGAAAGTATCAATTGTGTTTGATTGTCTTATATTTTAAATTTTTATTTATTATTTTTGAAAAAATGCCAAGCAATATTGAAATTATGAAAATGGGACATTCATGTTATGGATTTCCTTGCAACTATCAAATACTAGAGTGCTCACAATTTGGAAAACCGTGTTGTGTGGTTTATAGATTCTTCGATTTGAGATTATCTATATTTAATTGTAGCTATGAATTTGCGGAAGCTTGCATCTTAAATCCGCAGGAAATGGCGTTTTGTTTTCATTGTTTTTTACGTAAAAACGAAAAAGCACAACGTCACAACAACAAATCTTGCGCTGGAAGTTTTAAGTTGTTGTATCATACTGCCGGCTTTGATTCTGTAGATAAAGCCAAAGATTTTATTGAAAAAATGGGACCTCTATGTATAAGTTGCGGTGTAACAAAAAATTCCTGCAAAATCTTGCTAACAAATGAATTTGAAGAAAAAGCTGCAGAAATCAGAAACGGTTTGAAGCGAAATTTTTGTTAAATAAATGTACTTTTTTTATTAGATATAAATAAAAATAATGATATACTTAATAATATTGTTCTTTTTAACAGCTTTTTATTAACTTGGTTGGGTAAAGGATTGAATCTTAGAGGCCATTTTAAACACACTTCCCGTTGAGCTAGAGACTTGAAGTTTTCTTCATTAGATCAGATCCCGATGACAATACATGATTTTAAAATAATAATATCGAAAAACATTAGAAAAATTAGCTTAATTTCAAAATTAAATTTTCATACAAAGATATAACAGAATATTTAACAGAATTATTACAGAACCAAAATAAAACATTTTATCTAAATTTACTAAACTCACCAATACCAATACGTATCCGTAACACATAAATGTTTTTTTTTTTTCTATAAAAGACTATTGTTTTTTATATAGCCCATTGGATTTTATGTGTACATATCCATAGGAACATCCTTAAAAATATGTAATAATATGTGCTTCGAAAATATTTTTGGTTTGAAAGCGATGAATTTGAAAGACATGAATGTGTAAACAAATTAATGTGTCGCACTTGAGAACACAGTGTAAAACTTAATATTTTTAAGTTTTTTTTCATCAAATCAATTGATTTTTAGTATACATTTTTATTTATAAAAGCAATGTGTTTATTTATAATATTTATAAAGATATGTGTTTTTCCTTTCTTAATTGTAATTAGTATAGGGCTTTTCTTTCGAAACTCTTAACATATTAAAATGGCATATTATGGCCCTAACATTGATATCTAAATTGGGAGCTGCCTTTAAATTAAGATCTATTAGGGAATGATGATCTGCACCACTAATGCCTTTTTCTGAAGTATAAAAACTAAGAATATATTTCCAATTATGTAAAAACATTAAACAACAAAAAGAATATACCTATTAAAAATAAGAAATCCAGTCTTTTTTAAAAATAGTAAATAACAACAATATTTTTCTTTTCAATAACAATAATTATGAATTAATCATAAAATATATGTTATGTACATACATACATATACGTATATCTACATCGTCTAGACGAGACTCACATCAATTATCAGGCCATGAAGTGCAGAGAGTAAAAGCTTAATAAGGGGCCAGCTTTTAACAAATTTACACGCAGTCTTATGAAAAAAAATAGGGGGCCGACTATAAATCTTGAAATAACACAAAAACCATTTACTTTATTCAATTTGGTCCAAAGAAAAAATTAAAGTCGCATCTTTTTTACATAATTCATTAAATAAAGATATTTTAAAATATAATATTTTCATTCATAAATATGCATTTAAAAAATTGTCTTCCTTTAAATTTTTTATTTTAAAAGCTTCTTAAGATAAATTGCCTCAATATCGTAATAGTATACGTCGAGCTACTTTCATACTTTAAAATTTTGTACACTTATACGGCTATAATCGAGACTCACATCAATTATTAAATTATTCATACGCGCAATACCTGAGAATCGATTGGAATTCTCTCACAACTACATTCATGTGTTTTCAGTTCTTGGCCTGTTTACTTAGGTCTTGGTCTAGAAAAAGAAAAATAATTTTTTTTTAATTCAAAAACATTAGCATTTAGAAGTAAGCAATTTAATATATTCTCAATTACATACTTTTAAAACCAAATTTTTTTAAAACATATGTATGTAGGTACAAACATGTACAAAAATGGTATGCATATTTTTATGTGTGCTGTAGGTAGGTAGGTATGGTGGTGACCTTCACGATGCTGCTTGAAGGCCTCAATTAGCACTAGATTGCGCCATTTTGATTCCACTGCACTCATGTGACCTCGTGTTTTTAGATTGTTTGCGGTTTTATATCCAACCCGAGCGGTTTAGATACAAGATCAGTTCTTTGATTTTGTGTTTAGAAAGCTCGCTGAGATTGTGGAAGAACGGCTTGCCGAGTGAGAGACGTCTGGCTCCAGCTAGGGCCGGACATTTGCAAAGAAAGTGTTTTAGATTCTCACTTTCGTTTGCTTCTTTGCAGCTCCTGCATGAGGTGTTGTGTGGGAGTCCTAATTTGGCCGCATGCGTGCCCACTGGCCAGTGGCCTGTGATGACTGCTACTAATTTGGCTATGTCTATGCGGGATTTGGATATCAACTCGATTGATCTCCTTTTGTTGTATGTGGTTCGCAATGTTCTAGATATGGTGCAATTGCTCAGATTGCTCCACCTATTTTGTGATTTCGCTATATACAAAGAAAGGATCCGTTCCTTGACGGTACTGATTGGGCAACTAACTCTCCGGTAACTTTCCGGGGAGTTAGTGTTCTGAGTAGCTCCTTTCTTTACTAGTTCGTCAGCTTTTTCATTTCCTTCAATATTGCTATGCCCAGGCACCCATAAGAAGGTTATGTTTAACCTTTCGCTTGTTAGGGCAATTTCCTCTTGGCACTGTCTAACAAGTTTAGAGGTTGTGATGTTCGCGTTAATGGCCTTGATCGCGGATTGACTGTCCACAGAAATGGCGACCGTTCTCATATGTGTGTTGTTTTCGTTCAGAATTCGAGCAGCCTCTCTAACTGCTAGTATCTCCGCCTGAAAGATGCTAACTGTGTCGGGGAGTTTGTAGAATTTTGAAATGTTGAGTTTCTCCGAGAAAATGCAAGCACCAACTCCTTCCTTCATCTTGGATCCGTCGGTGAAGATAGTGACATCGAAATGCTTTGTCACATTACCGCCCTTCCATTCCGCTCTAGACGGAAATTCTACGACTAAATTACTCCCGAAGTTTATTTTGGGAATAGTGTAGTCGGTCAGGGTTGGTATAAAGTCCCTTGGAAATATCTCCAGAATATTACCGTGGCCATATGGTTTAGTAGCAAACCACCCAGTTTCTCTGAGTCGAACTGCACTAGACGTTGCGACATACTTAATGTATAGATCCGCGGGTAAAAGAAATAAAATAGTATTCAGAGCATCAGACGGACACGATCGCAGTGCTCCTGTGATGCCCACAGATGCCGATCTCTGTATTCTATTTAGTTTTGTTATATTGTATTTCCGATTCATCGCTGGCCACCACACCAGCGATCCATAGATAAGGATTGGGCGAACCACGGCTGTGTACGTCCAAAGCGCCATCTTTGGCTGCATACCCCACTTCCTCCCCATGGTTTTATTGCAAGCATAGAGAGCAACACAAGCCTTCTTAACTCTATGCTCGATGTTAGATTTCCAGGAAAGCTTCGAGTCTAGAATAACGCCTAAATACTTAGCGCTGGTAGTCAGATTTAAAGTATAATTGTTGAGTTTCGGTAGGACAAAAGTAGGTATTTTGGATCTTGTCGTGAAGAGTACCATTTCAATCTTCTCTGAGTTGTCAGCAAGTATCATTAGAATTTTGTTTATAACCATTAGCCATAGCAAAGGTGATATTACACCTCCCTGAGGTGTACCCCTGTTGACTAATTTAGTAACCCTGCTGTTTCCCAATTTCGCGTGAATTATTCTGAAATTCAGCATGGATATAATCCAATGCTTCAGAAACTGCTCTGTTCCCGCCTGGGTTAGAGCTTCTTCAATAGATTGGATGTTGACATTGTTAAAAGCACCTTGGATATCTAAGAAGGTGGCTAAGGTAAATTGTTTGTACTTAATGGAGTGTTCAACCGTGCTGACCACTTCATGAAGAGCCGTTTCTGTGGACCTACCTTTTAAGTACGCATGTTGGGATTTCGATACTAGAGTTCCCTCAAAGCGTTGCCTAATCTGGTAATCCAAAATGCGCTCCAAAGTTTTTAAAAGAAAGGAGGACAGGCTGAGTGGCCTGAAGTCTTTCGCAGACTCGTGGCCCCTTCTACCTGCCTTTGGAATAAATACTACTCGGACTCTCTTCCAACTGCAGGGAAAATGATTATGTTTTAAACAGCCACTGAAAATGGCGACAAGCCACGATGTCGACAGCATTAACGACTTTTGCAACATAATCGGAATTATGCCATCCAAGCCAGGCGATTTATATGGAGAGAAACTTTTTATAGCCCAAGAAACCTTTTCCTGAGATATAATTTTACTTACTTCATCCCATGAGGTTCCTTGGGCTACAGGGCCTCCATTGGGTGGAGTTACGTTACCGTTAACATTACTGGCTACGGGAAAATGGGTGTTAACTAACAGTTCAAGAGATTCAGCTGAAGAATTAGCCCAGCTCCCATCCGTTCTTTTGATTAAGGAAGGACAGGATCTATCATTGGACAGAATTTTACAGATTCTAGCTGAATCCTTTGTAGTTTCAATAGATTGACAAAATTCTATCCAAGTATGCCGCTTGGCTTCTTTGATGGCTTTCTTATATACTTTTAGGCAATTTTTGTAAGGTTGCCAGTATTTATGTTTGTAGCAAATATTGAAAATAGACCTAGTCAATCTTTTGAGGTAGGCTAAGTCTTTATTCCACCAAGGGAGATAGGTTTTCTTTCCGCAACTAATTGGACACGAGACTTTAAAGGCTACTTCCATTGCCTTTTCAAAAGTTTCAATCTTTGCATCCAGTTCTTTTATCGTTTCAATTTTGATGTTCGGTACATTAATTAGTTTTGACTGTATAATTCGGCTGAATTTTAACCAGTCAGTTCTTTTAGGATTTCTATAGAATTTGGGGATATTCATCTGAAAATTCACCTCAAAGACTATATATTTGTGATCTGAGTAGGAGTTCTGGCTAGACACAGACCAGTTTACAACTCCAATGATATTGTTGTTAGTAGCTAAGGTAATGTCTATAACCTCTTCCCACCCACTATATCTGCCCGAACTTGGGAAAATAAAAGTGGGTTTGTTACCACTATTACATATTTTAAGGTTACTGTTAATAAGAAAATCAAATAGTGACTCACCTCGTTCGTTGTTCTCCGAACTGCCCCATAGGGAATGCCTAGCATCACATCCGATGAGTAGGTTGTCTTGCCTTGTCGCTCGCACAAGTTTACGAACTTCCTCTGGTGGTGACGGATCGTCATGAGCCATATATGCAGAGGAGATGTAGAGACTATATCCACCAAGCCCTTCTAACGTGACGACAGTCAAATCGGATGAGCTAAAATCGGGGTGGAGAAAAGCATTAAATTGTTTATTTACTAAAATACAAGCTCTGGGTTTACCTGTATCTTTTTTGTAAAAAAGATTGTAATCTTTATGATGTAGTCCCTTGATCTCAGTACCTCTGACCCAAGGTTCTTGAATGAGGCTGATGTCTATGTTTTCCTCGCTGAAAACCAGCAGATTATCCGAGGCACTTCTCGAGTGCCTGAGATTAATCTGCACTACCTTTGGCATCATTACCCCTAACCGCACCCTCACCTGGTGCCGAATTCTGTCCAAGAGGATCTCTTTCGATCGTGAGATCCTCTAACAGCTTAGAAGGTAGATCCTCCTCTGGATCTTCTTCTTCCGCTGGAGCTCTGAAAATTTTCAGTTTGGCATACCTTATGCCGAACCTCATTCTATAATCAGCTTTCTCAAGTTCCACTAGGCACTCCTCATTTATCAAAAGCAGGAAGGACTTACTGTTTTTTTGAGGCTCCTCAGCCTTTATTATTCTCCAGTTTTCCATCTGGATCTTCGGATTCTGGAGCTTGAGACATTGAAGAACCTTTCCATTGTCTATGCTGATATTTGGTAGCCAAATGCGCGCCCTAGGTCTCCTTGGAATTTCCCCAGCCGGGATAAGCTTGAGCTTCAAGCCAACCCATTTATCACTAGCCTTAGCGACGAATTTGCTGAGGAAATCCAAAGACACCTGATCCTCGCATTTGACAATCCTGCATCCTCTCAACACGTACCCGCAGTCGAACGATATGAGAGGTCCCTCCGGGTGCTCCAAAACGTGTTCTAATACCATCCCGGATAGATGGGCTTCTATCTCGCTCCATTTATCTGTGATTGGCTTCCCACTGTTCGATATCCCGTCAATCAGTGCCACGTTCAGGTGATTTATAGCTACTTCTTTGTAGGATTGCCTATTCTTGGCACCGACTTCAGAAGTAGCCTTTTTCTTCTTGGGTTCCCTCGCACACTTAACACCTCCTAGTACCAATGCGCTAGACCTCCGTTTTCTATTGGCCCTCTTAGCTGTGTTATTGATCTCATCTTGAGATCTGTTGCGCTTCTGGTCAGTTGTTGTGGCAGGAATACTCCTATTCCCGTTCTTACCCGCTTGCACATTTAGATATTCATCTACGACAAGCTGGTACTTAACTTTATCCGCAGCGTCCTTTTCATGAAAAGTACGTGCTTTTTCATTCTCAGCTATCTTGTTGAGAATGAAGAGAGCCCTGTTGTACTTTTCCTTCATGAGTACGCCAGCGGACTTACGTCTTTTATGATTTTCTTCTTGCCGCCCTCGCCATTGTTGACGACAAGAGTTTTAGGTTGACCTGGCATTGGTGTACTATGTACTCGCAATGCCACTAATTAGCGTCTCTTGGCTAGACGCTAAAATCTCATATTCAGATGAGCTCCCCATTTCAAATTCTTCCTTCTCCTTTTTTTTTTTTTAAATTTTCATCCATTCTTGATCCCACGAGTGTGGCCGGAAAAAGCGGTCCATCCCGGCATTGCCGCCTTACCGGGATAAGGCACTTAATACAACCGACCTTGCCTGAGCATCGGAGTACGATTAAAAATCTGCTAACACAGTCACACCAAATTCCCAACTATTATTATTTAGTTGATTTATCGATTTATTATTTTTTAATATGTAGGCAACAGTTATATTTATATGAATGGAGGGTAAACATAAACGAACAAAAAAAATTTTATGTATGCATATGAATAGACAGTTAACATAAACGAACAAAAAAAAAAATCAGAATGTTATATAGCTAATAATTTCTATTTTTGAAATAGACTGTATGCATAAATTTAATATTAAAAAAAAAAATAAGTTCTTAGTGTACCTAAATAACAGAAAAAAAAGTAAAATGTAATACTGGAAGAAAAATGCAAACGAATAGAAAAAAAGAGAACAAAAAATGTTACTTTGATTGTTTTTAATTATTTTTAAAAGCTATTTCTTATGCATATGTGCAGATCTGATATTTACCCACATAACAGATAGAAAAAAAGAACTATTAAAATGTTATGATTTTAAAAGAAAGAAACATACGTTTGATATATCCGTACATAACAGATAAAAAAAAAAAATATTAAAATGTTATGTTATGAAAAGAAAGAAAAAACAAGGCAGTGTATGAATCAAAGTTTTTAAAGGGTCGCATTTTAAGTGGAAATAAAGAACATTATAAAATTGCAATATTTTTATTTAAATTTTGAATTTAGTTATGCAACGTTTTCTTAATTTTTTAAAAATTTTGCCTCATTATGATATAATGCAACACTGAGAAGTTCAGCTCATAATATAGATACATATGTATATGAATGAATATATGGCTACTTATGTATGTAGTTATAGATTTATTATTTTTTAATATGTAGGCAACAGTTACATTTATATGAATGGACGGTAAACCTAAACGAACAAAAAAAAATTTTATGTATGCATATGAATGGACGATAAATATAAACGAACCAAAAAAAAATTCAGAATGTTCTATAGGTTATAATTTATATTTTTTAAATAGAATGCATGTATAAATTAAACATCAACTCATAATTTAGATACATATGTATATGAATAAATATATGGCTATTTATGTATGTAGTTATAGATTTATTATTTTTTAATATGTAGGCAACAGTTATATTTATATGAATGGACGGTAAACATAAACGAACAAAAAAAAATTTTATGTATGCATATGAATGGACGGTTAATATAAACGAACAAAAAAAAATTCAGAATGTTCTATAGGTTATAATTTATATTTTTTAAATAGAATGCATGTATAAATTAAACATTTAAAAAAAACAAGAAATACTTAGCGTACCTAAATAACAGAAAACAAAAAAAAAGGAAAATGTAATACTGGAAGAAAAATAAAAACGAATAGAAAAAAAAGAGAACAAAAAATGTTACTTTGATTGTTTTTAAATATTTTTAAAGGCTATTTCTTATGTATATGTGCACATCTGATATTTACACATATAACAGATAGAAAAAAAGAAATATTAAAATGTCATGCTATAAAAGGAAGAAAAAACAAGGCAGTATATAAATCAAAGTTTTCAAAGGGTCGCATTTTTAAGTGGAACATTGTAAAATTGCAATATTTTTATTTATATTTTGAATTTAGCTATGCAACGATTTCTTAATTTTTTAAAAACTTTGCCACAATAAATTAATGATAAAAAAATTCAATATATTCTATATTATAACAGGTAATAATATAATTATAGACTGTAAGGGCAACTGTAAAAATTCAAAATTAAACAAGGAAAAAAAAAATATCAATTTAATACTTGTATTTGTCGTTACTAAAAAGAATAAAATAAAATAAATAAAAAAAATTTTTAAAAAAACAGCTTTTTTGAACTAAAAAGTAGAAAATAAATTTTCAATAGCAAATTTTTCTGTAATTTTCTAAACTATATTGTTACAATCAAGATTTCTTTGAAAAAGTTTATTTCAATATGTCAAATATATATATAAATATAAGTATATATAAGTTTTAAAGTCTGTGAAGTTAATATAAAAGCTGGAGGCAAAATTTAAAAATATAAGTTTATAGTAATGCGTTTGTTGCCTCCAGCTTTTATTTTAATTTCACAGACTGTAAAACTTACATATACTTATATTTATATATATATTTGACATATTGAAATAAACTTTTTCAAAGAAATCTTGATTGTAACAATATAGTTTAGAAAATTACAGAAAAATTGGCTATTGAAAATTTATTTTCTACTTTTTAGTTGAAAAAAGCTGTTTTTTTTAAAATTTTTTTTATTTATTTATTCAATTAATTTAAAACTTAATCTTAACATTTTCAGATACAAAAAAATTAAAATATAAATTTTTTATATACTTATATTAATTAACATTATAACTATAATATATGTAAAGCTCGCAAATTAATTTAATATATTATTTTTTTAATTTAATTAATAAATTTACATTACATGAGAACCCAGAGTAATTAATTTTGAAAAGATTTAAAATTAATATATTACATTACAATTTAATTGACTACCATTACATTATTTTTATATAAATATTATATCTTATAATTTTTATATTTATTTTTTAATTATAAATTATCAATAAAAGTAACTGACTGCTATTATATGTATGTATGAGATATTTTTTTAAATTTTTTATTTCATTCTTTTATAGAATAATGATTCCAAGGTGAAGTACTAATTCCATCATTTAATATAAATCTCTTATCATCTAGATAACTCAATGATATCTTATTTAAATTTTGTGTGTATATAGTATGATTCTTACTTCTAAAAGTTAACATATTTTTCATTAAAATTTCTTTTCTATATAAACAGTTTCTATAATAATCGATAGTGAAATCTTTAACAATACATTTCTTAACACCTTTAGCTTTATTTATTTTTTTATTTTCAATATCAATTGAATACATCTTAGATCTTAATCCTATAAATTCTTTAATGATTCGTCCGTTACACTCATTCTTCATCATACCAAGTACCTTTTTATTTTTTCTAGGAATATTATAAGGATTATCAATAGAATATTCTGAAGTATCATAGAAATTTTGTATGTCAGGTAATATATCCGTATAAAAATCTTTTGTTTTTTTAGTATAAATGAAAGAGACTGTATCCATATAATTTAGCGAAATATTATCATTATATTTTGGTTTGATATAGCTATAATGAAAATCATACATTTTTAACTTAGATAATTCTAAAACCGTAAAACCAGCATATAATGGTTTATTATAATATGTGCTTACTCTACTCATTTGAATAGCAACCATATTCTTTGTAAAATGTGTTAAACTATGAAAATTTGATCTTGAAGTTAATGCACGCACTCCTAAACATCTACCTTGATTTTCCTAAGAATTTACAATTTTAACATTTACTCTCTTATCAACATTTTCCATTGTTTTACCAAAAGTTGCGTTATTTATTAATTTAAAGAAACTCTTATCGAATTCATTTGCAGCTCTGGTTCGATATAAATTATTGAAATCAATAATTTTTTTTAACCAACATGATTGTTTAAACATTAAAACTCTATGAATTTTTTTTAGTTTTAATCCGTTTTTTAAGCATTGCTTTAAATTTATATAGTGAATAATATAATTTTTCTTATCCTCTACATCTGCAATTAATTTTGGAATCTTTATTTTAGATGTTTTTTTATTTTCTGCACAAAATGGTAAATTGCTATGTTCATCATGGATTGAAATAGGATATTCCAAATCTACTTCCAAAACATACCCTATTTCCGAATCATCAGCAATATTTAATACATCAATTTCAGTATTTTCACTCCATTCAAAATTTGAATGAGGTAAGTACTGAGACTGAGCGAAACCATAGAGATTATTTACATCAAGATATACTATATATGATGATGGTTCTGACTCTTTAAAATTAATCATATATTTATTATTAGCAACTGAATGTCTTAATGAACACTGTGTTAAACCTCCTCTAATACCATTTTTAAAAAAATTATACATACTAATGTCTGTTAATAATTCAAGCTCAACTCGTGTTTTTTTTAACATAGCATCCCATGCTAATCCTGGAATTGTAAGGTATTGGCAGGGATCTAAAGAATATATCTGTTTGCAAATTTTTCGAAAATTTTGAAATATATCATACATAAATCTGATGTATATAAGAGTACATCAGATTTTAAATAAATTTCTAAATAATCTTTCAAACTTTTACATTTAAATTTTTGCCACACATTTTTAGCGTGAAGATAATCTGATTCTGAGCAAATACTATTTGTAAATTTATTATTAAAGCATTCTTGTACAGGTAATTCTATTTCATTTAATTTTTCCCGTGAATCTAAATATTCGTAAGGAAAAATTCCTTTCCGTCTAATAAGACTAAACATATCATTTGAGGGAAACATTTTTCTAGTATTTATTAATTCTACATCTTCTAAATTAGATGCTAGCGATTCTAAACTTGATGCCATAAATCTAAAAGAGTCTAAATATCTCAATTCAAACGACATTTCATTTTCAATTTCGATCCATTTGGATAATGAAATGTAATGTTCTTTATTAGATAGAATAACTTGAATTTTCCCCGGATAGTCATTTAATACTTTGATAAATAAATGACAATCATATCCTGAAAAATTATGCAAGAAAATTGGAATAAAATTTGGAATAGAATAATTCAAATTACAAATAGAGTGTGCTGGACCTCGATACTTGCCAGTTAAATGACAATGATCGATTACCCTATCTTTATCTAATTTTTGTTCACAAATGTGACAAATTTTACAATCTAGCTGTGTTTTTAATTCTAAAGATGTTAATGGTTTCATCTTGATTTTATTTCTAATATACTTACATACTAAAGTGGTAGTATCCTTTATTAAATTCGCTATAAAATCCTTTTCGCAATTCTTCTTTGTGTGCATTCTAAATATATCTAATGTATCATCAAAAGAACATTTTATATAATACGCGGAAGAACAGGGCACATGTTTTTGAATGTCTGTTGTTGATGATGATTTCGGATCTAGCAAACAAGTATCTATACTTTTAAGTATGCATTCGAAATCTGCATAAACAGTAAATGGAAGATCAATCTTTTTATCAAAATTTTTAAATTTTAATATTTTATTTTTAGCTGATGGCATTGTTGTAACAATTTTGTTGCACTCGTTCTCATGTTGTTTTAAAGATGTTTCACTATAGAAATTCAATAAGCAATAGTGTTACACAAATAAATGCGAACTTTACTTTTAGTAATTTGAGATTTTATTAACCTAGAAATATGTTTAATCCAAACATAGTGACTTTTTTCTTCATTTTGAATTATTAAAAGATTTATATGAATAGGCTTCTGCTTCATTGTAGAATAGGTCCTACTATTTGGAAAAAATCACTATCACGTGTTTCGACTCTTTCAAAACCAAAAACATTCACGCTAATTGTAGGGTTTAATTCCTCAAATAATTTAACTTTATTAACTTTAAGAGAAAATTCCATTCCATCAAAAATCAACTCTACATTATTCTGTAAGACTATTCTATTTGCAGGTACATCTCGGATTCTATATGTTGAGGTTCTTTTCAAATCCTTATCCCCATTATGTAGAGATGATATTACACTCCATTTAAAACAATATTCATTACATCTGAATTCATTACATTAACACAGGCCTTCTTCCGTTTTATAAAATTTGGTAATGGCAAATATTGCGATCCTCGTAGCGGTCTATATTGATTGATATTAATTTCTAAGTGAACTATTATAATTAGGGCCCAACCACTATCTCGTTCTTGAAATTCATCCGTCTTTTTCATGATATGTTGCATCATTTCATCATATATGTTTGTTAGCTGGATTTCATCACTTACAACCTTCATTTTGGTATTAAAGGATTTGATTGAAAGAAGTATATTATCTTCATCTCCATCACTAGTTTTTTCAGGTTTTCCTATTTTCATATATTCAGCAAACAACTCCATATTAAATATATACGCACGATGTTTTGTTATCATATTTTTTAATAATTCTATTATTTTATCTTTAAAATTATGTAGAAACTCTTCTGGTAGTATAATGCTTTCATCCTTGTTTTCTAAAACATATGTCTCTACACGCTCATCAAAACTACTTTTAATAGATTTCCAACTCTCATCTACTAAAATTGCTGAATTTTTCTTATGTAAAAATGTTCTTAAATGGTAGATCCAATTTTTTAAACAGACTTCAATTTTACAGTCTAGACAAAATTTGGTTGATGTATTTTCCGCTGAACGTTTCATTTCTATTTTTCTTTTCTTTTTTAAATTAAAAAATTAATTAAATAAAACTGTACTAGAGTGATACCGTTATATTACAGTTGAACGATTCAATAAAACAAAAGCTAAAAAAATTAAATATTAGTATATTATGGTTAGAAGTAATTTATAAATAAGTTCATCAATACACTCATACTTATACACTTTTTCTTTTTTATATATTTCAACTATAGGAATCTCCCTGACGTCATTTTTGATTTTTTTAATAAAGAACTCCTGCTTCTAAACATTTTTTATTTTCTTATCAGCACAATTTTAATTTTTCACAATTGCTTCATATAATATCATTCATATAAGACCAATAAGAACTTAAAAAAAATTAAAACCGCAATTTTTCATTTTTTCATTTTTCTATTTCAAAATCGTTCTTTTTACAAATACTTTGCATAAAATTTCTATTTTGCTGACACAATCATACAAACATCCATTCTTCACCCCCCATTTAAATAATAAAACAATTAAAACAGCAAAACAAAATTCTAAATTTTAAATTTTAAACTCTTATCACAAACATTCCAAAAACATTACAAAATAACCACAAACATTCACTATAGGGCATTCATACTATAGGGTATTTTTATATTTTCACTACGTCTTTACATTTCATTCAAACAAACATTCACTATAGGGTATTCATACTATAGGGTATTTTTATAATTTCACTACGTCTTTACATTTATAATATAATCTATTCAAAACCCAATACATGCTTCCAACAACTTCGACGGCTTCACTTATGAACAACTTCAACGGATACATATCATATACCATCTCTACTGAAGTTTCTAGCTTCCTCCCACTCTACCCAATTTCAACTACCATTTCAAAACCTAATACTTCCGATATCAACAACTGCGTCTGCACTACAACTTCAACAAATAACATTCTCTCATTTTATTGAATCATTCAATCTTCTAATCCTAAAATCTATTTCATTATACCTTACACTTAATTCTCACTTTCAAATTAACGAACACTATATTCAAAAACTTTCAAAATAACGATCACTAGATTCAAAATAACAACTGTCAAAATATTGTGATGTCATCTGACAGCCCCAGAAACCCCATATCCTATCTACTTACATAAGAAATCGATTGAAAAGTTATTTTTTAAGGTTATGTGTAAAGTTAATGTTTTTAAAACTAAAAAATATATCAAGGTATAATACAAGTACCAAATAAAATTTAAAGTAATAAAAAAATTATTCTTGAATTTTAAGTGCCTTTTTGACATAGTGAATATCAGTGAATGAAAGAATTTTATATACCTTGCTATTCTCACTTTGGCGAAGGAAGATTTGTCCATCTCTGACCCATAAATACTGCAGTGATTTTGCCAGTTTAATTTGTTAATAACGATATAATTTAATTTGAAGTGGTGATAAGTGATGACGAAAAAATAGTTCATTATTCTTTGATGTAGCTAAGTTTATTTCCGATGTGAATAAGTGCTTGTAATTTCTTTTTTTTTCCATCAACTCGTTTTTTGCTTTTTGTGAGGACAACTCAACCAGATATAACAGGCTAGGTGTAAAGTTTTGTTCGGTTTTTTTTTGACGAATAATACTGATTCTAGAAAAATCTGCTTCAGAAATATTTGCACCAATTTTTTTTGATATATCAAGCATTACATTTAAGGGATTCTCAACTTCAGCAGGTAAACCAGCCAATACAATTTTATTTTTGTTGTGTTGCTTGTTAGAATCATCAATGTCATATTCAAGTTTATTCAATCTAAACTCCAACTGATTGGTTCTTTCCTCTGTACAAGCAAGACGCTTTTTTAATTCTTCATTTTCTTTTAACAAATCTTGGTTTTGCGCTATTATGTCACCCATATGCACTTGTGATGTTCTTATATCAATTATTACAGCTCCTAGTATCTTGAGAAACACAGCCATTTTCTTTATATCACAATTGCTTGGATCGAATTTGGCTAACTCTTCAATATTTCTTATGTTATGATTAAAACTTTCCTCTTCGTCCTCTAATACCACATGAGACTTGTCATTTTCTGTAGCACATTCTTGGCATGTCCAACTTGCGTTCCCACTTCTTACAGCCTTAGATTGTTCATCTGTGACATTTGCACATATATTATGGAAGAACTTACGACATACTCCTCCATTGCATTGGGTTCTCTTAGATTCTTCTACAATTCCATCTTTGCATACTGCACATACTTTTGGAATATTTCCTTTATTTACTTTTATTTTTGGCATATTTAAGCAATACTTAATTTACTCTGGATTTGCTAATTTTTTTATTGATTCTTAATTATAATTATTATTTGTTATTTTGTTATTGTTAAAAGATAATATATGTTTTTTTTTATTTTTTAATGTAAATGTTCTTTGTTCACTTTTCCTTTTTTGTATGGAAATCGTACTTTCTTTTTTTTTTTTTCTTTTAAAGAAAAATAATTAATAAGTTTAAATTTTTTTCAATATTTTTCCACTTTAATTTAAATATTTTAAATATTTGAAGTTTAATTATATTGATTTTTATTGATTCTTAATTATTTTTATTATTTGTTATTTTGTTATTGTTATAAGGTAATATATGTTTTTTTATTTTTTAATGTAAATGTTTTTTGTTCACTTTTCCTTTTTTTTATGGAAACCGTACTTTTTTCCCTGTTTAAAGTAGTATGATTAAAAGTTTATAATGAAATAATTTAAGTTTGTTTTTCTTTTTTATTTTTTCTTTTAAAGAAAAGTAATTAATAAGTTAAAAAATTTTTTTTTCAATATTTCTCCACTTTAATTTAAATATTTTAAATATTTGAAATTTAATTATATTAAGCACCTAAATAAAACACTCCCGTATTTGCCAGATATTTTGACGTTCTTTTCATTTCTGTTGGTTACTTTGAAATTGTTTTGAAAAACAAATCTAATGTCTGTTGAATATTTCGTTGCATTACTTACTATTTCGTTACTTACATACAGGAGCAATTTTCAACAATGATAGCAAACAATCGGTATATATTAATAAACAATTAACTAGTTATTTCAATTATATTTTCAAAAAAGCAAGAGATCTAAAAATAGACCAAAAAATAGTATTTTAGATTTAAATAACATTATAGATGAACAATCATAACCACTTACTAGTTAACCCCTGTAACAAATTATTTTATTCTTTCGAAACAGCAAAAATAAACAGAACTGAAAAAGATTTAAAAATTCTATACTTAAATGCTAGGAGTCTCAAAAATAAAATTGATGAAATTGAAATAATCATAAAAATCTTAAAAAACACTATTGATGTAATATGTGTAACTGAAACGTGGTTGAAAACTAATGAGGTTAAACTCTGCAATATCACTGATTTTGTATCTATATGAAGTTGTCGTCCTAATAAAATAGGGGGTAGTTGTGGTATTTTTATCAATAAAAATCTTAATTTCAACAGAAATTATTTATTTAGTAACAATAATGACATCTTATTAATTATAAAAATAACAAAAAATAATAACACATTCAACATTATCAATGTGTACAAATCAACAATGTCACATATTGAACTATTTCTTAAAGAATTTGAAAAATGTATTCTTAATGTTAATTGCACAAAAACTACTTATTTTCTAGGTGATTTCAATATTAATTTATTCGAAAATAACACGAAAACTAATATATATAATAATTTTATATCCACATACTTTTTTCATCATTGTAATTCAATTTTGTTTGGATTACTTGCTTACGAACAATTTAACTGAAATAATAAAATTATCACACTTTCACATATACCTATTAGATCACAATGTCATCTTGATTGAAGTGTCAAATGACATCAATGAACAAAATGTGCATGACAGTAACGACTCGTTATTACAAACTACAAATTTCCAAAAGTTATATACGAATATTAAAAATGATATGATTAAGATTGATAATACTCTAGACTGCAATCAATACACTAACGAAATTTTAAAAAACCTTGAAAAAAATTAAAAGCCGCATCAGTAAAAAAACATGTGTATACAAAAAGAAATAACAAAGAATGGATTGATAAAGACCTAAAAATGGCCACAAAAGCAAGATATCATTGGTACTCGAAATGGTGGATAGACAAAAACAATAAAAATCTTGAACATCAATACAAATTCTACAGAAATAAGGTGACGAATATGCGAAGAACTAAAAAAGTACAGTATAATGAAAACAAGTTTACAAGTAGTATAAGCTCCTCAGCTAAAACGTGGAAATGTATAAATGAGGTCATATATAACAAATCTACAAAAAAAAAACATTGATATATCATTCCTGCAACGTCTCTCAGAGGCGCAAGCGGAAGTAAAAATTAATGAACTCAACAAACACTTTTCGAATATAGGACGTATACTGGCAAAAAACACGAAATAGTAATCTTCTACGCAAGGCCGAAAATCAATAAAGCGTTCACTTAACTTAAACTAGGTAGAGTTCTACCTATATTTAAAACTGGAAACAGAAATGATTTAAACAATTATATATCTATTTGTATATTGCCCACGATTTCTAAAATACTTGAAAAAGTAGTTTATCACCAACTTTGTTCATATCTGGAGGAAAATAACATTCTATCAAACCGACAATATGGCTTTAAACAAAAATACTGAAACAAGGTTAATAAATATGGTAATATAAATATAGTATGGTAAATATGGTATGGTAAATATGGTATGGTCCAAACTCTAAAAGACAAAAAAAAACTGGTTGCCACAGTATTTATGGACTTAAGAAAAGCTTTCGACATTGTTGACCAAAGGATAATGCTGAAAAAAATGCAAAGTATTGGTGTCAAAGCTATATCATATAAATGGTTCGAGTCCTACCTAAGTGATAGAGCACAAGTCACCCAAATAGGAATTTGGTATGAAAACAACACATCGATGATATTAATTTCCTTCCCATGAATGTTAATAATGATACAGAAAGCCATTTCTTTTATAGTCTTAATGACTGTAACATTCAACAAATTTAAAATGTTAAAAATCATCAGGATAAACAATTAGATCTAATTTTTACATCAATTTGGTTCAATTCATTAATTATTCAATCCCCAACATCTTTGCGAACATAGATATTTATCACATACCAATCTCTTTCTTTTACTGCTTTAACTCTTAGAAATTAGGTTAATTTCTAATACATATAAATTTAATTTTGACAAAACGAATTTTGAGCTTTTAAATTTATACCTAAAAGAATTTAATTTCTTTTCTGAATACAAAAATTTCGATTCCATCTTAAAAATCTTTTACAGCATCTTATACTCAGGTTTTGAAATGTTTGTTCTAAGTCCTCTTACCAGGTATGCTAATCAAAGTCCTCCTTGGTTTACTTCTAACATAAAAAACCTAAGAAACCGGAAAAATAGAGCATAGCGTAAATACTTAAAAACTAAATCTAATCATGACCATATCGACTTTGTCAATTTGTTTAACCATTTCAAGACAGAGGTAGAAAATAGCTATAAATTTTATCTGAATCAAACTTCTAATAATATCAAGTGTAATGCAAAATTATTCTGGAAATTTATTAATATAAAACTGAAATGCGACCAATTGCCGACACATATGAATTACAATGATTTCACGAGTAACGATTCTTCTAAAATATCTGAGTGTACCTTTTCAAGTACTCTCTCAAACGCTAATTGCACAGTAGATATAAACTATTTTTAATATGTCAATTATCAACGTAAAATTTCTACCAACTTCATCAATCTGGAGTAAAACTTAGTTACACAATACTTGGACAAATCTGGAAATAATTCTACACCATGGCCTGATCTGGTCCAAGATATAATTTTAAGAAATTGTTTTAGCTCTTTGACTATTCCACTATTATTACTTTTTAGAACCACTTTATCTACTGGTATTTTTCTTGATTTTTGAAAGGAAGCCTATATCAGACCATAAAATTAGACCATTCATATCAGACCATTCATAAAAAAGGCGCTAAAAACTAAGTTATTAACTATCGACCTATTGCAAAACTGTCGCGTATCCAAATTTTTGAAAAAATTATTTTCGATTATATAATATTTGGATTGTGTAAAAATTATAGTAAACCTAATCAACATGGTTTTGTAAAAAAAAGGGTCAACCGTAACAAACCTAGTTGAAACAACGTCTTTGTTAATTAATAATATGGAATATAGAACACAGACCGATATTATGTACAGTGATATGAGCAAAACTTTCGATCTGCTACCTCATAATGTTATCTTATTCAAACTTAAAACTTTAGGATTTCCTACTTATCTTTTGAAAGTGATAGAATCTTACCTTTCACAAAGACATTATAAGGTTCCTTTTAGAGATGCTCCATCATTTGTAGCTAACGCTGGAGTTCCGCAAGAAAGTCATTAAGGGCCACTACTTTTTATTATGTCAATTAATGATGTATGATGATATAAAAATTTAAAAAAAAATTATATGTATCGAAGACGCCGTTCTTCTTCAAACTGATTTAGATAACTTTGCTTTCTGGTGTAAAAAACATTTTTTAAAACTGAATGTTAATAAATATGCCGTCATGTCATTTTCTCGACTGTCTAATACAATAGCCCAAGCCCAAGATTATTACTTAAACAATCAAATAATTCCCAAAGTAGAATCAATTAGAGATCTGGGTGTTTACTTTCAGTTTAATTTGTATGGAAAGTTTATGTTATATATTGATTAATAGCATAAAATTATTTTATGTTTTTGTTTTTTTCCGCTTTTTTTTCTCTTTGCATGTATTTAATGTAATTGTTATTTAGTTCATTTTCAATTGTTATTAAAATCATATGATAATTTGATTTTTTGATTTTAATTAAGATTTAAAATTTTTAATTCACTTATTCAAATTTTTTTAAAAATATTTAACATTTTATTTATTTATTTTATTTTATTTTATTAATTCATTTCTCTAAAAAGCACTATACTCGTACAGAGTATATTATGACATATATATATATAAATTAACGCAATAGATGAAATAAAAAATCTCAAGAAAAATTAAAAATAATATATAGGTACACAAGTGTAAAACGTGTAAATCAAATTAAATAATATTTACAAAGTGTAAGTCAAATTAAATACAAAAATTTTAAGTCTTGTGTATGTTAACTTATTGAAATTTAAAAATTTGAAAATGAATTTAATTATAATATTATTCTAAAAGTAGTTTCTTTAGAGTGATTTTAAATTTTTGAGCTGTTGAAGCTTTAACTTCTGGCGGTAGATCGCTATACAATTTAATACCTATGTTAATATTTTGTTCAATTCCATATAATCCTATAACTTGTGTTGGACGAAGGTGATGCGCTGATCGAGTACTATAGTGGAGAAAATTGCCTTTTGTTACTATTTGGAAGCTGAACTTTATGTCGTTTTGTTGTATATTTCAAACATGCATAGTACAGCAGAGATTTTTGTAGTCATTTAATTTTAAAAAGTTTAGGTTTCTATGAACCCTAGATGTAGATGCTCTCTTATCATATAAAATAAATTTTTTAATGCTTTATTTTGAATTTTTTGGAGCAGATTTAAATTTTTTTTAGAAGTACTCCCCATGTTTCAATACCGTTAGATATGATGCTGTGGAATAGCGAGTAGTAAGTGGATATTAGAGTTTTCTCCAGTAGGCGCTTACTTATTTTTTTGGAAATACCTGCAATTCTACTTATTTTGCAGGCAAGTTCTGTAATATTGGTATTCGATGTTTTTTCGATTTTTACTCTTTATTATAATAAATTTAGTTTTTTGTACATTAACTGTTAATTTGTGAAGAGACATCCATGAGTATATTTTGCCCATATCTTCGTTTATGGTAGTGGATAAAAACTTACAGAAACATAAATAAAATATATATTGAATAAAATGTAATTACTAAATGAAATTCTATACTAATGCTGTTAATATTGAAAATATTGAAGAAGCACTGATATTTAAGTTTGATATTCTTTGTTTTGACAAATACTATAAAAATTATTTTTGTTTTGTTTTAACAATTACTTACTACAAAATTCATCTGTTAAAAATTAAAATTACTCTCTTTAAATAAGAACCACTTCTTCAATAATTAGAAATGTTATTTACATATAAATTGCAAAATTTTTATTTATAAAAAACCAGATTAAATTCGTTCGTAGAAAAACGAGGTTGTTTTTTATTTCGACACAACTAAGTTTTAAATTTCTTTGGTTTTAACAATATAAAATTAAATATTGTTCATTTGGAGGCCCGGCGAGATACGGCCATTTTGAACATTTATTCGTTAGTGAAATTAATTTAATAAAAATAAAAATTATATTCGATTTTCGGTGAAATTAATTAAATATAGTTTAATAGTAAAAACTTAATTTTAATTTTATAATTAAATATAATTAATTTTGCATATAGTGTAATAGTAAAATATTTCAATATTATAAGTCCATAAATTTCGTTGAGCATTTATTGCTTATAATGAATTCGATTTTTGTTAACTTAAATATATTATATAATATAGAAATTAACTTAAATATATTTAATATAATTAAATTAATATATAATACAACAGTGAAATATTTCAGTACTATATATTAGTAAATATAAGTACATACATAAATTTCGTTGAACATTTATTATATGAACTATTTGATTTTTCTTAACAAGAAAAAATAAAGTTATTAAATATAGAAACTTAAGGAGTGTAAAGTCGGTTTCGGTTTAATCGAAAGTACATAAACATTGAAATATTATGTTTAATTCATTTATATATAAATTAAAATACATATAATTAGTTCATTTGTGAAAGAAAATTACTTCTTGGAAAGCGGTAAATAAATTTGAAACAGGTAGCGGTGCTGAAAGGTTAATACAAGTTTATTGTGAAGGTGAACGAACACATGGAATTAAATTGCTGTTTAAGGCGCCAGTTATAGCTATTATTGAAATGCTTCCGGAAAAAACGTTTCATTGAAAACTTATACTTTTTTCCGTATAGGCGATTATAGCAATCAGAAAAAACTGTCAGTTAAATTATCTATCAAATGGCAAATGACAATAATGAAGGCAAAATAAAAATAAATGTAATTTAAATTTAAATTGTTGTTGCGTTATTTTGATGTTTGCAAAATAAAGTTTTATTATTTTAATTTATTTAATTATTATTGGTAGAAAATGGGGTTAATAAAGAATAAAAAAAGATTTCTTTATTTAATAATGACATTGGCTGAATTGAGAAGAATAAAAAAGTATAAATTTTCTAGAATTAATTTGTTTTTTTACTTTTTTTCAAATTTCCATTTCAAAACAAAAAATTTTAAAACTAAACTTAAACAAAATAAGAAAAAAAACAAATTTTAAGTCTAAACTCATTAAAATACAAAATCATAATGAAATATATCAAGAATTATTGCATCAGAATTTTTTCAATGACAAACTGAAATGGGAAGAAATGAAACATATGTCATTGGAACAATTTTGTTTCATTGGCAAAATTACTGATCAGTTGTTCAGGAAAATAACTACCAATCCGGAAAATCATAAAATTGATTTTTTTTAAAAATATTTAACTTAAAATTTAAAAATTCGTAGCAGAATTTATTCTTTAGAAATTATTTAATCATTAAATCAACACTTTTGTTAAAAAGTGCTGCAAAAAAATTGTGCTTTGCTGCAAAAAAATTGAAAACAAACATTTTCCGGAAGCATTTCAATTATAGCTATAACTGGCGCCTAAGTATTATTTCTTGGGTATCATCTTAGGGTAATATCTTTACAATTTAAATAAATCAAATTGATTTCGTTAAATAAAAAATTATTGGTGCAAAAATTATTGGCGTAAAATTATTGTTGTGAAAATCAAGATGTAAAAATTATTGGTGTAAACATCACTGCTGTAAGAATTATTGCTGTCGTGCTGAAAGGTTATTGCAAGGTTATTGCGAAGGTTACCAAGCACATGGAATAAAATTATAATCTCGTTCTTACCGTTTAAGTATACTGGGTACAATCGTATCGTAATATTTTTTTATAATTTGAATATAAACCAATTGATTTCATTAAAAAAAATTATTGCAGTAAAATAAAACAAAAAAAAATATATATATATATTTATATAATATATGCTTATATATAAAATAACTAAAAATAAATAAATCGTTTTAGGAAGTTTGGTAAAGAAAATCATCTTAAATTCATTTTTGAAATTTGAAAGCTGGTTAATTAATTGAATCATAATTTAGCGGTATTTAGCGGTGTTGTTTTGCAGTTGATGCGGTTATTAGCAGTGTTGGTGCTTGGTGTTGTTGTTATATCGTAAGAAAAGGAAATAAGAAAAAAATACTGGTAATTTCGTAACAAATAAATTTCATAAAATATTAAATATAAACTGAATTAAAATAATATATTGAACTAAATAAATACGATTACTTTATATGAATTAAACACAAATTTACATATACTACAAAATAAATTGGAAGACAATTTTTAAATAATAATAAATTTATACAGTGCAACATAAGTTATTGTTACCAAAATATTTTTTTTTTTATCATTATGCCTACCATTGATGAGTTAAAGTCATAAAAGAGTTCCGTTATAGGTTCGATTACGAGAAAAAAGGCACTAATTGATAGTGAAGGCAAAACTCTAAGTATGCAGGATTTAGAATGCAGACTTGGAATTTTGGAATCTTATTTTAGACATATCCTTTCAATACAAACTTCATATGAAAATGTATTTGAGGGTGATGATTCCGCGACAACGGCTTCCTATGAGAAATTATACATTTCTGCCAAGGCTACAATTTTAACCTTAGTTAAAGATAAAAGAATCGAACAAAACCAACCTGATCTTGATAAGAGTCTGGTCATTCAGCCTTCTGCTCCAAATTTACATAAAATCAAATTACCTCAATTTAGTGGAAAATACTCGGAATATCCGAACTTTATTGGGATTTATAATAAGGCAGTTTATAACAACATTCATTATTCCAATATCGAAAAATGTAATATTTTGCTTGGCGCACTGGATAGCCTTGCTAAAAATTCTTTTAGAGAATTTCCAATTTCGGAAGATAATTATCCTAAAATTATTCAACATCTAAAAGATAGGTTTGATAATAAGACCTTAATGTTTCAGGAATTAATTTCTGAGCTTTTCGAACTGCCTAAAATTAACAAAAATTCATCTGTACAATTAAGAAATTTAATCGATAATGTGAATGCTATATTCAGCTCAATGAACTCTATTGGAAATGAAGGAGATATTGCTAATGCAATGATAATTTACATACTGATGAGTAAACTAGATCCTGAATCACAAGCTAAATGGGAGGAGTCTCTAACCTTCTCTGAATTATTTAAGTGGAGTGATTCTGCAGTGGTTCTTAGTAAACGGTGCCAGTTTTTGGAATGTCGCGAATCGAAACAGTTGCAAATACCAACTATGAACAAATACGTTCAATCAAAATCCAAATCGTCGTCGTTTTCGCATTCTCGTTCGGCAAACTCTGCCTCCTTAACCGCCGCGCATTCCGTACTCGATTCGTGTATATTTTGTAATGAAAGGGATCACAATATTTACAAATGTTCAAAGTTTTCTGATTTACCAGTACTAGAACGTTCTAAAACCGTTAAAGACTTAAATCTTTGCATTAATTGTCTACAAAGAGGACATTCTGTAAAAGGATGCAGTTCTTCCAAATGCAGGGTTTGTTCGTCACCTCATCATTCGTTGCTTCATAGATATTGAAATTCAAATAGTTCATCTTTTCATCTCAATGAGAACAACAAAAATAATAAATTGACTGCTTCTTCAGATTCTCCAAATCAATCAAACATGATTACTTCCTCATGTTGTCAAGCGTCGTATGAAGAATTGCCTCAACAGAAAAATATCATTTTAGCTACGGCTGTTGTTTATGTACAAGATTATTATGGTCAATACAAACCCGTTCGGGCACTGCTTGATTTCGGCTCGCAACTCAATTTCATTAGCGAGTCTATGACATAAATATTAAAATTGAAAAAATCTAGGGTAATTAAAAGTATTTCGGGAATAGGAAACAACAAGACAAAGGTTCGTTAGTCTACAAATGCCGTAATTAAGTGGTGTCATAAGGGCTTTAAATTAAATTTGGAATTATTGGTTTTACCATGCATTTCGGGAATACTGCCTGAATTTAATTTGCCTGTTGAAAGGTGGAATTTACCTAAAAATATTTAACTCTCCAACCCGCTGTTTTACAAACAGCAAAATGTCGATCTACTTATTGGCGCTGAATAATTTTTTGAATTTTTACGGGTAGGTCAGATAAAGCTAGGCTATAATCTTCCAATATTGCAAAAAACTCTGTTAAGATGGATTGTTTCTGGTAGATATGATCATAGTACAATGAAGACGAATGAAAAATGTAATCTCGTATCGTTTGTAGAGGATGCCAATAGTGGTAACATTAAGCACAACCCGCCAGACTACGATCTTAATCAACTTGTACAGCAGTTTTGGAAAATGAAACATGTTGCAGATAATGTTCATAAATTATCAAAAGAAGAGCCATACTGTGAAAATTTGTTCATTTCATCTACTTATCGATCAGGATGATTAGGTGATGGCCGAATTGTCACAAAACTTCCCTTTAAATCCTCTGTTGATCAATTAGGGCAATCTTTTCAGGTCGCTCAAAGGCTGTTTTTTAATTTGGAGAAAAAACTTAGCAGAGACGTGAATCTTAGGACTCAATATTCAGACTTCTTAGATGAATACGAGGCACTTGGCCATATGGAGTCGGTTCCTATAGAAAATGAACACCTGGGTAAATATTACATTCCTCATCATTGCGTATTTAAGTTAGATTCTACATTTACCAAAATTCGAGTAGTGTTTAGTGCTAATACTAAAACAAGTTCTAATCTGCCGTTAAATGATATACTTATGGTGGGACCATCAATTCAAGATAATCTTGTTTCAATTATATTAAGATTGTAAAATGTACCGTCAGCTTAATGTTGAGGAAAGCGATTCATATTATCAATGCGTTTTATGGAGAAAAATTCCAATGAAAGATTAAAAATATTTAGATTAAAAATCTTAACATACGGAACCGCGTCTGCATCCTTTCTAGCCACTAAAGCGTTATCTTATTTAGCAGATGAAGGTCTCACAAAATTTCTTATTGGATTGGAAATAATCAAAAGAGATTTCTATGTGGATGACTTGATAACTGGTGGTTCCTCCCGGGAAGAGGTAAATAATATTCGATTTGAAGTTAATTCAATCCTAACAGCTGGTAAAATGGAACTTAAAAAATGGTATTCAAATAATCAAGAATATCTTTCTGAAGTACCAGAATGCGAGCGAGAAAAATTAATTGCTATTGACGATTCATCATTCCTTAAGGCTCTTGGTGTATGTTGGCAACCCTCCTCTGATGAAATTAGATACGTTGTTGCATGTGAAAGGGAAACAAATGGAAAAATAACCAAACGCACGGTATTGGCTACATAACTCGATTATGCGATCCTATGGGTCTTATCAGCCCTGTAGTTTTATGGGCTAAAATTTTTAGGCAAAATTTATGGTTATTAAAATTAGACTGGGATGAATCCCTACATACTGAATTACACGCTTCCTGCAAAAATTTTAAATCCCAACTGCCAATTGTGAATAATATTCGGCTTCCACGTTTTGTTTTCGCCACAACCGTTTCTTTGTTCCAAATACATGGCTTTGCAGATGCGAGCTTGCGAGCTCATGGTGGCTGTATTTATATACGTTGCATTGATAATTTTGGAAATATTCACGTAAAATTGTTGTTAGCTAAATGTAGGGTTGCTCCTTCTAAGGCACAAACTATTCCCAGACTTGAATTATGTGCAGCACTTTTACTCGGCAACTTGCTAAAGACAGTCAAAAAAAATGTATTAAATTACGAAAAAATAATATTATGGACCCATTCGAAAATTGTCCTTGCTTGGTTAGCTTCACATTCGCTAACTTTAACTACATTAGTTTCAAATCGTGTATCACAAATTCAATAACTAACTGAAGGAACAAAGTGGAGGCATATTGCTAGCATTTCCACAGTCAAAAAAATGAATTAAATTACTAAAAAATAATATTATGGACTGATTTAGAAATTGTCCTTGCTTGGTTAGCTTCACATTTGCTAACTTTAACTACATTCGTTTCAAATCGTGTATCCCAAATTCAAGAACTAACCGAAGGAATAAAGTGGAGGTATATTCCTGGCATTTCGAACGCCGCGGACATTTTATCAAGGGGTTGCACACCAGAAGAATTTATTAATTCGAATTGGTTTAATGGTTCTGAGTTCTTGAGTAAGCCTGAGGAGTTATGGCCTCCTCCAAGGTATATTAATTTTAATATGAAATTACCTGATGCACGTTCAATAAATCAATTAGCGTGAACAACCTTTATGTCAACTGGAAACTACTTACTTGATTATGTAGAAAAAATTAGTAGTTATAATAAAATAATTGGAGTATTTGCGCTTATAATAAGATTTGTAAAAAATTGTAGACTAAAAAGAAGAAATATATGTCTGTTACAAAATCGTGATAATATGGATGTTGTGTCCCCGGAAGAGCAAGTGGATTCCTTGTTAACAATTGTGTCGTTATTGCAAACGAAATATTTTTATGAAGACATACAAAACTTAATTGCCTACGATACTGTCATAAGAAAAAGCTATCTTAAACCGTTAAATATATTCTTGGAGAATTATAAACATATGAAACTCTTAAGGGTTGGTGGTCATCTACGCCAAGCAGATCTGCCGTATTCAACGAAGTATCCTCTGTTATTACCCAAAGCTCACCATTTTGTAAAATTGCTGACAAGACATTTACACGTTACTAACTTTCATGCTGGGCCACAGGCATTATTATCAATTGTGCGTCGAAGATTCTGGATAATAAATGGAACATCAGTAATGATAAACATCGTAATTGTAGAATAGAAATTGAAGACATAGAATTGTAGACATAGAAATTGTATAAGGTGCTTTTCGTTTCGTCCTAGGCTGTTAAATCAAATAATGGGTGATCTTTCTCAAGATCGATTGAAACCATCTCGTCCATTCCACATGACAGGGGTAGATTTTTGCGGACCTGTAATGCTGTCGTTTGGAGCTCGTGGAAAATCTTTTTATAAATCATACATCGCTATATTCGTATGCTTTGCGACGCACGCAGTCCATTTAGAAGCTGTAACTCCTTTGGCGTCGAACTTTTATCACAGCTCTGAAAAACTTTATTTCAAGACGCGGTTTTTTTCCGCGAATTTTACTTTCAAAAACATAAAAATGTTATTTCTAACTGGTGTTCCCTTCAAGGTATTTTTCTTTTCAGCATATGCCAGCATTTTGGCGGGATTTGGGAATCAGCGGTCACATCTGCAAAGTATCATCTAAAAAGTTCAGTGGGAGCTATAAATCTTACTTTAGAAGAGATGACTACATATGTAGCACAAGTCGAGGAAATGCTGAATTCGTGTCCTATTGTAGCTCTGTCATCCGATCCCAGCGATGAAGAAGTTTTAACACCGGGTCATTTTCTAATTGGAACACACCATTGAATGCATTACCTGAAGAACATGTAAGTGCATCCTCTAGAACATCCTTACTTAAAAGATTTAATAGAATTACAACTATTCAACAACATTTTTGGAGACGTTGGTCCGAAAAGTATATTAGAAGTTTGCAAATTCGTTATAAATGGAAAGATAGTCACATAAATGTAAAATTAGGAGCATTGGTGCTCATTTCAGAAGACAGTGCTCCTCCTCAACACTGGCCATTGGCCAGAATAGTAAAGATATATCCTGGAAAGGTTGGGAAAGTAAGAGTTGTAGTCTGTAGATGTAAGATGTAAAGAAAAGATAGTTCGTCGTCAAATTCAGTCGTTAGCTCCATTACCAGTTGACAATATTAAATTAAATATTGTTCAGGTAGTTTTAAGTGAAATTATATCTTTTTCAGCATTAACCACTGCTGTATTATCTGCAAACATAACGAGATTACATCCTAATTTTATTTTGGAAAAGCTTGATGTATAGAATAAAAATAGCACAGGTCCCAGCGAACTACCTTATATTACTCCATACTTAAAGTTGCTTGCAGTACTTCTAATTCCATCATACTCCGAAAATTGTTTTGTGTTATTGAAGCAACTTTAAAATCATTGGTATTCTTTGCCCATAACGCCATAACTGTACTAGAGCAAATAAAAAATTTAGTTTGAATTTTAATACAGAAGATAGCGTTTTTGATAAAAGTTGTCCTTCGTTAGTCAGGAGAATTGAAGTCGAAAGGAAACGTTTATTTAAGTAGCAACTAGATGGAAAAAATGAAGAAAAACTAAAAGGAATATATTTAAATATTCATGGATTAACTTCGAATTTTGCTGCACGCGAAGAAACGATATATACAAATAAATTTGATTTTATAATATTAAGTGAAACACATATAACAAAACAAATCAATATATCTGAATATCAAATAAATAACTATAAATGTTTCCATTGTTTTTCTACGTACATAAATCAATGGGGGTTTGATTAATGTTCGTAATAACTATAAAACATATGAGGTAAACACGTTTAGTTTAGATAGGAAACTTTGGATTTTAAATATAAAAATAAAATTTAGTAAATCACTGTACAATATCATTGGAGTATATAGATCAAATGAACTTAATTACTTGGATTTCATAGATGAATTAAAAAAGTATCTAGATAATAATATTGATTTCTCTGTAAATTATTTTATTGTTGGGGATTTCAATATAATTGTATTCGCCCTGATGATGGCAGTGATGCCGAAATATATATAGGCGTTATAATAAATAAATATAATATTTTAAGACTTATAAAAAAAATAAAATATTAATAAAATTATTTTGTGGACAAAAAGTATAAATGGATTACAATATCTCAGATTATGAAACAGTTATGATAAAAATATTGGAAAACAAAAAAGAAGAAAAATCTAAAACTATGAAAATGAATTAATAAATAACGGAATTGATACCATTATTAATTGTTAAGACATGAATTTGTTAAATTCAGTTGTAGAAAAAGGTTTAACCAAAATTACTAAACTTATTAATATTTCAAATAATAAAGCTGAATGATTTAACAATGAACTTAGTGAAATAAAAAAGAATACAATAATTTTATATAATAGATATTCATTATTGAAAAAACGAAACGAAATAAAACGAAATAAAAAAAATAAAACGAAAGCTGGGTGCAATATAAAAATATTAGAAATAAGTATAAAAATTTGTGCAATAAAACAAAAAATTCTTATATTGAAAGAAAAATTGAGGAGGAGAGTGGAAATCCTAAACATATATGGAATGTGATGAAAAAATATATTTTACAAAAGAAGTACATTGAAGTTAATGAATTAAATTTAGGAAATAGAAAAGTAAAAAATAAATTAGAGATAGCGAATATATTAAATAATTACTTCATAGATAGTGTTAAAGAAATTAATGAAAATATACCTAAGGTAAACTATGATGACAATATTATAAATAATTGTGATTGTTTTAGATTTAGTTTTATAGAGGGAGTCCAATTGTCAAATATTATAAAAAGTATGAATAAGAAAAAAGATTTTAATGGAATGAATTTAAGTATTATTGAAGATAATAAAGATTTATTTTACCCTATATTGGTTAAAATAATAAATAAATCCTTAACTGAAGGTTTATTCCCTGCATCAGGGAAAGAATCAATAATTGTTCCTGTAGAAAAAGTCCCTAAAACGAAGATTCCAGATCAATTTAAACCTGTCAATATGCTAAATATTTTTGAAAAAATATTAGAAAAGGTAGCATACAGTCAAATAGAACATTACTTGAATAAGAATAATGTATTATGTGAAGAACAGTCAAGATTAAAAAAAAAACCACTCAACAGAAACTTCACTGAATTGGGTATTAAATGAATGGAAAAAAGAAACTGATGAAGGAAATATAATCGTTGCACTATTCCTGGATTTAAAAAAGCCTTTCAAACGCTGGATAGAAAATTAATGCTATTTTAGAAGTTTTCCTCTTTTTATTATACGTCACGACTTTAAAAATTTTCATAAATTTGCTTGTTTGCTTATGATACTTTAATTTATATAGTTAGTAAGGATGTAAAAATAGCGGAAAATCAAATGAATGTGAACGGAAGGAATCTTTTTGAATGGCTGTGCAAAAATAAATTGAAATTCAATGTATCGAAAACGAAAAGTATGTGTGTGAATGGAAGAAGAGAGTGTTAATATAAATATTTATAATGAATTAATAGAATGTGTTAATGATGTGAAGTACCTTGGTTTTTTAGTGGATAATGAATTAAAATTTAATGACCATGCTTTTAAGGGTTGGTGGTCGTCTACGCCAAGCAGATCTGCCGTATTCAACGAAGTATCCTCTGTTATTACCCAAAGCTCACCATTTTGTAAAATTGCTGACAAGACATTTACACATTACTAACTTTCATACTGGGCCACAGGCATTATTATCAATTGTGCGTCGAAGATTCTGGATAATAAATGGAACATCAGTAATGATAAACATCGTTAGAAATTGTATAAGGTGCTTTTCGTTTCGTCCTAGGCTGTTAAATCAAATAATGGGTGATTTTCCTCAAGATCGATTGAAACCATCTCGTCCATTCCACATGACAGGGGTAGATTTTTGCGGACCTGTAATGCTGTCGTTTGGAGCTCGTGGAAAATCTCTTTATAAATCATACATCGCTGTATTCGTATGCTTTGCGACGCACGCAGTCCATTTAGAAGCTGTAACTCCTTTGGCGTCGCACTTTTATCACAGCTCTGAAAAACTTTATTTCAAGACGCGGTTTTTTTCCGCGAATTTTGGTTTCAAGAATTTTACTTTCAACAACATAAAAATGTTATTTCTAACTGGTGTTCCCTTCAAGGTATTTTTCTTTTCAGCATATGCCAGCATTTTGGCGGGATTTGGGAATCAGCGGTCACATCTGCAAATTATCATTTAAAAAGTTCAGTGGGAGCTATAAATCTTACTTTAGAAGAGATGACTACATATGTAGCACAAGTCGAGGAAATACTGAATTCGTGTCCTATCGTAGCTCTGTCATCCGATCCCAGCGATGAAGAAGTTTTAACACCGGGTCATTTTCTAATTGGAACACACCATTGAATGCATTACCTGAAGAACATGTAAGTGCATCCTCTAGAACATCCTTACTTAAAAGATTTAATAGAATTACAACTATTCAACAACATTTTTGGAGACGTTGGTCCGAAAAGTATATTAGAAGTTTGCAAATTCGTTATAAATGGAAAGATAGTCACATAAATGTAAAATTAGGAGCATTGGTGCTCATTTTAGAAGACAATGCTCCTCCTCAACACTGGCCATTGGCCAGAATAGTAAAGATATATCCTGGAAAGGTTGGGAAAGTAAGAGTTGTAGTCTGTAGATGTAAGATGTAAAGAAAAGATAGTTCGTCGTCAAATTCAGTCGTTAGCTCCATTATCAGTTGACAATATTAAATTAAATATTGTTCAGGTAGTTTTAAGTGAAATTATATCTTTTTCAGCATTAACCACTGCTATGTTATCTGTAAACATAACGGGATTACATCCTAATTTTATTTTGGAAAAGCTTGATGTATAGAATAAAAATAGCACAGGTCCCAGCGAACTACCTTATATTACTCCATACTTAAAGTTGCTTGCAGTACTTCTAATTCCATCATACTCCGAAAATTGTTTTCTGTCATTGAAGTAGCTTTAAAATCATTGGTATTCTTTTCCCATAACGCCATAACTGTACTAGAGCAAATAAAAAATTTAGTTTGAATTTTAATACAGAAGATAGCGTTTTTGATAAAAGTTTTCCTTCGTTAGTCAGGAGAATTGAAGTCGAAAGGAAACGTTTATTTAAGTAGCAACTAGATGGAAAAAATGAAGAAAAACTAAAAGGAATATATTTAAATATTCATGGATTAACTTCGAATTTTGCTGCACGCGAAGAAATGATATATACAAATAAATTTGATTTTATAATATTAAGTGAAACACATATAACAAAACAAATCAATATATCTGAATATCATTTAAATAACTATAAATGTTTCCATTGTTTTTCTACGTACATAAATCAATGGGGGTTTGATTAATGTTCGTAATAACTATAAAACATATGAGGTAAACACGTTTAGTTTAGATAGGAAACTTTGGATTTTAAATATAAAAATAAAATTTAGTCAATCACTGTACAATATCATTGGAGTATATAGATCAAATGAACTTAATTACTTGGATTTCATAGATGAATTAAAAAAGTATCTAGATAATAATATTGATTTCTCTGTAAATTATTTTATTGTTGGGGATTTCAATATAATTGTATTCGCCCTGATGATGGCAGTGATGCCGAAATATATATAGGCGTTATAATAAATAAATATAATATTTTAAGACTTATAAAAAAAATAAAATATTAATAAAATTATTTTGTGGACAAAAAGTATAAATAAAAAACTATTGTTTACTCAATAAATCTAATTAAAATGTTCCACAAACTTACAGTTGAAAAAATTCAAGGATTTCAATATAGATTATGTTAAAAACAATGCTAGTAAGAGAGGCTTTGAACATATTCTACAAGACTACAGAGTAAGCCAAATTATAAAGCGAAGGTAAACAAGGATTACAATATCTCAGATTATGAAACAGTTATGATAAAAATATTGGAAAACAAAAAAGAAGAAAAATCTAAAACTATGAAAATGAATTAATAAATAACGGAATTGATACCATTATTAATTGTTAAGACATGAATTTGTTAAATTCAGTTGTAGAAAAAGGTTTAGCCAAAATTACTAAACTTATTAATATTTCAAATAATAAAGCTGAATGATTTAACAATGAACTTAGTGAAATAAAAAAGAATACAATAATTTTATATAATAGATATTCATTATTGAAAAAACGAAACGAAATAAAACGAAATAAAAAAAATAAAACGAAAGCTGGGTGCAATATAAAAATATTAGAAATAAGTATAAAAATTTGTGCAATAAAACAAAAAATTCTTATATTGAAAGAAAAATTGAAGAGGAGAGTGGAAATCCTAAACATATATGGAATGTGATGAAAAAATATATTTTACAAAAGAAGTACATTGAAGTTAATGAATTAAATTTAGGAAATAGAAAAGTAAAAAATAAATTAGAGATAGCGAATATATTAAATAATTACTTCATAGATAGTGTTAAAGAAATTAATGAAAATATACCTAAGGTAAACTATGATGACAATATTATAAATAATTGTGATTGTTTTAGATTTAGTTTTATAGAGGGAGTCCAATTGTCAAATATTATAAAAAGTATGAATAAGAAAAAAGATTTTAATGGAATGAATTTAAGTATTATTAAAGATAATAAAGATTTATTTTACCCTATATTGGTTAAAATAATAAATAAATCCTTAACTGAAGGTTTATTCCCTGCATCGGCGAAAGAATCAATAATTGTTCCTGTAGAAAAAGTCCCTAA
The DNA here is from genome assembly GCA_947095535.1 of Poecilobothrus nobilitatus. Classification (NCBI taxonomy): domain Eukaryota; kingdom Metazoa; phylum Arthropoda; class Insecta; order Diptera; family Dolichopodidae; genus Poecilobothrus; species Poecilobothrus nobilitatus. The sequence goes on from OX352772.1 coordinate 143,078,499, forward strand.
AACGAAGATTCCAGATCAATTTAAACCTGTCAATATGCTACAAATTTTTGAAAAAATATTAGAAAAGGTAGCATACAGTCAAATAGAACATTACTTGAATAAGAATAATGTATTATGTGAAGAACAGTCAAGATTTAAAAAAAAACCACTCAACAGAAACTTCACTGAATTGGGTATTAAATGAATGGAAAAAAGAAACTGATGAAGGAAATATAATCGTTGCACTATTCCTGGATTTAAAAAAGCCTTTGAAACGCTGGATAGAAAAGTAATGCTATTTTAGAAGTTTTACTCTTTTTATTATACATCACGACATTAAAAATTTTCATAAATTTGCTTGTTTGCTGATGATACTTTAATTTATTTAGTTAGTAAGGATGTAAAAATAGCGGAAAATCAAATGAATGTGAACGGAAGGAATCTTTTTGAATGGCTGTGCAAAAATAAATTGAAATTCAATGTATCGAAAACGAAAAGTATGTGTGTGAATGGAAGAAGAGGGATTGTAAATATAAATATTTATAATGAATTAATAGAATGTGTTAATGATGTGAAGTACCTTGGTGTTTTAGTGGATAATGAATTAAAATTTAATGACCATGCTAACATGATTTGTAAAAAAATAGCTAAAAAAATAAGTTTCCTGGCAAGAATTAGAAACAAAATTTCGAATAAATGTGCAAAAATGCTGTATAAATGTCGCATATTGACTTATTGCTAAATGCTCTCTAATAATGCCGCATATTGACTATTGTATTGAAGAGAAAAGAAAATGTATTCATGAAAAATGAAATTGTATTCATTTGTACCGAAGAGAAAAGAAGAAGACTTCAAGTACTTCAGAATAGGGCAACAAGAATAATACTAAGAAATAATGGGTATAGAAATAGCGAAGAACGTTTAAAGCAACTAATTTTAATGTCAATTAAACAAAGACTAAAATCCAACGCGTTAATATTTATTTTTAAGGTGAAAAATAGATTTTTACCAGTATATCTTCAAAAAAACTTGAGTTATGTTGGGGGCTATTATAATTTATGAAATATAGGTGATTTTAAACTCCCACTTTGTAGAAGAACAAGGACGTTAATCTTGTATTAGTTAATCTTGTAAACATTTTTGTAAATAATTTAAATTTTTTTATATATTTTAATATCGATAAATTATCTAAACTAACGTATTTTGTAAAGTTATTAAAATTAATAAATAAATAAATAAAATAAAAAAAACAATCAAACAAAATTCTTAGCATTGTAGTTCTATCAACCAAATCGAAAGCTTTAGCAAGATCTAAGAACACTATGGCCACTTTTTTGCCTGAAATTGCGTTATTTTGGACATTATTTATTACATCAAAAAGAGATACTTTAGTATTTGGTTTTTCTGAAAGCTGTATTTTATTTTACTTATCAAATTGTTTGCTGTTAGATATTCTGACTGTTCGTTGTGAAGAAATGTTTCTAGAATTTTGCTAAAGACAGTTGAGATCGATATTGGGCTGTAATTGATTATATTCGCTTTATTACCACTTCTTTTATAAATCGGAATGACCTTGCTCGTTTATAGTGCATCTGGAACAGTTTTTTTTTTTGTTTTAGATTTATTTGTTCTATTATTATATACATTTGGAGAAAAATCTAAATAACGCCAAGTTACTTAAGATTTTAATTTAATATAACGACTCTCTTATTACGAGTACTCTATATTATATTGTTATGTTTTTTATGAATTTAGCTTTTCACAATAAGTATATATATATTTGTTTATGCTCTCTATTTTACAGCTTTAATTTATAAATATTTCATTTCGTAAAAAATTAAGAAAAAATCAAATTGAATTTTATACATTACAAAACTTATACCCTAACTTAATCTAATCTTAACTAACTTACAAACTAAGAAATCTCAATCTGGTTGTTCATTCATCCACCGGTAAAAGTTGTATTTTATTGACATATCTCTATCCGAGATTTATTTTTCATATTTTTGGTTTGAATCATAAAATTATAGTCTAAATAGATTTTTGTATTGGTCTCTTCTGTGATAATGATAAAATATTGGAATTTTAACTGCATTTTGCATATAATTGTGGTTATCTAAATAGATGAATCCTACTGGTGGAACGAATCCCCTAGACATTGTGTGTTCTATGAATAAGTTGTTGGAGTAAATTGAACTTTTTACCATATTATTATTTTCTATCTCATAAGTTTTATTCCAGAATTTTCTTATTAGTGAGATTATAAAATTATCTATTCTTATTATTTTTGATTTACATAAAATTATTTTTTTTGAAATGAAACTTTCAAAACTTCTGAATTTCTCCATTAGCGAGGTGCTAATATTAAACCATATTTGACAGCAATAGCAGAGTCTCAATCTTATAATTGATTGGTAAGCTATTATTTTTACTCTTGCGTTAATATTTTTTGAATAAAACAGTTTTTTGGCTATGAAAAATTGGCTATTCGCTTTATCAATTTGTTTTTTAACATGATGTATAAATTTTCAGTTATGTTGTAACCAAATCCCCAATAACTTTAAAGATTGTTTGCTTTTTATTTCAGACGGATTATTTTTATTAGAAAAATTTTTTCAATTTTTTCAAACTCAAAATTTTTTGAGTTTTTCTCTCAAAAATTTAAAGTATTTTACAGGGTGCTACTTTTAAGTTCCATACTTCACAGCTGTATGTAAAAATTCGTCTTATAAGTGTTTTATATATTTTGAGTTTAGTAGACCTTGTTAAAAGCTTAGCTTTTAGAAGTTTTGAATAGACGAAATAGTTTTTGTTTGCAGCATTGATTTGTTCTTTTATTGCAATTGAGAAGTTGTTTGCATTCGAGAATAGGACACCCAAATATTTGATTTGCGTAACGTTTTCAAAATTGTAATGTCTTATATACAGATTTTGTGCATTCCTAGGCGTTGTGATTTTAATGAAATATTTCTTTTTATCCTCATTTATATCTAGACCAATATTTGCAGTTGCTTCAACAAGTTTAGTAAATACTTCTTTTAGAACGTTGCTATTACGCGCGAGTATTACTATGACACCAATATTAAACAAGTTGGTAAGTTTACCTTGAACAAGTACTTGCGCTTTGGTATTTATCAGCGTGATGCAGGTGAGTCTTATCAGTTTTTCCGGAATACCCATCCTCTGTATTACTTTGAATATTTTTCGCTGGTTGATTCTGTAAAAAGTCTGTTTGAAATCTATAAATAAGCAGTGAATATTGCTTGAGTATTCTTGTGATTTTTTAAAGATTTAACTTAACGCGAAACATTGGTTTATTGAAGATTTCATTGATATTCACCTATAATTTTCTCCGTTATTTTAGACATCCTATCATATAATACATTAGTGAATATTTTGTACGCCACATTGAGTAGGGCGATGCTTCTATAATTGCCGCAGAATTTCTTATCTCTTTTGTACTAATACTATCTAACCAAGCTTCGGAAATGCTCTCAGTATTCCATTTGGAAAGTATGAGTTCATGAATTTTGTAGTGCAAGTCATCACCTCCATATTTAATTAGTTCAGCTACAATCGAGTCTTCACCGCTAGCTTTCCCATTTTTCAACTTTCCAATTGCTATTTGGATTTCTACTATAGTTGTTTTGCTTATTATGTTCTCTACTGTTTGTTATGGCAGTGTGTTGTTTGTTCCTGTATCTGGTTTCCTTAGGGTTTCCTGAAAGTGTTCACGCCACCTTTCTAAGATTTTGACTTCTTCCATTATCATTAACCCTTCTTTATTTTTGTAAATATTCAGTTGGCTGTGATGCAGTTGTTTGATATTTTATACCTTGATAAAATCCTCTTGTCTGGTTCTTTGAGCTGTCTTCTAACGCTAGGATTTTGTTCCTGAAATCTTTTTTTTTTCATTAACCTTTTTGTCTCTCTTCTTTTTCTTTTTTTTCTTATAGATCATATACAATTAAATTACAATATTTTTTTTTTGTTAGTACTTCAAGTTACATTTAATTATTTTTGTTTGTTTTTTATTTCAATTTTAATTCCATTCAGGTGTTAGCTGTCTGGCCTTATAATTTCAGGAAAAATTTACAAATTTTTTGAATTATTTATTCCATTTATCTATCCTTTTATTTTATTTTTTTCTTTGTTATAATTTCTCTTTCATTAATATTAAAGAGAACCAAATACATTAATGATATTGCTATCGAATTACAGATCACTTTACAGAAAATTATATAATTTTACCAGAAAAGACAAAAATATTGAATACCTATGTATATGACTGTATATGTATATGACTATGACTTTGTATATGACTGTTTATATGTTCTATAACTTTTTTGTGAACAATATCTAATTTATTCAGTAAAGTTTGTGATGCATTATTCCAGATGGGATTTAAATAATTAATTAAATTAAATTATTTTGAGAACTTTTTCAGTAAAACATCTTCGGAGACGTTTAATAATAAGAATGTACGGTGTAATTTTTCTTATCAGTTGTTCAATGTGGGCATTCCACTACCTTTTACTGTCTAGAAGTAACCCCAAATATTTCCATTGATGCTAAAATTTCGATTGCTAAAATATTTATTTTCAAAAAACATAATTTTTGTCTTCTTTATATTGAGTAGTAACTTGTGTTTAGTAAGCCACTGCTCAATAATAATTAAGTGGGATTCTATATCATATCTTATTTTAGTTTCACTGTTTTTTGCATATGTAACTACTGCATTATCGGCATAAAGTTGGATTGTGCCTTTTAAATTTAAGTTTGTAGGATTATTTATGTATAATTTGAATAGGAGTGGTCCCAAAAAAGAACCTTGAGAAACTCCTTTTGTTATCAATTGGGATTCACTAAATACACTATTTACACGTACTTTTTGATGACGATTAGCTAAATACGATGAGAAATCCTTTTGTTTGTTTGAATGAACATTAATAGTTGACAGTTTAAGTAGTATAATTTTGTGATCAATACAGTCAAATTCCTTTTGTAGGTCCAAGAATAGACACCAGACATATTTCCCTTCGTCCATACTTTTGGAAACTGAATTGGTCAAACTTAAACAAGCAGCTGTTGTATTAGATTTATTCTCAAAACCAAACTGTTTGTTGCTCATAATTTGGTTTGTAGTGATAAAGTTATGTAAGCAATTTTTTATAATTGTTTCAAATATCTTCGAGAAACAGCTCAACACGGAAATGGGACGGTAATTAGTTACATTAGTTGTGCTACCACTTTTGAAGATGGGCGTTACAATTGCAGCTTTTTGTGAGTCTGGAAAAACAGGTGTTAGGAATAAAATGTTTATGAATTTTACTAGAATTGGAGTTAATCTAGTTTTGAATTTTTTAACAAACTTAGAAGAAACATTATCGTGACCAGTGGCTTTTAACTTATCAATGGTAATGACAGCATTTACTTCTATTTGGTTAGTACGGGTCAACTGAAAGTTACTAATACAGGTTTGCATAAAACTGTTTATGTACTCTCTGTCTATAGGGAGTTTCCAAACATTTATTTCGTTGGTTACGTTGACAAAGAAATTGTTCAATTCATTGTTCAATTCTGTTTTTAAATATTTTTTCACCTTTGTTTAAAATTTTTACCTGACAGGTAGAACTTTTGGTATGTTTGTTGTACAATATTTTTTTATATAAATTCCATAAATTTTTACTGTTGCCCGGATCCCAAGCTATTTGATCAGTACAATAACTTTTTTTAGCTTCAATTATTAAATAATCAACTTTCTTTTTGTGAACTTTATATAATTCGTTTACGTGAGGATCATTTGAATATTTTCTTTTATATCTTAGAAACGAATCCCGAATTTTGATGGTATGTATAATTTCATTTGTCACCATTAATTTTTTTTTTCGTTTTTCAAGGGACGACATTAGTATTTTGTTGAACAAGTAAATCTATTTTTTGCACAATTTCGTCTAAGGTTTCAAGGGAGTCAATTCTAGACCAAATGTTATCGTTTAACACCCCTTCATACTCCAAAACGGTTTTAAATTGCTTTGATTTTTCTTTTATAGGCTTCAGGTCGGCACTTAAAAAAATCATTTGATGATCAGATAGACATGTATCTGTTATGTGAAAGATAAATTTATATTTAATCAAGTCAGTTATAACATGGTCTATAATTGTTTTTGAAGACCTACCAAATCTAGTTGCAAATTCATTTGATATTTTATTATATATCAAGAACCCATTTGTGTTTACTGTATTAATATAGTACTTTGAATCATAACTGTCATTATTAAGTAAGTTAATATTAAAATCTCCGATAATCATTGAATTTTTATACGTTGTAGTTATTTCATCCAATTTAATGAGAAAAGTGTCTATATTAATTTCATGGGACTTGTATACGCCTATTATAATGATGTCGTGTTTTAATAATTTAATGCATAATATATTCGATTTATCTAGCTCAACTTCAAAGTTTAAAATACTACTAATTTTATTGCATACATAAATTGAATCGCCACCATAAGATTTTTCACGATTTGAGAAATATGGTGTACCTTCTAAATTAAAAAATTTATTTTCAGATTTATACAACCATATTTCTAATAATACAACCACGTGTACGTCACAAGAAAAAATATTAAGCGACATTTTTAAATTATAAAGCTTGTTTCTTAAGCTTTGTATATTTAGATACAAATATTTAAATTATTATTATATTCATCACACATCTTTTTGTGCAGCGGCAACTCTGTAAAGTATTCAACATTTATGTCATCTTGTACATTTATTAGATCATCTGTTTCCATTATATAAACAACAGTATATAATTTTTTTTATATGTAATTTGTAAAGTGATAGAAAACAAATATCAAATAAAAAATTTAAATTTAAGTTCATCAATTTAGTATAGGTTAAGAAGTAATTATAATTAGTGAAAAGAATATTGAAAAAATTATAATAAAAATTAAAATTTAAAATTCGAGCGAAATTGTTTCTAAATTTATAATTAAAAGTATAAAATAAAAATTTATTTATTTTATGAATATTGTAAATTTGATAAATTAAAATTAAAATAATGTAATATAAAAATTAACTTTTTGTATTTGTTATTTGGCCATATGTTTTTGTAATATTAATAACATTAACCATTTTAATTTGTAAAGTGATAGTAAACAAATATCAAATAAAAGATTTAAATTTAAGTTCATTAATTTAGTATAGGTTAAGAAGCACCTAACTATAATTAGTGAAAAGAATATTGAAAAAATTATAATAAAAATCAAAATTTAAAATTTTGGCGAAATTCTTTCTAAATTTATAATTAAAAATATAAAATAAAAATTTGTTGTGTGAATAATGTAAATTTGATAAATTAAAATAATGTAGTAATATAAATAATAATTTTATATTTTTGATATTTGTCATATGTTCTGGTAATATTAATAATAAATAATTACAATGTTGTAAATCAAAATAAATTAAATCAAATGAAAAGATATAAATAATATTAAAAAAAATAAAATAGTTAAGAAATTTAAATGAAAAGAAGTTTAAGTTTTTGCTATTTATCATGTTTGTGTGTAAAAACTTGAAAGAAGAAATTTTATTTATTACCCTCACATATTTTATGAATATAGTTAATGCCATTATATGATAAGATCTTGTAGACTTTGCTAGTTTGTGTTCTCCACAAAAAAATTGTATTTTTCTTGACTCAAAGAAATCATGATAAAGCTTTGACTGCAATGTTGATAGATTATGTCAAAAAAAAATTTCTTTGTTTCCAAATTTAGTCATATTTAACTCAGCCGTACAAATGTGTTCATAATTACGATTTCTTGACATTTTTTCATTTTTTGTAGACTCAGAATTCAAATTCACAACATATAAAAAACATATTGGTTTAAAATTGCACCGTTTTTTCATCCTTGATTAATTTTTGTTATATCAACTATATCTTGCTCAGTGATTACAGCACCAATTTGTTTTGTTAGAACTAAAATTGTTTCGGTAGGATTTCCCAGATCTGGAGGTAAACCAGATATGACAACATTATTTTTTAAGCTATGTTGGTTCATTTATCTCGATTCTTTTATTTTCATAGTCTAATCGATTATTTCCTGTGTTATAAGCTAATTGTTTCTTCGGTGACCTGAATTAAGGCCCTGCGAAATAAATCCCGCGGGATGTTATTTCCCATTTAATGAGAAATGACGCCCTGGGGTTTTATTTCTCATAGTATGAAATCCTTTCTCATAAATGAAATAGAAATATATAAAGATTTTGAAAAAAAGGGCAATCCTGATTTTGTAACCAAAGTCTCGCATACATGAATTCATAAATACTCTGGAAAAACGATCAACTTTGATTTTTTAACCAACTTAAATATGCTTCCTAATATAGAATCTTTCATAGACAAATATATATAAATATTAAATACATATTGTTTTACATCTAATATTTTACTTATATATAAGTTTATATTTTTAAATTTTTTTCAGGTTTGAATATTACAAAAATGGATTTTATTACATATTTAATGAGAAATAATAACTCGGGGCTTTATTTCTTAAGAAGTCGAAGATTCAATAGAAAGAGAAATAACACCCCGGGGTTTTATTTCTCATAGAAGTCGTAGTTCAACGTCAAAGAGAAATAAAACCCTGGGCCCTATTTCCCATATTTTGGGGGCTTTATTTCTCAATTACTATGAGAAATAAAAGCCCAGGGCGTTAATTCTCTTTAAATGGGAAATAAGACCCCAGGAGCTTAATTTCGCAGGGCCTTAATTCAGGTCACCGGATTTCATTACATATTTAATGAGAAATAATAACTCGGGACTTTATTTCTCAAGAAGTGGAAGATTCAATTGAAAGAGAAACAACACCCCGGGGCTTTATTTCTCATAAAAGTCGTAGTTCAACTTAAAAGAAAAATAAAACCCCGGGGCTTTATATCTCAATTACTATGAGAAACAAGACCCCAGGGCGTTATTTCTCACTAAACGAGAAATAACACCTCGGGAGCTTTATTTCGAAAGGCCTTAATTCAGGTCACCGTTTCTTCCATGCTTCGTTTTTGATCTCATTGATTCGCTTACATTCTGAGTCATACCAACTATTATTGCTTCTTGGTTTTGGCCCAATGAGCTCTGTAGCTGTATCCTTAATTGCCTCATGTATACGCTTCCAGTTTTCTGGGGATTGTTGTTCATAGAAATGTTTTCGACTTTACGAGTTATACTTTGTTGATAAATCAGTTTTGTAATTTCATATGTGTTATTCTTATCACTGTCCCATTTTATTCTTCTAGGAATATTTCTGTTAAAGTGTATTGTGGATAAACGTTTTCTAATCTTTATTTTAATCAAATAGTGATCCGAATCACAATTAGCACCTCTACATGAATTGAAGTCCAAGATTGAAGTCGCATGTCCTTTATCTACTAGTACGTGATCTATTTGATTCGCTATTCTTTGGTTTGGTATCTTCATGTTTGTTTATGGATTATCTTATGTTGAAATTAAGCACTAGTTATCCATAGATTGTTTTCTGAAGCGAAGCTTATTAAACGCATCCGTTTTCGCTTGTGGCTGAGTGTAATAATTGCAATCCTGCTATATTTTTAACGAAAATTTCTTTGCCAATTTTAGCATTTATGCCTCCAATCATTATTATGAGATCATATCTACATATTTTACTATATGCTCTGAATGTATCATCATAAAAGCTTCTTTTATTTCCTCTTCGTTAGTTCCTGTTAGTACATACACTGATGATAGTGTAATATTTTGAAACTTGACTTTTAATTTCATGACGCAAACTCTATCATTTATAGGTTCAAAAAATAGCACGCTGTCTCGTATTTCCTTGTCTACGTTAAAGCCTGTGCCGTTTAAGCCAGGTTTAATGTTACCACTAAACTGTATTGAGTAGTCTTTTTTGTGTAGTTCTTCTTGACCTTTCTCCCTTAGTTCTTGAATTTTTCCCCTTAGTAATATTTTGAAACTTGCCTTTTAATTTCATGACGCAAACTCTATCATTTATAGGTCCAAAAAATAGCACGCTGTCTCGTATTTCCTTGTCTACGTTAAAGCCTGTGCCATTTAAGCCAGGTTTAATGTTACCACTAAACTATATTGAGTAGACTTTTTAAGGTTATACTTCATAATCGCAGCAACTACTTCTTCGATTTTTCCTGGTAATAGCATTTTTCTAACATTGCATGAGCCGATACTTAAATCAAAGTCCTTAATACATTGCCGGGGTCGTTGCCAAGTTAATTGTTCGTTTATCCGAGGCCGTATTTGAGTTTCCATAACTGCTAAAATGGGGTAGAGCTTAGCATTTTACTTTTTAACTCTACGCCCAGCATTTTATTAGCTGCCGCCCACAGACCAGGGACCCATATTACACCAACTGGGTTGGTTACCAGTTCTTTCACATGGGTTGCTCAGCTTAACTGCGAGTACCACGTGAAGGTGAGATTTGGCGTTGAGTAGTAGAGGCTAGACTAACTTAACTGGTACTCATCAGCCATAATCTCATACTACTCCATTTCACCCCCCTCTTCATCAATTTAAATAAAAGAAGTTTTAAATATTTTAAATAATAAAACTATTATTAATTTAGTAATACAAATAAATATGATAATCTAAAATTGAACAATCAAAAGTGTCACAATTTTGACTATAAAGCGTAATGGTAATAATAATAACTGCTAAAGTGGAGCTATCTTTGGTTATATCATGCAGAAAGTTGTTACATACTACTGCACGTTGCAATCCACTGATAGCCCTAATTCTGTAGTAAATAATAATAATATAAACAAGTAATACTTTAACTTAATTAATATTAATAATTAATTAATATTAATAAGTAATACTAATTCCAATAATAATAGCTGCTACAGTGACCGTTAGGGTTGCCTTCAATAATTACCTCATGCAATCTTAGCTGTGCTCTTTTTATCAGATTCAATAATATGAAACTAAAATGACAATTCAAAACCCTAGTTTATTTATCTAGTTTTAACCCTAACCCTAGATATTTATCTAGTTTTTGTCCAGGTCTCAATTACTTAATAATGCTGTTTGTTAGGGTGGCCCTTACGTAGTTTTTTGTTGTTTTAAATATTGGTAGTTATTACTTTTTGATTGAATAAATGATATTTAACAATAAATGACAAAATTCAAAAAGTAAGTAAACAAATTTTAAAAAAACATTGAGAGTCAAAGCGAAAGGTACGGGTAAAATTTATTTAAAAGTTTTTGTTTTAAAATATCTATTAGTATCAAAAAAAATTAAAAAATTAAATTTCAGATTTGTAAAACACAGGCACACCTGGACAAATAGAGAAACAAAGGCTTTCTGGCTGCATATTTAGCTAGTATTAAATTGTATTCGCCCTGCTGGTGGCAGTGATGCCAAAATATATATAGGCTTCATAATAAATAAATAATTAAGTAAATAAAATATTTATAATATATACACCAAAAAATAAATATAATATTTTAACAATTATAAAAATAAAATATTAATAAAATTATTTTGTGGACAAAAAGTTTAAATAAAAAACAATTTTTTACTCAATAAATTTAATAAAGATGTTCCACAAACTTTCGGTTGAAAAAATTCAAGGATAGAAAAGAAAAATGTTTGCATCCACAAAAAAAAAATATTGTTATGCTAAATTTTTTCGAAGATTTAATCGCGCAAAATGTTATGATAAATTAATTTTTTCAATGCATCCCAAATATTAATTTTAAAATTTGTATTCTTCTAGTCTGAAAATATTACTCTGGAAGGTCTCTAAAATTAAATAAAAACTTCCTGCGGGCTTATAAAACGGAGAAAGATGGAAACGAAAAACTGTTGCATCTCCAATATGTACTCGTTCCCTTCGAAGATGAAATTGAGGAAATATTTGGTACACAAGCTAATATTTTCAATAACCATACATTAAGTTTAAAAGGGGAATCTATATTGGCTTTGCTAGAATCAGATGTAAGAAATGTTTTTTAATATTCTTCATCATCATCATCTTTATCACCATCATAACCAGCACCATCACCACAACCACCATCACCACAACCACCATCACCATCACCACCAACACCAACAGCACCGTTAACACCAATACCGTCATTATCAGCCCCCTTATCAACAATTTCGTATAAATTATTACAACCTCTAATAAAAATATAACAAAAATTTTTATTATGCTGAAAAGTTGAAATACTTGCAAAGGTAAAAAGAAATGCGAAGAGTATTATGCTGCAAAAAAGAAAATGAGAGAAGAAGGATTTGCCGCATTGCTAAGATATTTGATAATAATTTTTATTTTAAATTTTTTATTTAATTTTTTTGTTTAATATTTTATTTAATTTTTATGTTTTAAATTTTGAAGTTTTAGTTTATTCTAGTTTGTAATGCTTATTTAGTACCTAAGTTATTAAGGATATCCAACAAGAATTTGAGGTAAGAAATATTAAATTTTAAAATGTTAAATAATTAAATAATTAAAGAAATACAAAAATTAATGAACACTTATGAAAATCTAGGTGTTAAAATAAATCCTCAATTGAATTATGATCCAATTCAAAAAGCCAGATTTTAACTTTCTTTAAAAAAAAAACATTTATATTTCTGATTTGCTTTAAACAGTCTGGAAGTTTGTTATATAATTTTACAGAAATTATACAGTACGAATTTCTAAAACTTGTTGTCCTAAAAGCAGGAATGGTAACTCGAAAATCGTGATTTGATCTAAGATTATAATTGTTACATAGTCTAGAATTTCAATATCCACACTTTTTTAAAACAGTTTTTAAAACTTTGCAAAAAAAAAATGTTTTACTGGAAAATTTTAAGTTGCCTAAATAGTCCTATAGAAGGATAACGTCGACTTTTCCTGAAGATTATTCGAATAACATCGATGGATAACATCGAATTTTTGTTTTATAAGAATCGGTATGACTATTGGCATAAACATCGCCCCAACATGTTATTCCATATTCAAGTTTAGAATGGAATATACTTATAATACACCATTTTCAAAGACCTTAATGAACATACTTTTTGTAGGTGGTAAATCTTTAGCAGAGTGAAAAGAAAGTAATAATTATTAAGTAGAGAAGTGTGAGTTTAGCAATTAATTTGGTTATCAAAATGAATACCTAAATATTTAAAATTTTTAACAGACTCAATGTTTAAACACTTAGAATTATAGTTAAGATGATATAAAAAAGAACTTTTATGCAAAACAGAATTACAATTAATATTACATAAAGAAAAACGCTTACATTGTGAAGAATGAAAAGTTAAATCAATATTAGGAAGATCTTGTTGAATTGAATGAAAGCACATCAATTTAGTTTTATTGCTAACTATCAATTTGTACACTCGAAACCAGTTCCTATACATCATACTTTAGATCAGCTACTAGTTCAAATACATTATAAATGGAATAGAAAAATCCTAAGTCATCCGCAAAAGCTAGGATTTTACCTTTAAAAGATTGCTTCAGAAGAGTATTAATGTAAACCAAAAATAATTTGCAGCCCAGGAGGGATACCTGGGAACTCCTACATTATTTATTTTTACTTGGCTTAAGGATTCATTAATTTTTACGCGTTGAGATCGATTATTTAGATACATTCTAAACCACTCGTACATAGATCCACGAAAACCACTTTGATATAACCGCATTAATAGAATTTTATGGTCAACCATATTAAAACCTTTTGTAATGTCTACGAACAAGCCCGCACATATTTTCTGCCTATCAAGACCTTTTTGAATGCTATTACAAAATTCAAGTAAAGCATCTTTTGTAGAAACACTGAAGCATTGCTTATTATTAAAAAATTGAATTTTATTTAAATATTTTACGATTCTAGTTTTCATAATTTTTTCAAAAACCTTTGATATAGTTGACAATAGCAAAATACATCTAACATTTTTTTGGGAGTAAGTGTTACCTTCCTTATGAAGAGGTAAAATATTTCCTTCTTTTAAATTACTGGAAAACAAGCCATTTAAAATGCTGTTATTAAAACAAAAAATGTTAAAACATTTACGATATTAAATGCTATATTTTTTAGAAGAAAGTTCTAGAAGAAGAAAGAAGAAAGAATTATTCAAACTATTGATAGTTTTCAAAACTTCATAGGAGCTGATTTTTTCAAAACAGAAGCTTCAGATTTGATAATCATTGTCTACCAATCCGAGTTCACAAGAACAATTGAGATGCTTAAGGGTACGTTACCGAACTTTGAAGGACCGGTAGCGGGCTTTAAAGGACCGATACCGGACCTTAAAGGACCGATAGCGGACTTTAAAGGACCGATAGCGGACTTTAAAGGACCGATAACGGACTTCAAAGGACCGATAGCGGACTTTAAAGGACCGATAGCGGACTTTAAAGGACCGATAACGAACTTTAAAGGACCGATTACTGACTTTAAAGGACCAGCAGTGGATCATATTAGGTATAGAGTCTATTTAGTACAGTAAAGCATAAAATGAGCAGCAGAAAGGCAATAGCATATTTACAATTTGTTATTGCTAACAATAAACAATCTTTTTTACAAGGAATTGGCTTTTGTAGCTGATGGTTCTTTGTTAAAAAAACTAGTTGTGTTTAAAGCACCGCATTCATTTGAAGAGTTATTTAACATTTATTGATGCTAAACAACAAAATGAATCTGTACCATAATTTAGTAAAGTAGTTAGGTATGCTTTATAATGATAATAGGAATCTAAAGGAGTGATGTTTTTTCCGTTTAGAGTTACATTATATTGTTTAATTAAAGAGTGGAATAAATTATTTATAACACTGGGCTGTGAAGCTGCCCTTGCTTCAGTTCCGTTCCTACTTTAGCGGTTGCACTCCAAACTGATCCATCTTTTTTTAATATTTGAACTTTAAATTTGATGTAGGTTGAGGATAAATCTCAATATGTATCTCCATTTCCAAGCGAAACAAATTCAATAGTAGACGGTGATGCCTTTAAAGAAGCTAAATGATTGTATGCTACCTATTCTGAACGCAAAGTACTTGTTTGTGTGGGTAATGATCGTAAAAAGATCAAGTTCAGATTTAATAAATTCCATTTTTTAATTAAATATATCGGAAGTTTTACTTTGCTTTTTTCGTCGCTTTTTCGACTTCAAATGTGTCTTTTTAGAAACGGTTCGTCTTTTTATAGCCCTTCGTTTTCCACCATACATTGAATGCAGTTGATTAACTACTGATTTTCGTAAATTTTTTATGCCGCCTTTGCTTTGATCAATTACTGTAGGTAATAGGGCACCTTGGCTTGGGAATTTTGTGTGAGAAAGAGATAGCAATAGCAATAGCAATGTTAATGAACTCACGACAAAGGTGTTTGAACTTTTAAGAAATGTTGTTGGCGCGTGCGCATAGGAATGTTATTACGCTTTATGGTCACCACAAAGGTGTTTGAACTTTCAAGGAATGTTGTTAGCGCGCGTGCATATATAAAAGTTGTTTATTGTGCATAATAGATTGAAAAGTTTTTTTTTTTTGCATTATGTTAGTTTGAAAGCTTTTTAACACAAAAATGCAGTTGTTATTTATGAGATAAATAAAATACAGTTATTGACCTTGATATTGTTTATGAAATAAATAAAATGCAGGTATTGACCTTATATGTATGTATAAAATCATGAGAAAAAAAAAGTTGTATTTAGTGATTCATTTTTTAAAGCGAAAAATGCAGGTGTTTGATATGTAATGATTTATTATATTACCTAATTATTTTGGATTTTGTAATCAAATTCAGCTATTGGTAAATTTTCTACTAGTTACTTTGTATAATGTGAACTAAATTTTTAGTTATTGTACATAAGAGAAAAAAAATTTGTATTTATTGATTTATAAGTACTTGTTAATGTAGAACGAAAATTTAAGAACAAGTGTAGAAAAATGAGGTATAGTTTGTAAGATAAATAAAATGCAGGTATTGAACTTATATGTATGTATAAAATCGTGAGAAAAAAAGTAGTATTTAGAGATTAATTTTTTAAACAAAAAATGCAGGTGTTTGATATAAAATGATTTATTATATTAATTACTTTGTATTTTGTAAATTCACCTATTGGTAAATTTTCTGCTAATTACTTTGTATAATGTGCACTAAATTTTTAGTTATTCCACATAAGAGAAAAAAAGTTGTATTTATTGATTTATAAGTACTTGTTAATGTAGAACGAAAATTTAAGAACAAGTGTAGAAAAATGAGGTATAGTTTTTTTTTTTTTGCATTATTAAAATGTTAGATTGAGAGCTTTTTTTAATACAAAAATGCAGTTGTTATTATTTTATGAGATAAATAACATTCAGGTATTGACCTTGATATGCATGTATAAAATCGTGA
Source organism: Poecilobothrus nobilitatus (assembly GCA_947095535.1). Lineage (NCBI taxonomy): Eukaryota > Metazoa > Arthropoda > Insecta > Diptera > Dolichopodidae > Poecilobothrus > Poecilobothrus nobilitatus. The sequence goes on from OX352772.1 coordinate 143,094,871, forward strand.
GAAAAAAAAGTTGTATTTAATGATTAATTTTTTAAACAAAAAATGCAGGTGTTTGATATGAAATTATTTATTCTGTTAATTACTTTATATTTTGTAATCGGGAAAAAATTCAGCTATTGGTAAATTTTCTGCTAGTTACTTTGTATAATCTGAACTAAATTTTTAGTTATTGTACATACAAGTTAGAACATTATAAAATGAAAGTATTGAATATATTATGTTAACTACTTTGTATTGAAATCGTGATTTTAAAAATGAAATGGAATATGTTGACATTTAAAATTAATAAATCATTCGCCACAACCTACATTCTATTGTCAATTAGCTATTTTTTATTGAAAATAATCTTGAAATTAAATAGTATAAAAATCGCAATTTTTAAAAAGTGGAATGTGCATACAATTAAAATTAATTAATAGGAATCGTGACTTTTAAAAATAAAATGGAATGTTTTTATTTGAAATTAATTATAAATTAATTAAACATTTAAAATTCATTATTTATTTTTTAAATTACATTGTTGCAAAAATACAATAAAATTTGGTATTCCATCTCAAAATTTTGTGCTTTACCTGTGAATATATATTCAGAATAAATTCATTTCCAATAACAATTTGTTGACTAACTATCAAACTAAAAAGAAGTAAAGAATGTTTAAGAAAATATTACTTCAAAAATATAAAAGTATAGCCGGCGCGTCGACTTCCTCGGTCGAATTGAACAACCACTACAATATTATTAAGGATCAAATGACCAACATTAAAAGATTTAATGTAAGAGGAAGGAAAATGGAGTTTCAACTAAAAGAGGTGCCAGAGAATGCAGAGCCAATAGCCTGGATAAATGAAGTAATAATATATGGCACCAAACACATTTTACCCACAGATAAAGTGGGTATAACCTTTTGTGAAAAAAGGTTTGAAGAGCGGGGTCCTGGTTGAATAATTTTCAGAGACGCTGCTGAAGTTAAATTTGAGGATATTTGGGAAATGATAAGTAAAATTTTCCAAAGTAATTCCGAAGGTAAGTGTATTAAACATAAATATATATTTTTAGTAACTATATATTTTTAGTAACTAACTAGTAACTAAGGTATATTATAATTTACAAGATTGAGTACTGATACTTTTTGCCTTGGGATAACTACTGTGCGATTACCTCAAGGTCGTGGGAAATGTTGTAGGAGTTATAATTCCTTTACGGAGGAATGCGCAAAAGGCATCATCATAATTAGAAACAAGGATAACCTGTGCCTTCCACGGGCACTTATAGTGGCTAAAGCCCATATAGAAAAAGATTCAGAATATACTAAGATCAACAAAAATACCGGTAAATTACAATCAAAAATGACCACAGATCTCATCAACAATGCTGGAGTAGATATACTAGAAAACGGGTGTAGGATACCAGAGCTTCAACAGTTTCAGCGATATTTAAAAGATTATAAAATTGTCGTTTACCAATATGGAACTAAAGGTAGAGATGTTTTATTTGAAAAAGTGATGATGGCAAAAGACTGAACCTCCTATATCTTGAAGGTCACGTTGTAATGTGACATCATTAACAGCTGCATTACAGCTTCTGTTGTTCATGTTATTGTGAAATATGTCACATACCGTACAACAGCAAAAACAATACAGATGCTTTGGTACATGCACACAGTGTCAACAATCTCCGAAATGTCCAAAAGATCAAAAAAATATTTTATGTGAGGGTTGTAATCGTTATTTTAGAGGACAACGAGAGATATATTATATATATTTTACGGTTTGGAAAGTCGACAAGAACAAATTGTACAAGAAAAAAAGTTAAATGAAGAATCTATAGGAGAAATTAAAGAACATGAAGCTAACTTATGTATATTTCAACAACGATGCGATTTATGTTTATATGAAGAAAATCTTTTCTTTTGTCAAAAATGTAAATTTCGCAATACGATTAAAAACAAAAATGTAATAAGCGATTTCTTAGCTTATATTTTAACACAAACAAAAATATTTAATAATATAATTTTAAAATATAATCGTAGTAGCACATAACGGTCGAGCGTACGATCACCAATTCATATTGAACCATATTTTGGAAAATACGTCGTTGTAGCCAGAACTTATAATGCGGGGTACAAAAATAATTTTGATGACATTAGAAAATATTAAGTTTTTAGATTCATTAAATTATTTTTCAATGTCATTATCAAAATTGCCGAAAGCCTTTGATTTACCACCAGTATAAAAAAAGGTATATTTTCCGCATTATTTTAATACAACTGAAAATGAAAATTATATTGAACCCCTCTCGCCTGTTGAATATTACAAACCAAATACAATGAAGGTAGAAGAACGTTCTACTTTTCTCAAATGGTATGAAGAACATAAAAATGAGCAGTTTGATATGCAACGCGATATAGTTGAATACTGCACTAGCGATGTAAACATTCTGGCAGAAGCCTGTTTAAAATTTAGAAAATTATTTTTGGATGAATGCAATGTTAAGCCTTTCCTTGAAGCAACAACAATTCCATCACCCTGTAATCTTGTGTATAGGCGAAATTTTTTAAAATCCAATACAATTGGAATAATCCCCAAGAATGGTTACGGATGTGCTGACAACCATTCAAACGAAGCTTTACGCTGGTTGATATACGAAGAGAAAAAAAGAGGAATCAATATACGTCATGCAGCTAAAGGGCGAGAAGCTGTGGTAAGCGGTGTTAAAGTAGATGGATATTGCGGAGAGACTAGACAAGTTTTTGAGTTTCATGGGTGCTACTTTCATGGTCATTCAATTTGTCTGCAGCATAATAGGGACATTTCGCTACTAAATGATCCCAATTACACATTAAATAGTAGATATGAAAAAACTGTTGCTAAATCAGAAAGGCTAAGGGAAAGGTATGAAGTAATTGAAATGTGGAATTGTGACTTTCATAGAAAGTTAAGCAAATCGGATGAATGTTTAAACAATCATCCTTTAGTAAATTGTACACCATTAAATCCACGAGATGCATTTTACGGAGGTCGTACAGATAACATGTGCAGTTATTATAAATGCAAAGATGGTGAAAAAATTAAATATATAGATGTGTGTTCATTGTATCCGTGGGTTTGTAAGTATGGAAAATTTCCAGTTGAACACCCTACAATTTATATAGGAAATTCAGAGTGTTCTAAGCTAAATTTGGAAGATACTGATGGGCTTATTAAATGTAAAATATTACGACCAGAAAATATATTACATCCTGTGCTTCCGCTTAAACAAAATGGTAAACTTATGTTTACCTTATGCAAAAGCTGCAGCTTTCAGAAAAATCAAAATGAATTTTGCTCACATTCAGATGAAGAACGAGCCTTATTAAGTACATGGGTTGTTGATGAAGTTAATACAGCAGTTAAATTGGGTTATAAAATTTTAAATATTTATGAAATATGAAAATACAATGTCGTGCAATATGATGAATTAACAAATATTGATGGATTATTCAGTAACATGATGGATAAGTTTTTAAAAATGAAAGAAGAAGCTTCTGGCTGGCCCAGTAAATGTTCAAGCGAAGAAGAAAAAGAAAAAAAATGAAAACATTAAGCTGGAGACTTATAAAATTTGTCACAATTCTGGATTAAGATCATTACCAAAATTAATCCTAAACTCTTTTTGGGGAAAGTTTTGTCAGAGAGAGAATCAACAAAAAACAAAGATAGTAAATGATCCATCAGAACTTTATGAAATGGTAACAAACCCAAATATAGAAGTGTGTCATATTTTACCTGTGAATGAAAAAATATTGTAATTACCTGCACTATAAAGAGGAAGCAGCAGACATTTTACCTACCGTAAATGTACTACACAACTACTCAGGCTCGTCTTAAATTATATAATTATCTGCAACAACTTGGTGATCATGTACTATATTGTGATACAGATTTGGTAATATATATAAGTAAAGAAGGACAATATGAACCATAAATAGGGAACTTCATTGGTGATATGATGGATGAGCTAGAATGCTATGGAGTCAACAGTTACATCACAGAATTTGTAAGTGGTGGACCAAAAAATTATGCTTACAAAGTATATAGTACTAAAGATGGAAAAGAAAAGATAACCTGCAAAGTCGAAGGAATTAATCTTAACTACTCAGCTTCTGAAAAGGTTAATTTCAATTTCAATTAAAGATGCTGTACTGAACTCAAATGACACCAATATCAATATACTTTCTTACAATATCCGACGCAGTCAAAAACATGAGGTTATTACGGTCCTCGAAATCAAGAAATATCAGGCGAAATCAGAAAAACGTAAATACTTTGATGATTTCTCTTTTCAACCTTTTGGATATAAAAGAGTAAGAAGCTATTAAATAATGTAAAATATGTTAAAGAGCTGTAATTAAATATTTTATATAAAAAGAAAAACCAATTTTTTTTTTATTTATTTATTTTTATTTAGCATCCTTTAATTAGTATTTACAGAAATCGAAGCAAAACTTGTATTGCTCTTCATTTTGCAATTATTTTTTCATACATATAGGTTACAGTAAATTGATTTTTTCCATCTGGACCTTTCTTTTTTCCTAGCCATCTATAATTTTTCCTTAATTCGTGAATAGTGACATCCTTTTTTAACCATTAATATTTTGAATATCCATACGAAAAATATTCGTAATAATTGAATTTAAATTTTCCTGAACACCACCACTTAGCTTTGTTATTGATTTTAGTGATGGTGGGTTCATATCGTACGTTTATAGTTCAAATTGCAATTAATTTATTTTTATTTTAAAAGATTTATTTATATTCTTGCAAAGTTGACAAAAAAAAAATTATTTTAAAAGATTTATTTAAATTTTTACAAAGTTGCAAATTCTTCATAAAAAAAAAAAAAAAACTTAGTTCCGAGTATTTCTGATGTTGTTCATGATTAAAATTTAATTTAAAATTCAGTATTGTAATTTTATCTTTAAATTCAGATGGAGAAAATTAATATCATTGCTTAAATCATATTTAAGGATTATAAATTTATAATTTCTTCATACTTCTTTCAATAATTGGTAATATATTAACTATGGTAAGTAAAACTTATTAATTAAAATTTAATATATAAACTATTTTTAATAAAAATATAAATTTTATATAATTTTTTTTTTTTTTAGTCTTTTTTAAACAATTTAATTGCCGCAGGAAAAGGGGAAGAAGAGGTATACCAGGCAATCGACGCATTTACTGTGGGAGTACATTATGATGTGTTAAATTGGTGGTTTTTAAAAACCAAAAGGGGCCAAAGAGTTCTTTTAGCAAAGGTGCAGGACCCATCAACTAAAAAATGTATAATGTTCTTTTTGCGAGAACGTTTTTCGAAAAAGGTAACAACGGAGGCGGAGCTGTAAGACCTCAATTCCAAAAAATTTAAGTTTAAATTTACAGGGAGAGATACCGCCAAATGGAATATGGCACTCTTTGATCTAATTCCGGAAATTTAGAAAAGCACAAAAATAAATATAGAATTACAAAAATTGAGTTGTTTTTCTTTTATTTTATTTTTAAAAATTTCAGGTTTCTTTCTTTTTACAGGTTCACTCTTTGGTCTTATACCAAAATTGAAAACTTAAAAATAAATAAAACATAAAAAATCCAAATATTCTTCTTTTATTTATTTTTAAAAATTTCAGGTTTAATTCTTTTTACATTTCAGGTTTCTTTCTTTTTACAGGTTCGCTCTTTGGTCTTATACTAAAATTAAAAAATTAAAAATAAATGAAACATAAAAAATTCAAATATTGTTCTTTTATTTATTTTTAAAAATTTCAGTTTTATTTATTTTTACACCCTTTTCCAACTTCTGTCGGCTCCGACAAGGGAGACGTGGGCATTCTCTCAAAGCAGAGAAGCTTTTCTACAGCCACTTCTGTTGACCCCGGTAATGGGGACATGGTCATTTTCTCAAGACAGAAAAGCTTTTCCACCGCCACTTGTGCTAACTCTGGCTGTTGGGGTCTGGGTTTTCTTGTCACTTGTGTGTTTTCTGACGGTTCGGGCGGCGCACTTGTTTTTTTCACTTGATTGCACGGTAAATTTTTTAAATTTGTAATAAATCCAACTCTGTCTCTAATTGGAAAACTTCACATTTTCCAATTAGGTATTCAAAAGGTTCTATTTTGAATACCTAATTCTTTGAATTCTATTTCTTTTATACATGACGCACTTATTTTTAATAAAATTATTATTAGATAATATAGATTAATTTCATTAAAAACAACTTTCTAAAATTTTTGTAGGTGTTTTAATACAATATTAAGACTATATTTGTATTTGCAATAACATATTTACAGAATATTTACTTAGTAATAAATAATTTAACATACATAATATATTATGTTCAAATTACCTTGAATTTTATTTCTGTTAAAGATTTTTTATTGACATGCGATAAATTTTCCTAAGAATACGGCAATTCGAAAACGTGCAATATTGGTATTAATGAATCTGCAGCTGCAAAAGTTAATTCTTTCAGTTAAATATTGATTTTTATTATTGCCGAGAATAACCTGCAGGCCATAGTTACTATACTCATGGTTTTTTAATTGACTTTACATCAGACAACCCTTTATGTATAATATTTAGTTTTCTTTTATTTAAAAAAATTTCCCATTGTGTACAATGCGCAACTGCCCCACCATGATTGGTGAAATCAGATATAAATAAAAGGCTGTTGGCTTATTTTAATGTAGTAAAAAACAAAATGAGCAGCAGGAAAGCAGTAGCTGATCTACAGTTTATTATTGGAAATAATAAGCAATATTTCTTGAAGGAATATGCTTTAATAGCTGAAGGATCACTGATACCAATGCTGTTTCTGTTTAAAGCACCTTACTCGTTCGAAGAGTTAAATAGTGATGTTAAACAGCAAAATGAATTCAATAAAAGACAAATAAATGGTCTTGACCGGGATGATGGATTTATAGAATATTCATCAATTAAAAATACATTAAACGAACATTTAAATTCATTCGATGTCGTTTATGTGAAGGGGTACCAGAAAAAGGAATTTTTAGATAAATTTGTTTGCAATTCAGTAGAAGTTATTAATTTAGATAATGACATTCCATCTCTTCAGAAACTAAGAAATTTCACAACCATTTGCCCTCACCATAACATTACTGAAAATTTAAAAAGATGTGCTGTAAAAAATTGTATGAATTTATATATGTACTTAATAAAAGAAAATAATTGGTTTTAAAAAATATTTGTTTTATTTATTGTTGGCCAAAATAATTTTTCTGACAAAAACATAGGTATTTCATAAAATAGTCTGGAATAGTTACACTGAGCTATGTGTAAATTCATTGGAATGTAGAAATCTTCTTGTTCCAATCTCAGTTTATTCTTTTCAACACATCTCTCAAAATATTTGAATTTAAATTCTCGTATATTTAGTTCAGCTCCATTGTTATATAACATCACTGCTTGTATAAAGTCTAGCATAAATCAATAACGAGTATACTCATCTAACTGCAATGTAAGTTTTTTAGTGCGCCCTGCATGATTAAATGTTAGCAAAAATCCCTTTGAATTTAATTTTGCTTGATTGTTTTTAAAATCGTGATAAAATGTATACCACTCCAAATAATTCATATAGCTCATGACTTTGTTTTGCCGTTGGAAAATTATTGATGCAGCAAAATTCTCAATATTAAATCCAAAAAATAAATAAATAATAGCTTAAATACTTCTGACTTTGTTGGATGCTCCATTTTTTGTTTTGGTTTAACTGATTAATTCTATTTTAGAATTTTGTATTTATAGTTTTTGTCCTACATTTTTAAAAATTTTTCGAAATATTCTTTGTATTTTTTTATCGTTTTTAGGTGGGATATACACAACAATAATGTCCGCACACAGATGTTAAATTACTTTGTAAACGCTTATTGTTGAAAACAAAACATGTCGATTGACTTTGTAGAAATTTTATAATCTCACTGTGAAGTGGCGGATTTCCAAATGAATCAAAATAATCTGAACATCCTTGAACTGGAACAAATATTGCTAACCAATGTGTTCCCTTTTCATTAGAAGTATCAGTATTTACCATTAAAATACTAGGTTTTAAAACTTGTTTTGGCAATTAATCAAGAGCATAAACGCCTCTAAATATTTTATGTGTTAAGTTACTACATTTCAGCACCTTTGAAATCTGAAGTGTATTAATTTTCTTGCAAGTGGGAAATATCAATTTGTCGAGTATTTCCTCGTATAAATGTTGTTAAAAATTCTGCTTTAAGTTTTCCATTTGTTAAGACTATATCGAATTTTTCAAGCAAATTTATTAAGTTATTAGTTATTTTTTCGTTATCGATATGTCCATAAGAGTAATTCTCAATGTCTGTTCTTTTTACATCTCTGACAGGAAATTTATACTTTAATTCTTCTACAATTGTTTTACGTTTTTCTTTTATGCCAGCCACAGCAATATTTTTTACAAATATTGTATTGTTATCATCCGTACAGAACAATAAATCACATGCCATTTTTAAATGAATATAAATAGTCCATTAAACTTCCTTTTATATGTTTACGTATACGTTACGATTTTTATCAATTTCGATATTGGCATCGAATTCTGCAAATACAATACAAGTTAATGTTGAAGTTAATGGAGAGCTGAGTCTTGTTTCAATCTTTACTACTCCCTGGTTTAATAAACTCTGACATGTATCAGTTCCCGAGCCGTCGGGTGGTAAATCAAAAGCTAGTATTGTATAACCTTTTGAAAAAAGTTATTTTGAAATTTGATGTCGTCTATCAGAGTGATGTATGCCACTTCCACTGAATAATGTTAAATATGCACGAGAATTACAAAGATTATTCGATGTAAAACTTGTTTCAATTGCAGAGTTTGGTGTAGGCACTCCATTCACACATAATTGAAATTGTGTGAGATTTTGATGATCGAAATGGTATGGATTTTTCGATATTTTACTATTAAAATTTTAATTATTAACCATACAAAATACAAGAGCTTTTGCTATTTGCCCTATAAATATATTATCCAATGATATGTTGGAAGTGTTAGCTGCAACTGTAAATGTTTTGATTTCACTTCTCGTATAAAATTATTTCGCGTTAGCCTTTTCCAATACAGTGTTGTGTGCTATCAATATGCTAGGATTAATTGTTAAATGTTTCATGTATAATGTAGCTTCGAGAATTTTTAAATAACTTTCATCGTTATCGTTAAAGAAAATATAAAAATCTTGTTTCTCTAATGCAAAAGAAATGTGAATGTCAACATTATTCAAAAGTAATTTGGAAGTATTGAATCTACATGTAATTTTCTCATTAATTCTACTATTGCAGAATTGTTGTATGATTTTTGTCTTTATTTAGAACCAGAATTGTTGAAATTATTGACATTTGGCTTATCCAATTCCCAACCAGATGTTTGCAGATGTGTTTGACTGGAATCTGTACCATAATTTAGTAAAGTAGTTATGCATACTTTATAATGATATAAGGAATCTGAAGGAGTGATGTTTTTTCCGTTTAGAGTTACATTACATTGTTTAATTAAAGAGTGTAATAAATTATTTACAACACTGGGCTGTGGAGCTGCTCTTGCTTCAGTTCCGGTTCCTACTTTATCGGTTGCACTCCAAAGTGATCCATCGTTTTTTAATATTTGAACTTTAAACTTTATATAGGTACTGCATAGATCTCGATATTTATCTCCATTCCCCAGCAAAATCAATTCAATGGTTGACGGCGATGCCTCTAAAGAAGCTAAAGGATTGTATGCTACCTCTTCTGAACGAAAAATACTTGTTTGTACGGGTAATCATTGCTATATCATTAAAAATATTTTTACTATTGTTTACAGCCTCTTTTTTATTTAAGTCCCAACCTGATGAAAAACTGGCTTTAAGTAACGAATTAAACTTCCGAATATATTTCTAAAACCACGACCTCTTTGTATAGTTGGATAAAGCTGTAATAAAGGTCCAATATCGTTGATTCCTCCTCTTACTTGAGAGGAATAATATCTCACGTAAGCTCTCTCCATGTTTGATAGGATACCATATTTGAGTATGGTATAAGTATTTATATCGTTTTTGGGCAATCAATGCTTTTTAAAGTGTAATACAATTTTTGTTGGATAGTAACTGGAAACAAAATTTATTCCATCACCGTATTGGTTACAAATTTTAATCGCTATCGTTTCAAAACATTTTTTTTCTGTAGGTATGTAATGAACATTTTCAAATTCAATATTTGTAGGTATTCTACAATTTTCTATGTTGATAGCTCTCAACGCCCGCACCTTGCTACTTCCAAAAACAGATGATTGAATGAGTAGAGATATATGTCAAAACTTCATTAAAAAATTTTTTGAAAACTTGATTTTGAGTAAACCTGGGATTAGGAGTTATATTTTTAATAAGAGTTGGCAAAAAATTAAACTTCCAATCATCCAAATGTAATTCCGAATGGTCATATGAATGATATGTGTAGCCTATAGATTTGGTTACTTTAATTTTTTCGAGAGGTTTTTCAATGTTTCTTACATAAACATTATACTGCCCAACATTGACAAATGCACATTTCTCTTTGTTAAATTTTTCTGTTTGTAGGAAATCGTTCAGATATTTTTCTTGAAGACCAACTTTCCTATTTCCATTTCTTAAATCAAAGTGAATAAATAATTTATTTCCGAAAGTGTTGTCTGGAAACAGTGTTAAATTATCATTGCTAAACAATGTTACATAGAAGTCATCTTGACTATCCATCTTTGTTAACTTCTGCTAAAACATAAAATGTCGAACTATTTATATGTTGTCCATTCAGGTGTTGATGAAGTTCTTAGTTTTGAACTTCTTAGTAAAGGTTTTAGTTTTAGTTTTTTTGTTTCGGGAAACTGTAAAAGTATAGTTGAGGAAATTGAACTACCGGCCGATCTTAGTGTCTTCTCTTTTCAGAAGATGGTACAGCAACGGTAATAACATCACCACTTGGGTCAAGCATTCGATAGATAATCAGAGCTTAAAGATGGTCTTTCTACTAATTTTTCATCTTTCAACGTTTCAGTTTGAGCTAATTTTTTAAATGAATTTTCATCATCCAAATCGTAATGTGTTAAATCGATATCCATATTTGAATATTCTTTTTTAGAGTCACAGTCAAACACATCATCAGGAACTAATGGTAAAAAATCGGTCTGTGCTGATACTGATTTGTATTTAGGTAATTCAGTTTCTGTATATGCATTTCGTTTAGAAAAGAATTTTGTTTGAGTGCCTGTATCAAATGTAAGATTATTAGCCTTTTCTGGTAATCTTTTTGTGTGTCTTTAGTTAATTCCATATTTGAGAAGGTTTTGACGAGATAAGTACCATTTTTGCAATGGTTTTAATTTTTTATAATATAAAAGTTTTTTCATTTTTTGATCCAATAAATCCAAGTTTTCATCATCTTGAAATAATTTGCTATATTTTGAAAATATTTCTGGTGACACAACTATCATTCGCTGCATTATGCCTTACTGAGAAGTTTTCGTATTACACCAGATTATATAGTACCAATTAATGTAGGTAAAAATCCTCCATGTTGAATTAATATTTTTCGTTTAACTTTTATACTTTTCTTAGCACAGGCTAGAAATCTTAATTGTTTTTTTTAATTTTGCTTTTTGTGCTGGTGATATTTTATTATTTCCATTTAATATATTGATTGCAATTTCAGCAATAGTTTTTATAATATCATCATCACAAATCACAATATTTAAGAATATTTTCACGAAATTTCTTTTTGTTGCACTTTTCTAGTACATGTAATATATGTTGGTGTTTCTTACTTTTGACAGTTGTTGTTGTTCAAATCACCCGTATCACAGAAGCATATACAATATTCTTTTAAAAAAACATTAGTTCTAATACGAAACAAATCGTTAATATATTGTGTTAAATCCAACACAATATAACCATGCGGTTTTGATGTTGGCTCATTATATACTCTCAAGAAACCCTTTATATTTTCCGGATATAGTTGTCTAGCAAGAGGAAAAATCTGCGATTTGTGTCGAGGGTTTTTGAACAGCACTAAATATTTACAATTTAATGAAATATCTCTTGAGAATTTCCCCCGATGAAAAACCTTTTGCGTTAACAATACAATAGATAAATTACGATGGTGCGAACCTTTAGTAAATAGTTCAAACACCTGTTTATTTGCAGAATCTAACATTAAATCATCTAAAACAATTAAAGTAGGTTTGTTTTCATTCCCATTAAACTCTTTGGGAATACTGGTATAAAAGTCTATATCAGGAAAATCTATATTTTTCGGAATAGCAGAAATTTCTGTGTTACACCATTTTATTGTTTCAATTTTCGGATAAATCAATCTGTCAATATTTTCAATTAAATTACACACAAATGTTGTTTTTCCACAGCCAGATGGTCCCGCAATCATCATTGTAAATGGATGAATAAAGTTAATCATTTTTGGTCTGTGTCTGATAAGAAACTGAATTTAAAATACAATTGAGAAATAATATAAAAGCAGCAAATATATTCTTAGTACAGTCATTTTGAATTATGGAAGTAGACGATTTCTTAAATATTTATTCCCCCGTCTTATTAGATGATCATAAGAAAGTAATATTACATCTATACACACATTAAAAATTATTCTGAAGTAAAAAATACACTTCAATTTATGGTACTCATTTTACCCTTTGTCCATGGGCATATGATAATTCTACTTCCGGACCGGTCACATGAGAATGTGACATAATAGAAAATTAGAGAATCACTTTGGATAATTTAATTAAATGGTACGAGAATAATGTCGAGATTACAAGTTTTATCAGAAATTCATAGAGGTGCTAGAAAAAAATTTACACGAAGAAAATTTATTCAAAAGGGTTTAAATGATACTTGGCAAATTGATTTGGTTGAAATGATTCCATATGCAAAATTTAACAAGGGATATAAATATTTATTAACAGTTATTGATACATTTTCCAAATTTGCGTATGCTGAACCGGTTAAAGACAAAAGCGTTTATAATATTTTAATCGCAATGAAAAATATTTTTAAGCGTGCTGGTAAAAAACCAAAAAATTTACAATCTGATCAAGGTGCGGAATATTTCAACAAAAAATTTCAAAATTTAATGAGGAAAAATATAATTAACCATTATCATACATATTGAGAACTAAAAGCATGAATTGTAGAACGGCTCAACCGTACCCTAAAAAACACGATGTGGAAATAATTTAGTTTACAAGGTACATATAAATGGTTAACTATTCTTTCATCGCTAGTAGAAAAATATAACTCAACATACCATCATACAATTAAACTTCCACCTAAAAATGTTACAAAGAAAAATGAGAAATTATTATTAAAAACTGTCTACAATAAATTAAAAGTATTCCGAAAAGCAAAATACAAAGTTGGAGATTTTGTTAGTACAAGTAAATTTAAAGGTATATTTGCAAAAGGTTATCAGCCTAATTGGTCAACAGAAATTTGTACAATAGCGAAAATAAAAAGAACTGAACCAGTAACATACAATTTACTTGATTACACGCAAAAACAAATAAAAGGCAGTTTTTATGAACCTGAACTTACATCTGTTAAATTTTCCAATGTTTACCTTGTAGAACAAATAATAAGAAAAGGAAATCAAGTTTTGGTTAGATGGCTTGGCTATTATTTAATAATATATTATTTAATGAATAGTAATTATTAAACTTTTAGTAAAAAATGCAATGCTGTTATTTAATATTAAAAATAAGTTTTTTAAACCAAAGTTTTGTTCACTTTTAACTTGAACTTGATCACGTTTTCAATTTGTGTTTCATGATCACGCCTTGTATTATTAACAATATAATTTCAGCCGTTTTTTAGTCAAGTTCAAATAAAAATCAAAATAAAAAATCTGCATAGCTTTTTTATGGTTTTGAAATTTAAAATGGTAGTTGACATTAATTTTTAAACATAAGGACGAGCTTTATAAACTTTGAATTCAAACCCCACTTTAAAAATTTTTTTTTTTTTTGAATTTTTCAGAAAAATATTAAATTAAGTTTAAACTTTAATAATTTTATAATTAAACCAAGCTTTTAAAACTTTTTTTTCATTTTTTAAGTATAAACTCATATTTTCACAGAAACAGAAAACTTAGTTTTTACTAATTCAAGCTTGTTATTATAAGTTTAAAAACTTTTTTAGTCAAGTTCACAATCAAATAAAAAGTCTCCATGACTTTCAACTTTAAAATGGCAGTTGAACTTAATTTTCAAACAAAACGGATGAGCTTTATAAACTTTGAAATCAAACCCAATTTTAAAATTTTTTTTTAAATTTTTCAAAAAAATATTAAATTAAGTTTAAACTTTAATAATTTTGTATTTAAAGTAAACTTTTAAAACTTTTAATTATTTAATTTCTTTTAAAAAATTTTTAAGTATAAACCCATATTTTCACAGAAGCAGAAAACTAGTTCAAAATTATTATTATTTGTTTCAAAACTTTTTTAGTCAACTTCACAATCAAATAAAAAGTCTCCATGACTTTCAACTTCAAAATTATAGTTGAACTGGTTGAACTTAATTTTCAAATATAACGAACGAGCTTTATAAGCTTTAGAGCTTTTTATCCAGAATCGCCATATCTGTGCTACTCTTGAAATGTTAATTGAAAAAATTTCGATTTTTTAAAATAAGTATAAGTCATTTCAGAAAATATTTTTCTATCGCCCCCCGTTTAGTAACTGTAAGAGGTCAAAAACGTAAAATTTCCTATTTTTAAACACCTGTAACTTGAATACCTGTTCAAATTTTTTTGAAGTAGTACATAGAAATTAAACCTCCAACATTATACTTTTATTTCTTTTTGTAACTTTTCTTAATAATACTGGGTTACCTCAAAATTGACGAAAGTGTGGCTTAATTTTTTCCAATTGATCTAACAAAATTTCTTTAACGATTTTTTGAATTTTTTTTTGCTCGATAATTTAAAATTGTTGAAAATGATGATGCGTAGTACAAAAAAAATTAAATAAATAAAAAATATATCGGTTTTTTGCCGGATTTATATTTATATGATATTGGTATACATACTTATATAATATATATAATGTTTATTTACATTTGGTATATATTGTCACTGATTAATGAATGATGTAATAATAAGAGTTCATATAGATATATACATATATATATATATAATACATATATAGCGGCGTATTTATACGTGTTTTATTGTAGTTATAAGAAATTATTCTATGAATGAAATATTTTTAAAGAAATATTGCAATGTACATAATGTGCGATATATAATAATATGTATATCTATGCATATATACATACATACTTGTGTATGAATCATATGCATATTAATATATATACTAGTATTTGCCCGCTGCTCGAAAATCGAGCAAATCTAGATTAAAATACAGCTACATATAGTGTACATATTGTCCGTTTTCAAAAGCTAAAAGTTGTTGTCTGAGTTAGTGATGTGCAAGGGAGGATTCTTTCTGTTTTATGGATAGATTTGGTGTTACAGCCGGGCTACCAATCTAGCAAACCGTAAATTATTATTACCAAAACGTTAAACTAAATAAATACTTTAAAGAAAATTATAAAAAAAGTAAAGTAATGTAAAGAACTTTTAAATTATTAAAAACAAATCCTAAAAATTGGTCTACATATTATGCCATGTATACATATATTATTAAGAGAGTCACTTATAAAAAATTTTACAATTACAATTACCTTTTTTAAACACATATTATTTTAAAATTTTCATGTAGACAACTTACGACTGACGCTTGTTTATGCACAATAAGATGGGGTAGTAAGAAGCCAGAGAGTTGCACGATGAAAAATATAAATATTTTTTATTGCAAAAAGGTATTAAAAATTTTTCAATTCATAAATTCATATTTATATATTATTCATTCTCATAAATAAATTTATTATAAAATAAACTGAAAAATGTATTATTATTTTAAATTATTATAATATATAGGCATTTACATATTAGTTCTTAACTGAAACTCATAAAGTTTGCATTTAATATAAGACTTTTAAAATTCACACTCGATCCAGTCTTCAACATCTTTTCAAATTCTAAATCTCTTAAATGCGAGAAACTGTTGAACAATTTAAAAAAAGTTCACCTCTAGATTGGTATTGACCACAATACAAGTTTATTTTATTTTATTTATTTCAACTATTTAGATGCCCAAAGAGAAACTTATTCTCAATATAGCGCTATATTGATTAAATTTAATTATGTTTAAAAAAAAATTTTTTTTTACTTAAAAATAAATTCAATTATTATTTTTTTTACTTTAAAAGAACATAATTTTTAATTAAATAATAAATTAACGGCAAGAATATAATAAAATCAAAATAAAAGAGAAATTAGAAATATAAAAAAAAACAGAAAAAATAAAAATACTACCTACAAACAAAAAAAAAAAATACAAGAAAATAATTTACAAAAACCAAAAAATGATTAAATTATATTTGAAGCTAAACTAAATAAAAATTTAAAATTATAAGATAACAAAGAAAAAAAATAAAGAAATTTAAATTTACTAAGTAATGTAAGACTGCAAAAATCAAATGAAGCAAACCAGTTTAGTGTTTACATTATTGTTGATTCTAACAAACAAAAATTTGAGAAAAATAGAACAAAATATATTATATATTAAATGACATTGACTGCATTATTAGAAAATTTTTTTACACTACTATATTTACTAAGACTATTCTTTGTTAATACTTTTTTTAACTATAGAGTTTAAAATGCCTGTCCAGAGAATTGTATAATTTTATGCCACGGTAAATTGTGGTAGAGGTACCAAATTGAGATATTATTTTCTTTTCAATATGCATTAATCACTTACTTCTAGTATTCACTTTATGATGATCACTCCGCTTAGTTAACATGATAGTTGAATGTAAATTAACAATACTAATATTGTGAATAAGAAGTAAAAACTTAATATTGACAAAATCTTTAACTAAGAGCAGACCACATGTTCTATGTATAAACTCTGTGCATTCACGCCAATTGAATTTAAATAAATTTTTTAATGCTCTGTTTTGCATTTTGAATTTCCTCAGTAATTATTTTAGGAGCTGCCCCCTATAATGTAGATCCATAACTAATGCGACTATGAAATAATGCATAATATATTCTTTTTTTAATTTTGTTTGGCATTAAGTAAGAAATTTTACTAAAAACACCTGCAATCGATGATAATTTTCTACACAGATTTTCAATATGAAGGTGCCATTGTAAATTATTATGTATAATCATGCCAAGGTATTTATACTGATCTACTTGGTCAAGTGTTTGCTGTGATATCTTTACATTAATTTAGTGACGGCGGATTCATACTAATTACTAAGTATTTTGTTTTTGAGATATTTATAGTTAATTTTCGAGTTATCATCCAAAGATATACTTTTTCAAGTTCAGAATTCATTTTGTTCCGTAAATCAGAGTAATTATTAGCACTGAACAATAAGCAAATATCATCTGCATAGAGAAATACTACATCCATATATAATATAAATAGCAACGGTCCAAGTATAGTACCTTGTGGTACACCATAGTGAACAGTGTTTACCTCATTCTTAATATTAGCAATTTGAGTAAAGAGTTTTCGATTAACAAAATACGATTCAAATCATTTATGTGCCGAACCCTTAATTCCATAAGATTGAAGAATTTTGAGTAGAATTCGCGGCTCAATCGTATCAAATGCTTTTGATCGGTCCAAGAATAAGAGTGATACGCACTTCTTTTTGCCTTTCAAATTATTATAGTTCATTTTATTGCCAGAATTGAAAATAGGAATAATCCTGCCTATTTTAAGACTATCTGAGAACACACCTTCCATTAATGACTTATTTACTATTAACGAAATAGAATCACTAATGTTATCATTACATTCTTTTAGAATATTAGATGATAAATTGAAGGAATCAAGTGAATTTGAATTATTCATTTTTTTTATTATCTTAGATATTTCATACTTATTGCTGTAATCAAATTTAAAAAAATCATTCGTAATTGTTCTTGTAGAAAATATTTTTTCTTCAAGTATTTCACCTATAGTGGAAAAGTTCACTAATTATCATGATTTTCACTGATTTAGTTCACTAATTTTCATGATTGCCTCTTTTTCTTACAAATCTTGTAATAACGTTATATCACCTTTTCTATTAGCACCATTATAAAGAATGCTATTAATACAAATCCAGGTTTTGCACGAATTATTTTCACTCTCTATAAATTTTTTTTCAAAGTAGCGTTTCTTTTTAAGCCGTCGCATACTGGTCACCTTATTTCGATAGTATTTGAACTGTTTTTCTAAATGAATGTTTGTACTGTCAAGTCTCCATTTACAAAACCAAAACTGCTTTATCTTCATTGTGTCAAACAGTTCTTTGTCAATCCACTGTTTATACTTTCGGCTTTTAATTTTGTTGATTTTATAACCAGATGACTTATCAATTAATTTCTGAATTTTTGTGGTAAATTCAGTCAAAGTATTTTCACAATTCTTGCTTTGATTTAATAATATAGGCTCAGATATACTAAGACGATTTAATTTCTCCAAATTTATTATTCTACTTTTCGAAGTATTACTCTTAACGTTTAAATTGTCATTAAGTTTATCAGTATGCCTAGAAACTTCAATCAGTATGACATTGTGATCAAGAAGATCAACAATAACATGTGATAGGTTAAGTTTTTCATCTAATCTATTTGTGGAGAAATGAAAAATACAAGAATTACTAATATTTCTAGTAATTATTTTATCATTGCATATATGGAAACAAATCGAAGACATAAAATTCTTATATTTATTTACTTTGTTAGTGTTTACTAATAAATTTATGTTAAAATCACCAATTATATAAGTGTTATTATTTAGATTTGTTTTAGCTATACATTTATTACATTCTAGCAAAAAATTATTAAAATTGGTTGTAATTTCAGTTGGTGCTCTATAGATATTTATTATATTGAAATTAAAGTTGCTTTTAGTGATATTAATACTTAAAAACCTATCATTATCATTACTCTATTCATAATTAATAGAATGAGATAATTTACTACTGATAAATACACCACAACCACCACCATCTTTATTTGGTCGACAAGAATATATGGATAAATAATTATGTATATTGGAAAACCTTATTTGTAAATAATTAACTCAGGTTATGGTTATACAAATAACATCAATATGACTATTAATAGAAGCTAAGAAGATTTCAACATTATCAATTTTATTTTTTAAGCTCCGTGCATTTAGGTAAAGAATTTTTAATGTGTTAGAATTCAAGTGTATGTCATTAAATGTATTATGAAATTGATTGCATGGATTAAATAGGAAAGGGATAGTATCATTATTTAGTGAAATCATTTAAAATATCAATAGTTTTAACATAAATTGTTTTACTTTCCACATCTTTGCGGATAAATACTTTTCCATTTTTAACTCATGCGAATTTAATCAAGCGGTCTCTTCTTAAATCTCGCGCCTTTTTGAATAAATAACTATAGTGCTTAGATAGACATTCATTAATAAAAATTGGTTGATTTGAATTATCTTCAAATAGCATACCAGTGTGCAAATATATTTTGTTTTTCTTTTTTTCACTGTAATTGGACATAAATTCTTCCTTAGAATTTCTTTGCATAAATTCAATTATAATATCTGACGGTTCTACTATATTTTCTATCACTTTATTCCGTTGCCTAAGTACATCTTTAATCTTATTGTTGGGATTAATATCAAATTTTACCAATAACTTGGATGAACAATATACAACATACATATATATATATACATATATAATATAACATATATAATGATATACATATATAATATAACATATATAATATATATAACATACATAAGCCAAATTCTATAAACCAAAAAAAACTAAGCATTTACTTTTAATGTAAGGAGCAACATTTTTTACTGTTATGTAATAATTACATTTACATTAATGCTAATTACATTAGCTTTACATTTTCATATTGTTATTGCTAATTGATATGTCTCAAGTCATGTCTGTTATCTGGTTGTACTCTGTAAGTCAGTACTTGGTTAGTACTGTATTTACATAATACATATATTAATTAGTATGTACTTATTTAATTTGTAAATTCTAAATGTATATGTATTTTCCTACTATCAGCTAACACAATTATTTTTTTTTAACTTAAAAATTTCTATTTATTAATTTGAACGTAAATATAATATATATGCATGCATATATAAACAAACATAATATACACATTCACATTTAATAAAAATCCCAGCGGGAAAAAGAAGCATTCCAGCATGCATACTGGAAGCATTCCCAGTAAGTTAAGAAGCGCTTCCTGTTCCATTATTTTAGTGCTTCTTTTTTCATATAGATGTCCGCAAAAAGAGTGGGAAGGCATCTAGAAGGCATAAATAATAAAGCATGTAGAATGCATGACTTTGATGGCATGTAGAATGCTATGCATTAATAAACGTAGAAGGACATATTTTCATCTTACAAGTGTACAAATTAAATAACAAAAACAAGTTTACCTTTTCATATATAAGAGTTCCTTTATTTTATACTTTTTATGAAGCTTTTTAAATAAAACTAGTTTAATTTGATTAAAATTTACAATAAATAATTTTATCGACATACATATAATATAAATAAAAAAAGCAAATAAAAAAAATAGTTACATTAATATTATTAATTTAAAAAGTTTAAACATTTTTAGATCAATTAAATGTTTTTGTATTAAATTTATTATGGTATAATGTGTTTTTTGCTGCACGAAATCCAGCTCTCATATTCTCTCCAAATTAGACAAATCCAAAATTTTCATTTTTTGCAGCTTCTGAAATACAAAATTATATATTATATATAATAGATGTTACTGGTAAATGGCAATATGAAAAAACTTACCAAAAATATCAATTACATCCTTGCACTAGCGTAAATCACGGTACAATGAATCATCTAATCATTTTTTCGAACAATTATTATTTAAACATAAAACAAGCAGAAACATATTCGTAACGGTATCATCGAAAATACTTTTTTTTAAATAAGAGCTTCTAGATACTTTCCAGAGGAAGCGCTTCTCTTTTTTCCCGTTGGGATGTTACAAATTTATTACTGTTTGCTTAAGCATGTAATAAAGCCGAAACGCATACTTACATAATATATATGTATATGTATATTGTGAGATGTATTAAAGTTATGTAATCATGTTACATAGGTCACATGCCCCTGAGTAAACGTCTTATGTTTAAATAAAATCACATACATACTTATATGCATTTGATGGTTAAAAAAATAGACACTGTTTATTTCTATACAAAAAATTAAATTCGTAAATCATTTAAAACACTCCCCAAAAATTTTATGCGACCAAATTTACAAAATATAAAACATACCAACATATATGTATCTATCATATAAAGAGCTTCTGAAAGTTTTCATTTATGTAAAAACATAATGAACATATAAAAACACATAAAACCTAGGTATTGAACACATAAAACCTAGGTATTGTAAACACATTGAACCTAGGTATACTTTATATACTACTTACGTATGTACATATATTATGTCTGACAATTAAACTAAATTTAACTATTGTAATTTTATTTATTATATAATTAACAATATAATTAACTATTATTAATTTAGTTTATTATAATAACTATATAATTTAATTAACTTACAATTTTTTTTATCAGTGTACCAAAAAAAAAACTGCATCCATTTCATATAAAACTCCCAAACAAAATTTAAAAAAAATTAAAATTATATAATCCACCAATCCAATCCAATTTGAAAATTTTTACACCCTCATATCATATCCATATAATCTATATAATCTATATATTCTATACTAAGTGTAAATATACAATACTAAACCATAATATATGCGAGAGACAAACACAAATACATATTTGCATTCTGAAGTACATATCTAAAAATACTACTACGATTTACGAACTAATCCTAAGTACTAAAAAGCACTAAAAAGAAAAAAAAAATTAATATGTAAATACATACATAGAAAGTCGTGTAAAAAACTGCATATGTGTTCCGAAATTTTGATAAGCTGTATTTCTTAAACTACCAGCGCGATTGAGAAGGTCAAAAAATATTATTGTTTATTGTTCACCTTTCCTCATTGTTTCTAATGATGCATAAACCATGTAAATACCAATATATAATAATAATAATAATTTGGTATTTGTAGTAAGTTTAGTATAAATTAATATATGTACATTTGCCGCTTAGTAATAAATGGTAATAGCATATTTGGAAAAGTTTTGGATTGATAATTAGATAGAAGATTAGAATCTGCTTTTGAAAAATGTGTAAACATATAGTTTGAAGCTATGTACAAAACATATAGTTCTAGAAATTATAAAATTCACCCAAATTATTTTAAAATGTTAAACAATTTAAAAAAATAATATTATACGCAGAGTGTCAAACTATGAACATACTGTCGGGTTCGTACGGGTATCTAAGAGTTGACTAAGGCAACTGTATTCTTCCTCATTTAAATTACAATTAGTGGGCCGTTTTTTACATTTAATCCTTAATTTATTTTTGAGTCATACACTCATACTATACGCAGAACAGAATCATTCATCCAAGGTTTTATTTTATACTTACGTTTATTTTTAATTTCAATTGTATGAGTTCAATTATTTTTATACTGCAACAAAATGGAATAAAGAAAAATTAGAATAAAGTAAATCAATATCATCTCCAATTTTGTTTTTGCGTTAATATAATTTAATTAATATAGTTGAATTATTATTATGCATTTACAGAGGCTGGTAGTTAATATTTTAATTTTTATTTCATTTAATTAATATCATTCAATTTTTTTTAGCAAATTTAATAAACAGAGCGAAGAATTAAAGACAATTCGTTTACAAAAAATCTTTAAAGGATTCAGTAATCTATTGAGTTCACAATTACGGAGAAGTGAATTTTCGCAATATATTATCGGCTAATACTTCGGTCGGCCAATATTCCGTAAATCGCATTTCAATTTTAAAAGATCATAATTTGATACTTGAAATGACCATAGATGAAAATTTTAAATGAGATAAATATATTAAACAATTACAGAAAAGCATAATACCAATCATAATGGCAATCAAAAGAGCAGGTGGTGTTCCAATCAAAGCCGCCAAATTAATTTACAACGGGTACATCTTGTCAAAAAGTCATTACAATATATGCAGTTGGAGTAACAGTACAAAATTCCATGTCAATCAAATGGGTATGATCATGAAAACATCGTTAAAAACATTATACAAATTGAACCCTAGATTGAGTACAAAGGAATTGTATGTAACCACAAATGAACTCGACATAAACCAGTTAATATACTTCAAAAAATGTAAATATGAGTTAATTACTTTCCTTTTTATTTTAATTAAAAAACTTCTTCCTTTATTTTTAGGTTTAAACAAACATTTTTAAACATTTTTTTTTATTTTTCTTCCTAAACCTATCTCCATGAATGTTAAATTATGAGTGAGTAAAAAGATGGTATTGATAAAACATTTATTTTTATGATTTAATTATCTAACTGTTCTGCTGACATCGTATGATACACTTCTTAGAATTGTAATCACACGATGTAAGGAAAACATAAGACAATTATTCAGGGACGTAGTGATTCTCTGAGGTTTGTTAACTGTGTTAACTTATGTGTATAAAATAAAAAACAAGAAAATGAAATCTTCAATAACAATTATAACAAGAGATGCACAACTATACAACACTAGATATAGAGGACATCTTGTGGTACCTAAAGCAACTACACCTAAGAAGCAACAAGGATTAAAATGTAGTGCAATAAAGATGTTTAACACTCTACCTATACAACTAAAACGCAGCCAACACTTACATGCATTTAAACATAGACTTAAGAAATGTTTAAAAAGCTTTAGAAATTAACTATTGTTCAAGAGAAAAAAAAAGAAATTGTAATGTGATTTATAAACTTTTAGTTTTTAGTATTAGTTTAGATTTAGTTTAGAATTTAATTTCTTATACAAAATTTTTTATGTAAATTGTCTGAAATTAATAATTAATATAAAAAAAAAATGTACTCATTTTTGATTTAATACTGTACAGAAACTTTTCTAATATAGTTGATTATGTTTATAATATTTTTAAATATAAGCACATTATACATATAATATGTACATATTTCAATGATATTTTTGTAGAAATTTATTATACACATGCATCTTATATAGGTAGACCACATATTAGTAATGCATTCCTGAATGATGACTTGATGATTGTCGTATGGAGGCGATTATTTCTGTTTTTTAATAACAGTATTCTAAAGATACTTAATAAGGTTATTTTAACTACAATTATATCTTAGAAATTTGCATTGAAAGCTTTTTTCGGAATATTAAAAACAGTATAGACAAAAGTAAAATATTGGAAATATCTTTTTAATAATATATAACAATACAAAAAATTGGTCAGAATATTTTTAATAGGCACTTGTGCGAAAAAGTGTTAATAATGGGTAATATTCGGGAATGGGTTAATAAATTTTCAACTCGATCGGTCAAGCAGTTTAGGCAGGACAACGAAAAAACCAAAAAGCTTTAAAAGACTCTAGGACCGCAATGGGTTAATGAACCGAAACGCTCTATAGCCTATAACTCCTTCCGAAACATAAAATCGCATTTCAATTATAAAAGACAATAATGTAATAAATTTTTTTTCGCAAGTAATGTCACTTCATGTTTTTATGAATTATCCTTTTAAGCACATTTTGAAAAATTTGCTATTAGTTTCATTCTGTCCGTCCGTCTACTTACAAAACTTATACATTGTTTAATAAAGAGCAATGAAATATTAACCATGCATAGGTTACTGAAGAAAGCAATGTTGAGGAACTACTTTTTTATGTTGCCGTCCGTCTGTTCGTCAGCAAGATAACTAAAAAACTAAGAAAGCTAGAGTCTTGCAATTTACAGAAAATATTATAGGATCAATTTGTAGGTCCCCTATTTTTTTTGGTTGAGATTCGATCAAAATGCAGCTCTCAAACAACTAACTTTTTGATCTCCACATTTTTAATATACATTTTTCAAAATTTTTACATCTTCTAAACGGTTTAAGTTGGAAACTTGAAATTTTGACAGAAGTTAGATCTTTGAAAATAGTCATTTCAGAAATTTTTTTGTATCGTCTCCCGTTTCGAAACTGTATGGGATCAAAAACTAAAAAATTCCTTATTTTTAAACACCTCTAACTTGAACACCTGTCCACATTTTTTTAAACTAAGATACCAAAATTAAAGCTCCAACATTATATTTTTATTTCTATTAACAACTTTTCTTAATAATATAAGGTTACCTTAAAATTGACAAAAGTGTGAGCTGTGTGACTTCATTTTTCTAAATTTTACTAGCAAATTTTTTTAACGATTTTTTTGCATTTTTTTTTACTCGATATTTTGAAATTGTTGAAGATGGTGCGTAGTACAAAAAAAATTAAATAAATAAAAAATATAACGGTTGCTTGAAGAATTTATATTTATATGATATTAGTATACATACTTATATAGCTCATGTGTATTTACATATCGTATATGTCGCTGATAAATGAATGATAATATTACATATTATCATTCATATAATTATATATGTATAGTATAAATTATTATACAGTTGCCGCTTAGTATTAAATGGTACTATAGCATATTCGGAAAAGTTTTGGATTGATAATCGTTATGTCGAAGCTTGGAATCTGCTTTTGAAGAATGTATAAACATATAGTTTGAATATATGTACATAGTTCTAGAAATTATCAAATTCACCCAAATTATTTTAAAATACTAAAAAATGAAAAAAATAATATTATAAGCTGTCACTCTGCTATGAACATACTATGTTACTCGGCTATGAACATACTAACGGTTTGTATGGGTATCTAAGAGTTGACAACTGTATTCTTCCTCGTTTTAAATCAAGCTAATATGTAACTTTTATAAATTTTAAAAATACTTTATGTCCTCAAAAGATTAAATGCTCCATACTTCAGCAGAAATTGTTAAGGGGACATTAATAGTTTTATATAGAAAAGGGTAAAAAAACGAGTTTCTTTTTAATAAATGCTTATACCTTACAGGATTTCTTGGCTAAATTTTGAAATATTTGACTTTTAAAGAAAGATGTTAAAAATTTTTTTTTCTTTAAATTTTCAACTTTGAACTACAATATTTATTTATTTGTTTATTATCTCTAAAAGAGCAATTTGCTCGTGCAGAGTGTATGTATAAAATTAGATCTTTTTAAAAAAGAAACACAAACATGAACACAAAAGTTAAGTTAAATTATACAAATCCAGTAATTCAATTTTCAAAAGCAAGAAATTCATTTAAATTATACAAAAGCAAGATATTTAATTTAGTACCTAATAAAGCGCAACTCAATATAATTGACAACTTATACATATCTTAATCTATACCTATATACAGGGTTTTCCAATTTGAGTGATATGATTTCTTTTCAAAAAAAAAGATACTAATTGTTAAGGAAATTCAAATGTTTTTTATTTGATGTGAAGTACAATTGATACAATTAAGTTCTGAATAAAACGTCATTCAAATGGCATTCACGACTTCTTTTGCAGAAACGAATTCGATGAACCCAATTTTCAAGCACTTTTTTCCACTAAATCAAGTCGTATGTCATGAATAGCACGTTCAATATTGACTTCTAAAGCTTGAAGAGAGTCTGGTTTATTGCTAAAGACAAATGACTTCAAATAACCCCACAAAAAATAGTCTAATTGTGTTAAATTGTGTTAAACTTCTTGGAGGCCATTCAATGTCACAATTTCATTTCATGTCACATATCGATCTCCAAACTTTTCTCGCAATAATTCGGTTGTTGCACGAGTTTTGGATTTAACTTCTTCGGAAGCAAAAATATTGAAATACAATTTTTCATTTGTTGTATGGTCTTTTTTCGACTCTTTTATTAACCAAACGTAAACTTATATATACTTAAAAATTAAGTTGTTTAATGCTAAAATATGCATTTCTTAATATGTGTTAAAAAATACTTAAATAAATTTTACATTTTTTTTATAAATTAAATTAAATTAAAGTTCAAACAAATTAAAAGGAGTGCTAAATTTGCATTTCCTGTTATTATAATAACCTTATTTATAAAAGGTGAATGAATTAACATTTACATTAAAATTAACATAACATCAATGTTATGTTGATTTATGTAACTTCTCCACCCCTCGATAAAAGACTCTCCTGAGTCTTTAAACTTGAAGAAAAATTTTGTTTTTATTATTTTTTTTTTGCACATAAAAAATTTTTCTTTTTCCAAATAAAGTTTATTTAAATGTATAAGTTTTCTTTTTTTTCTCGTTATTTTTTTTGATATTAAATTTCTTAAAAGATACAAAACAAAAACGTAGCTTATGAAACAAAAATGTATTTGCAATTAAAATTTATGACATAATTTGTTGTATTTATGTAAATTTTTTGTTCATTTCTTTTTCAAGTAGTATAATTTTTCTTATGTTTTAGGTTTCAATAACAAAATAAAAGTTTTCTTATTTTTTTCAAAAGAATCTACAACATTCTTTATTATTTAAATATTTTTTTTTGTTTTATATTTTTTTACAAATTACTTATACCTAACACATATTTTATTTCTTTTTTTCTTTTTGTTATATGTTTTTAAGTTTTAAATTTCAATTAAAAAATTTTTAAATGTACTACACTAATTATTATATATTTTACATTTGTAGAACTCGAAAGATATACATGCTTTAATGATATTGTTACATAAGCAAATTGCATAATTTATTTTTTATTTATTTATTTATTTATTCAATTTCTCAAAATGAGTTTATAAAGCTCGTACAGAGTATGTATTTATAAACAAAATGTGTTACATGTATTTTTAATTTTTTAAACATGTTTTATAAGGAACAAAAAAAAACCGGTTTGGTAATGTTATTGCAATTAATAAAGAGAAAGAAAAATTAATTAGTTAAGAAATAAAACAATAATGTAAAACAAAATCTATTCAAAATTCAAAAATAATATTTATAGAGAGACCATTATAGCTTTTTATAGATGTATTCATATTTTTTTCAAAACCAGCTAAGTTTGAGGTAGCAGATTATTGTAAATGTTGTGCACTTCTTGTTTGATAATCGTGTACTTGAGACCCGAATATTATTTCCGTGTTAGTTTTAATATGGTTCTCCATAATGTTATGTATATGCGTCATTTGCACCAGCATTATGTGATCCTTTAATTTTAGTATTTTCAGGATTTTGTGTATTTCATTTGTCGGCGTTCTTCTTTCAAACTCAAAGAGATTTTTGACAGCTTTGTTTTGAATTTTTTGTAAGGAGATAATAATTTTTTCAAAAGTGTTACCCCATATTCCAATTCCGTATGTTAAAGTACTATGGAAAAGGCTGTAGAATGTTGAAACTTTTTTATGTTCAGGTGTACGTTTTCCTACTTTT
Source organism: Poecilobothrus nobilitatus (assembly GCA_947095535.1). Taxonomy (NCBI): domain Eukaryota; kingdom Metazoa; phylum Arthropoda; class Insecta; order Diptera; family Dolichopodidae; genus Poecilobothrus; species Poecilobothrus nobilitatus. The sequence goes on from OX352772.1 coordinate 143,123,479, forward strand.
TTAAAGATTTCTGCTATTTTACTTGTTTTGGCTCTCACTTCTAAAGTATACAAATTCCAGTTAAAGTTTTCATCCATAATAATTCCTAGGTATTTATAATCGCTGACTTTTTCTATTTCATAGTTGTTATATATTATTTGTAATTTTTCATTTTTAGATCTTAGAAGCATATATTTAGTTTTTTTTTTTCATTTACTGTTAATTTATGTTGATTCGTCCAGCTGTAAATCGTTTTCATGTCATAGTTTATTAACTTTTGTAACTCTGATATGTCTTTTTCTGCGTAAACCATAATCAAGTCATCTGCATAAAGGAACACTTTTCCTTTTAGCTTTGTGGTTAGTCACTTATATAACACGAGAAAAGTGTTGGGCCAAGTGAACTCCATTGTATAACACCAAAATCAATATCCCTTAATTCACGTTTTATTCCTTTAAATTCAGAGAATTTCTTTCTTTTCTCAAAATAGTTCTTAAACCAGAGATGCTCTTTTTCGACAATTCCATACTCAAAAAGAATTCTTAGTAGTATTTTGCGGTCAACTGAGTCAAATACCTTCGTTAGATCAAAAAAAAATCAATCCGACTCTCTTTCTTTTACTAAGGCATTCTTGTACTTCAACAACAACATCAAATAGCGCAGCATTGGTATTTGAGTTTTTGTAAAACCATATTGTCTACTGCAAATTAACTTACTCCGATTTAAATAATCAACCAGTTGTTCATTAATATAAGTTTCTAAATTTTACTGAAGACTGATGAAATAGCTATTGGCCTGAAGTTGTTGATGTCATTTTTGTCTCCACTTTTTTTATAAATTGGTATTAATTACCTTAGTGATTTTTAGTGCTTCTGGAATTTCATTGTATTGAGAGATTTCATTGATTTGAGAGGTTTTACCAGTTCTTCCTTACATGCTATTGTTAAGTTAGTTGAAATTCGGTCCGCTCCTTCACTATTTGTGTTTGCTAGAGAGATAATAAGCTTTAATGTTTTATGTTCTTTGATATACTCCAGATTAAATTTATTGTGTGTTCTCATCTTTCGTAAGTAGAATGAATGATCAAATTTTTTCGCCATTACACATCCAACCGTGCAGTAAAAATTATTGAATAGATTCAGTTTTTTATGTTTATCATTTTCATCGTTGCAATATGTGTTTACTGTATGTATATTTTTTTAAAATCATTTAATTTGTTTACTACATTTTCATAAATGACAATGGCATCACTCGATGTGAAATCAATTCTGTGTCTATTTGTCATCAGTTGTTTTTTTATTTCATTAATGTTTGTTTTATTTATCTGAATATCATTACTTGTTTGTTAACTTTAGTAAAGTAATTGATTTCTAGAGAAATAATATTATGGTCAGAGATATTATTTTCAATAATATTAATATTAATTTTTCCTGCCAAATCATTAGTGATTATGTGATCTAGGCATGAATTTGATACTGGTCTGGTTGGTGTAAAATGGCAGAATCTATATCCATTGCTACAAGATTACAGTAGTTATTAACTAAATTATCATGAAAGTTAAGTATATTGAAGTTAAAGTCTTCAATAAAAAATTAATTATTACTACTTATGTTTTCTAGGTACTTATCAAGAACGTAGAAAAAATTTTCTAAATTGTATTTATCATTGTTGGTTGTCCTATATATTGCTGTTAAATGAATTTTTTATTTGCATTGATTACTAATGTTATAAAATGATTTATGTTCTCATTGTAGGTTTTAAGCACAGTGAAATTAATATCAATATGAATAAATATACCGACACCACCACCACGTTTTTTTTTCTGCATACAAAAACTTTGTTAAAGTGTTTAATATTTACTGAGTCAAGTTCATCTTCCAAAATCAACGTCTCTGTAAAAATAATTATATGAATTACTGATTTTATATTATCAAGAAGAAAATTTATATCATCCATTTTATTTTTAATGCTTCTAGCATTTAAATACAAAATCTTCAATGTGTTATGATCTTCGAATTTTAAATTATGTATAGAATTCATTTGATTAATTTTGGTACTAATTGGTAGAATTTCATAATTTATTTCATTATTTATAGTGTGAGTTATATTAGATATATTTGATGAAAAAATATTATTATCATGACATTAAGGTTTTCTAAATGTTTGGAACTTAAAATTCTAATTATTTTACTATTTTTCTCCTTTCTTGCTAACACCTTACCATCTTTCACCCATGCATAAATGATTATTTGTTGTCTTTTCATATCTTTAATTTTTTTAAATAACAAACTGAAGTAAGGTGTAAGCTTCGCATTAAATATCCAGTCTAATTACTTTTAGAGGGATTTATTATTTCACTTTTTAAGGTTATTTTTTTTTTGCATTCATAATTTTTTGTTTAGTAGTTAAACTTTTCAATTTTATAACTAGTTTTTGGTCTCACCTGAATTTTTGATTTCTTTTATTAATTGTGCAAATTAGGTAATTCAGTTTCTGTATATGCATTTCATTTTGAAAAGAATTTTGTTTGGGTGCCTGTATCAAATGTAAGATTATTAGCCTTTTCTGGTAATATTTTTGAGTGTACTTTATTATTTTATTAAACTATCAAATTTTGTAAACGCTGAATTGCAAAAACAACTCGATTATAATCGGATGATTCTAATCAAGTTGTTTTATATTTGTATTTATTATTTTTGGCATACATCACGTCACGTTGCAATAGTATGCCAATATACAGATTGCTTGCGTAAAATATTTTTATTTGAATAGCTGTAAATAATTTTAAGTTCAAGTTCAGTCTGTAAGAAAAACTCAACTCAACGATGGTAATTCAAAAAACAAGAGTTTTTTTTATCTTTAAAATTATTCTTTGAATATAACTAAGAAGTGTTATTCATTAATAAAACTTTATAATATACTTAAGTTAATATTTATGTACCATAATATATATTTTGTTATTATAGATTTATTGTTTTTTTTTTTTGTTTTTTATAGTTACACATTATTTTCAGTTACTGAAATTACTTAAACAACATTTTGAGTTGTTACTTAAATTAGAAATATTATGCCTTTTTAGAAAAAAATTTGTTAATACATATTATTATTACGTTTTTCTTATAGAATCAAAAAAAATGTATTTGTTTGTAAATATGAATTAAATTTTACGTAGGCATATACATATATTATATTATATTATATATATATATATATTTTTTGTTTGGTAGGTAATAGAAGAAATAATATTGCTTTATAGCTTATGCCTTAAAAAAGATTTTTTGTTTTTACATATTTTTCTTTTTTGAACTTAAAAAAAAAGTGTACTTCTTTGGAAGCATGAATTAAATTTTATACTTTTGCTTTATCAGCTCTAATGGAATTAGGTCACTGTCGCCTGTTGATGTCAATGTAATTGCATTTTGATTGTTACATTAAGCAACTATTGAAGTAACCCGTTCCTTTTTTGTATGAAGATTTTCCTGTATCTTGGCTATATTATTTTTAAACTTTTTGAGCTTAGTTACATATAAATAAAGCGAGAATATTGAGAACAAAATTATTGCTATTATTATAATTATAAATGAAATGTTTAATGAATAATTAATTTTTTTATGATACTTGAGTTCTTCTATTTCTTTTGGATTATCTTTATGTTTTATATAAATTTCTTCAAAAGTAAAATTAGTGTTTGTGAAGGTGACATATTTTCCTTCTGGTATTACAAACCGATCGACAAATTTATAAGTTTTACTACTATATTTCTTAGAATCTATTTCGAGAGTGCAATTATCAAATGTAATAAAATAGTTTCCTTTGAGTACAAAATTGCTTTCGTTGAGCTTTTTGTTTCTTACATTTTTCAAAATTAAAATATTATTTGGTAATTCCATTAGTTCCTCTTCTTTATTAATAATGATTTTGCAACTACTTTTTACAATACAGTTCTTACTTAGTCTAAATTCTCTTAAAGATTTTCCTTCTTCGAAAGTATAAGTTTGATTTCCTACTTTTACAATGCTTTCTAATTCCTGATCTATTTCTTTGTGATTAGAATTCGCAATAGGAATCAAAAGTTTTTTATTAAATTTTAAAAATTCGGGTGGAATTTTTATTGCATAAATGATTGAATTGTCTGAATATTTGGCTACACCTAGTCTAATATTGGAAAGTTTTTTGAATTTTGAACAAATTTTTCTATTTCAGCATTAGTTAAAATATCTGGATGTAGTATTCCTAATCTAGCAGAGGCAATATTTCCTTGAATGTGTTCGATCTTTTCCTTAATTGCGTCTAGTTTGAGCATAAATTGTACAAAAATACCTATTTCTAAACTTTCTTTTTCTATTAGTTCGATGCTATCCAGCTTATTTAATAGTCTCTTTCTATCTGAATTTATTGAATTTTTTATTTGCTGAAGTGTATTATTAAAATTTTCATTTATTATAATATGCTGATTAATTGATTTAATTGCATTATGATTATTTTCGTCAGAAGTTTTGAAGCGGCTTTCTATATCTTGCCGATGTCATCGATGATGTAACCATTTATTTGCACTACCGATAAAACTGACTAAACATCTTTTAAATCTATGAGGCAAAATTGTTCTAACTTTATTCTTAATAGTATTAACTTTGTTAATTGCGAAATTTTTATTACCTTTTAAATCTAACAAATTTATTGTACTCTCTAAATCATTAACTATTTCTAAAATTTCAGATGGGTATATTATATAAATTTTAAAGGTTTTTTAATATTGTTTTCGTGTACATTTTGTAAAGGATATTTTCTAAATTTAGATTGTTCTTTAAGTCTCACACTAGTATAATTTTTTATAAATTCTAAGTTTCTAATTTCTTTATAAGATTCCCGCTTTCTACTAAGTTTTAGTATAATTTTTGATTTCATTTTATTAATCCTATTTTTAATAATATCATTGTTAATTTTATAATTTTGTACCTCAAGTGGAGTGGCCATTCATAAAAGTGAATGGCACGTTCTTAAATAATATAAGATATGCTGACGATACGACGTTAATAGCTGATAATATTATCGATTTACAACACATAGTAGATAGAGTCAACCACTACAGTAACAATTTTGGGCTTAAGATCAACACTCAAAAAACGAAATGGATGATAGTCAGCAGAAATAGAAAACCGTATCCTGAAATCGAAAAAATGTCCACTTTCAAGAACCTTGGAAGCTGGCTAAACGAAGACTGGAGTTGTAATGGGAAAATAAAGTGCCGAAATGAAATGAAATGGCCAGGAAGGCATTTCTTAAATATAAGGAGCTTTTCTGCAGTAGGAACCTCAATATGAAGTTGCGGATACGTTTCGTCAAATGTTACGTCTATATGGTGTGGAAGCATGGACATTAAAAGTAAAAGACATGAACAAGCTGGAAGCATTCGAAATGTGGACATACAGAAGAATGAATGTAACAAGGGAATTACTCACAACTGTCAAACGTCGAAAAACAGCATACTTTGGCCATGTGACGAGGAGTGCGAAATACGAGATGCTACAGCTCATCGTGCAGGGGAAGATTGAAGGACGGAGGGGAGTTGGTAGAAAGCAACTGTCTTGGCTCCGAAATATTAGAAATTGGACTGGCATATCGGGAATTGGTGCACTGATAGAGTCAGCAAGGGACAGGGAACGATACAAACAAATCACACAAACTATCATATGACGCTAACATTCTGTTAAGAATAGGCAACACAAGAAGAAGAAAGTGGAGTGGCTTTGATAGTACAATGGTAAGTATTATTGTAATATTCTATGGCCTTGGAAATTCGATCTTTTATGTGGATTTTATTATCCAAATTTAAAACTCTAATTTTTTCAGTTATGGTATTATTAAGTCTTTCAACGTCACTGTTGCCTGTATGACTATTGGGCTTGAAATTAATTTCTATTCCTTCATTTCTAGCGAATAGTTTTATATTGATACTATTGAACTCATTATCACAAGCAAGTTTTTTCATTTTACCTTTTATAGATATGAACAGGCGCAATTTACTTATGATTGTTTGGTTATTCCTATATTCTAAATAAAACCTTACTGCATGCTTTGAAAACTTATCAATAAAGTTTGTAAATGAATGTTTACTGTTTTCATAAATATTAACATGTACTATTTCGTTAATTTCGGAAGGTGTTTTAGTGAATTCAAATTTCTTTCTAATAGGTTTTCTATCATATTTAACAGCCGTACAATAAACGCAGTTGTTAATTACTTTGTGAACGAAGTACCTTAAATTTGGGTAACAAATTTTATGTTTAATACTCTCATAGTTTGTAATGATACCGGGTGCCCTAATTCTCTATTATGCGATAGGGATATTTGCTTTAAAGCCTCGTCCCCGCATTCTATATCTCTAGCGAAAAACTACATTTTATAAATTTTATTCTTTGGGTGTTAGGAAAAATCTGAATCAATTTTTGTTGAAAAATAATATAAATATTGTCGCTTAGTTCTGAATATATACCTATTTTACCTTTTGTGATATATCTTTAGACTATATGACCGATATTATTGGGGATACCGTTTCTTTCTACGAAAATTCTCCTGTTACCTAACATAATTTTAAGTTCCCTTTCTTTACGTTATACTAGGAAGATTTGAGTCTTGAACCGATTAACTACTGTGTCCAAAATTGAAATATGTTCGACCAAATTTTCCTCTTGAGAGTGAATGGTTTGTACCTCTAATGATTCATTGCTGTTGTTGTGCAATGAGTGTTCTTTGGTTTCATCATTAAAGTTTTCAGACATAGATAAATTTTGTTCCTCTTCGAGTAAATTTATCTCACAACTATCTGTGTTAATACGGCTGAGGAAATCAATTATCTTATTGTCTTTCCCTTTTATATATTCTATTTTGGCATCATATTCACCTAGTTGAATTAGCCACCTATGAAGCCGTGGATTGATGTCCTTTTCTGTATTTTTTGCTTCTAACCATTTGATTGGTTGAAGTAAGTCGAATTCTTTTCCATATAAATGTGGACGAAAGTACTTCGTCCCCCACACACTAGCTAATAACTCTTTTTCAATTGTTGAATAATGCTTCTCATGATCGTTCAAGGTTCTAGAAGCATAGCAGATGGGGTGACCATCTTGAGTCAAAACTGCACCTAATGCGAAGTTGCTTGAGTCAGTGACTAGTTTAATTTTTTTGTTAAAATTAGGGTATCTTAATATAGGGTAATCGGTAATGATATCTTTTAATTTTTCAAAAGCATCAACGAAATTGGGCTCGTTTTTATTAATTTTAGTGTTTTTTTTTCAGATATTTTACAATAGGATATGCGACTTTGGCATAGTCTTTAATAAACTTTCTGTAAAAGCCAGTCATACCAAGAAAAGACTGGTAGTTTAAGGTTTCGAATTGATTTTATTTTTTCAGGGTTTGATCTTATTCCCTCTGGTGTTAATATGTGCCCTAAATATTGTGTTTCTTTAGATAGAAAATTGCACTTGTCTATTTGAACCTAAAGTCCTGCTTTCTCTAATGTGTTTAGATTTTTTTTTAGATTGGTCATATGTTCCTCCAAAGACGTACTAAAAATTAATATGTCGTCTAGGTAAACGACTCATAATGGCCAAATGTAGTGAAGAAGCTTTTTTACTTCTATCCTCTGACCTTACTAAAATCTGATGGAAACTCTTAGCAAGGTCGAGTATTGTGAAGTATTGTGAAGCTCCCAATTTATCAAATATTGTTTCAATATTAGGGATTGGGAATTTATCACTAATGGTTACATCATTTAACTTCCTATAATGAATAACGATTCACCATTTTTGTTGTTATAAGGGGACTGTTATAAGGGGAATTGCTCTCTTTTATTATCCCTTGCTCCAACATTTCTTTAATTTGACATTCAGTTTCCTGCTCATGTACCTTAGGGTACCTGAGCAGGGATAAATTTTAGAGTAAATAGATTCGTTTGTGGTTGTTATAATTTTATGTTCAACCTCATGAGTAAAGGACAAAAAGTTTCCTTCTTTAAAAAAGAGATTTTCATTACTTAAACTACTTAAATTAATATTATCTAATAAATTGCCTTCTTTTTGTTCAAGACATTTATATCAATATCAAATGGATAACAACTATCTAAAAATATATTTTGTTTTGATTTATTTCAATATAATTATTTTCGAAGTTAATAATAGCTTTAAATGGTTTTAAAACGTCTTTTCCTAAAATTGCGTCATAGTTTCTTCCTTTTAATTTTACAACCTTCCATGTAATGGTCCCAATTCTACTTAATACCTGAGGAAAAGGGGTTATAATTTCTTTTTTGATTTCATTAATTCCATTAATTGTATTATAAAATTTTGATCTTTCTAAATTAATTTCTGGGAAATTTTCAAGAACGTTTGGCCTTAAAATACTAATGGTGGAACCTGTATCTCTATTAAACATCTAATTTTCTTATTATCTATTGTTAAATTAATTATTGGGAGGTTGTATTCCGAGGTTCGTCTTGAAAATTTACTGTAGTATCCTGTAAATTTTCAACTTCCATGAAATTCCATGAATCAGGATTATCATTCAAAAAATTACCATCATCAAAACTACGGCTATTAAAATTTCTACTTCTTGATTGTGAATTGTTAAAAAAATTGGTTTGTTTACCGCTTTGGGTTGAATTAAGATTAGAAATTCAACTTGGGTTGAAAGTATCTGATTGTTTTCTAGTTTGATTTGAGTTTGAATTAAAATTTTGATTTCCAGCTAAATTATTTGACTGGTAAAAACGTTCTGAGTTATTAGAAGTGGGTAAATTATTTTCAAATTTATTATTTGTTCTAAAATTATCGCTAAAATTTGTTCTACTAATATCTTTATTATTTCTAAAATTATTTTTTTGGTTATTTATATTAAGATTTTTACTTTTGTTAAACTTTCCGAATTTTTTCCTGTGATTAAAATTTATAGTTCTATTATCATCTAAAAGTCTTAATCTTGAAAACTTATGAAATATATCTAACATTGTCATATTTTCCTCTATATGAGCCGTAGTATTTCCATCAATTTTTTCTAATAATATTTTAGTTAAATCCCTATCAACATTTACAGGATTATATATTTGAGGTTTTCTATCATCGAATTCATAGAGCTCATTCAATTTATAACTTATATTTTTAAATTCTTCAAATAAGTTTCTTAAATTACTAACCTTTACATATCTGCAATAGTTAAACAGTTCAGTATCCGATTGTTGAAGCTGGAAACACTGCTTCAATTTTGATTTAACCTCGTTCCAAGTAGTTGAATGGGTTTACCTGCTTCACCTTCAATTTTTTCATTAATCACAATGTTTATACCAAATTGTTATAATGGTAAATTATTTCCACAAAGAGAAATGGTAGCTTCAATATTTTTGATGAATGATTACAAACTGTATTCAGAACATCCATTAAAAGTTTTGAGATGTCTGAATTGTGTTAAAACATGTTCAAAACTAAGAGTTGACGTTGGATTTTGTTGATTTAAACTATTTATTGTTGCTGTTGACGTTGATCGCGTTCTTGTTGTTGTTGTTGCAGTTGTAGCTGCAGTTGTTGTATTTGCAGTTCGTTTTGTTGTCGTTCAAGTTGATACTGTAGTATTTGTTGACGAAATTGTTCAAGGCTTCTTTCCTCCTCTTGTACTATACGGTTTCTTTCCTCTTCGCTTAATTGATCCACCATAATTCTATTTTGGTCAAATAGTCCTTGTCGACTTAAGTTCATACACAGTTTTTTCCTTTTTCTTTTTTTTTTAATTAAGTAGGTATGCTTTTTTATTTAAAGTTTTTTTTTTCTGTATTTTATTTTTATTATAAAAGTGAAACCTTTATAAGAATTTCTTAGTTTAATTTTATTATATTGGAATTTTTATGATTATTTAAATATTAATCAACTGACACTTATATATTTAAAATAAAAGTTTTTCTTTTTTTTGAAATTCTAGTTTTTTTTAATATTATAGAATTATAGTTTACAACTTCTTCTTTTTTATTTTTGCAATTTAAATTTTAAATTGTCTTCACCATAATATCACTGAATTATTACTAAAAGTTTGTTTAATTGTTATTGAAAAGTTTGTTTAAAAATTACGTTAAGGTTATTATTACTAAAATAGTTAAAAAATTTTATTTTAATTAATATTTAACAGCTTGATTTAAATCAATCTTCGGATTGATTTCCTTTAACTACTGCGCCAGTTTTGGATTTAACTTCTTAGGAAGCAAAAATATTGAAACACAACTTTTCATTTGTTGTATGGTCTTTTTTTTTGAATGTTTTATTAACTAAACGTAAACTTATATATACTTAAAAATTAAAAGTTGATTAATCATAAAATATGCATTTCTTAATATTTGTTAAGAAATGCTTATAATAAATTTTACATTTGTTTTATTTATTTACTTATTTAGCTTTCTAATATTATATAAAAAGGCTAAGTAATGTCAGTATTCGCCTCGGCTACTGAGGCCATTACGGGTGCGTGTAAAAAAAATACACTTACTTGAAAAAGTTACTGGATAATTAAACAATATCTACTACAAATTTCTTAATTTTTAAAATAACTATTGCTTAAGCTTAATTAAACAATGTAATGAATACAATATAAATGATTATTTAGAATTGATTTACAATTTAATTATTTATTATTATTATTACTAGATACTATTATTGTAGTTTTCATGATTTTAGACATTATTAATGAATAAAATTTTATCTATTCTGAGTTTTTACTATAGTTAAATAATGGCAATACAACTTACGTTTATTATTCATATAATAATGCTAAGCAATTTACGTTTATTTTAATATTGTTAAGTAATGCTAGATAATGGACCATATATTAAACATTTTATATATTTCTGCTATTAATTCTACATTTAATAATTTAGAGACTAACAGTGTGTTTATATTTTTGTTATAGTTTTGTATTGTATTTAACGTTATCTGGCATTACAAAAATAAATCCTTAATGGACATAACATTGCCACAGTGTGGACATAGGGGAAGGCTTGAATTTACAAATGGGTGTTGCTTTGTGTGAATGGTATGTCCTAGACAAATTCTACATATTTTTATTTCTAGTGCTCTTTTTCCAATCTCATATTTTGGAGGGATTGCTGTGTGCCAGTGATATTTAAGAAAACTACTTGAGGAGTTCCATCTTAATTGCCAATTAGTTAAGATTTGTTCACTTATTTCCTTCGCTTTTACTCCAGGGAAGTAAATTTGACTAGATATTGTTGCACTCTTTCACGCTAACTTGGCTTCGTTGTCGGCAAATTCATTTCCTATTATCTCTGAGTGACCATTAATCCATATTAGTTTGATTCTTTTATCCGAATTCATAAAAGTGTTTCTAATTTTTTCTACAACTGGCTGTTTGTTAAAGTTGTTTTTGAGTGCGTTAAGCGCGCTTAAACTGTCTGTAAAGATCAATATGTCGCTGCTGTTTTGGTTGCCACAGGATAATACAGCTTCATATATTCCAGTTATTTCGGCGTTGTAGATTTGAGAAGTTTCTGGTAGGCTTTTCTTGACGAGCAGTTTAAAGGTGTCTACTACGGCTATTGCGACTCCCAATTCCGATTTTGTTGCATCGGTAAAAATTTTATATGCGCTAGGGTAAGTTTTACAAACTGTTTGGAATAACTGGCGATAAATTTGACAGCTGGTTTTTTATTTTAAATAGTGTGCTATAGACGTGTCGATAAATGTGTTTATGTTTTTTAACCAAGTTGCTGTATTCTGAGTTTTCGTTAAAGGTTTTTCAAAAGTAATTTCATAACGATTTGATGGCCTTTACCATAGAGCACAATTTTGGTATAATTATATCTTCATTGATTATGGCTGAAACTAATTTATTTAAAGGTTGTTGTACGTCACTAAACTGCTTATGTAAGAATTTGGAGGACAACAGATCTCTTCTTTCTTCAAAACTAGGAAAGCCAGACTCTATATATAGGCTGTCAATATTCGTCGTTCTTATCGCTCCTAAAGCTTTTCTAACGGATTAATATAACGTAATCTATCTTTCCAAACTGTATAGCTTTTGCAATTAATAGCGCCGTTTTGATTGGAGGCCCATATTTGTTTCGACAAATTAGTTTTAATAAATCATTTGTTTTTTAAAGTTTTTTTATAACAACTTTAATATGTGGTTCATAGTTCAGCTTTTTCGTAAATTTAAGCCCCAATATCGAAATCATATTTACCACTTGGATGTTTGTATTGTTGTATTTTAGTGCTTGTAGAGTACAATTCCTTTTTCTGCATACGTGCAAAGTTTCCGTTATTTCTACGGGAAAGTTGACGCCATTTGAATCCGCCCATTTTATATCGCATTTAGGCCTAGTTGTAGAGAACTGTGAATTGCAGCGTCTTTGCCTGTGCTATAGAGTAAACTATTGTCGGCATATATTAGATAATTCAGATTTTTTGTTTCTTTTAGCAAAATGGTACTGCTGCTATAAACTTGTTGAATAGGTGCACGGATAACGGGGAACCCTGAGGCAAACCATTGAATAATAGATTTAACCCCATTTATTTCAACTAGGATTTTTCTGTTTGATATAAAACTTTCGATAGTTTTTATAAATGTTCTTCCTATTTTCCAATTTATTAATTGCTCTAAGACTTTATGTTTGGTTATACGGTCAAAAGCTTTTTCTATGTCATAAGACACTATCGAGGCGTGTTCCTTATTATGGAGTGCCATGGAGATTTCAAATTCTAGGGTTTGCAATAAGGTTTGAGTGCTCCTGTTTGGTCTAAAGCCATGTATTTTGCTTGAGAGTTTTTCCTCCAGTAATCAGCTCAATCTATTTCCTAGGACCTTTTCTAATATTTTGGACATTGTTGCCAGAAGTGATATGAATCTGTAGTTTTTCGGGTTATTTGGATCTTTGTTACCTTTTGGCAATGGTACTAGTTCAGCTAATTTCCATGTCTGTGAAAAAATCCTTAACTAAGTATTTTGTTGTATAGATTCACTAGTCTATTTTTGAAGTTTGTAGTGGTATGCTTCAGCATACCATACGAAACCCAGTCGATACCTGGAGATGTATCACTTAAATTTGATAGTACATTATTTACTTCTTCCAATGTAATTTTGTCATCTAGGGTTGTGTAATGTGTAACTGGAAGAACAAAAGAAACTTTTTCTAGCTGAAATTCTGGAGTATACATATTGTCCTCTGAGGCGGCTGAACACATATTTGCCATATAGTTGGCATTTTCAGCAGAGTTTGGAATAAGATTACCGTTAGGGTCATGTTTAATTGCAAATATCACATTCCTTTTGCGTCCCATTACTCTTATGGCTTTTTTCCAATAGTTGTCTTGAACATCTACTATGTTGTTTGCGAATTCTTCCCAAGATCTTCGCCTGGCAGTCCTTATTTCTCTTCTTAATATGGTCTGCACACTTCTGCTCTGCTCTGCGCACTTCTAATAATTTGCTTTTATTGGGGGTCCCTTTTATAATTTCTCCATATTACATCCCGAGTTTTTATTAGCTGTGCAATAGTGCTATTAAACCATGCCGGTTGGGTATTCTTAATTGTTTTAGATGTTCTCATTGATTGACTTGCCGCATATCTTATACTTTTAGAGAGTGCTGTCACCTCCTTATTAATGTTATCACACTTACTTGAAAAAGTTACTGGATAATTAAACAATATCTACTACAAATTTCTTAATTTTTAAAATAACTATTGCTTAAGCTTAATTAAACAATGTAATGAATACAATATAAATGATTATTTAGAATTGATTTACAATTTAATTATTTATTATTATTATTACTAGATACTATTATTGTAGTTTTCATGATTTTAGACATTATTAATGAATAAAATTTTATCTATTCTGAGTTTTTACTATAGTTAAATAATGGCAATACAACTTACGTTTATTATTCATATAATAATGCTAAGCAATTTACGTTTATTTTAATATTGTTAAGTAATGCTAGATAATGGACCATATATTAAACATTTTATATATTTCTGCTATTAATTCTACATTTAATAATTTAGAGACTAACAGTGTGTTTATATTTTTGTTATAGTTTTGTATTGTATTTAACGTTATCTGGCATTACAAAAATAAATCCTTAATGGACATAACATTGCCACAGTGTGGACATAGGGGAAGGCTTGAATTTACAAATGGGTGTTGCTTTGTGTGAATGGTATGTCCTAGACAAATTCTACATATTTTTATTTCTAGTGCTCTTTTTCCAATCTCATATTTTGGAGGGATTGCTGTGTGCCAGTGATATTTAAGAAAACTACTTGAGGAGTTCCATCTTAATTGCCAATTAGTTAAGATTTGTTCACTTATTTCCTTCGCTTTTACTCCAGGGAAGTAAATTTGACTAGATATTGTTGCACTCTTTCACGCTAACTTGGCTTCGTTGTCGGCAAATTCATTTCCTATTATCTCTGAGTGACCATTAATCCATATTAGTTTGATTCTTTTATCCGAATTCATAAAAGTGTTTCTAATTTTTTCTACAACTGGCTGTTTGTTAAAGTTGTTTTTGAGTGCGTTAAGCGCGCTTAAACTGTCTGTAAAGATCAATATGTCGCTGCTGTTTTGGTTGCCACAGGATAATACAGCTTCATATATTCCAGTTATTTCGGCGTTGTAGATTTGAGAAGTTTCTGGTAGGCTTTTCTTAACGAGCAGTTTAAAGGTGTCTACTACGGCTATTGCGACTCCCAATTCCGATTTTGTTGCATCGGTAAAAATTTTATATGCGCTAGGGTAAGTTTTACAAACTGTTTGGAATAACTGGCGATAAATTTGACAGCTGGTTTTTTATTTTAAATAGTGTGCTATAGACGTGTCGATAAATGTGTTTATGTTTTTTAACCAAGTTGCTGTATTCTGAGTTTTCGTTAAAGGTTTTTCAAAAGTAATTTCATAACGATTTGATGGCCTTTACCATAGAGCACAATTTTGGTATAATTATATCTTCATTGATTATGGCTGAAACTAATTTATTTAAAGGTTGTTGTACGTCACTAAACTGCTTATGTAAGAATTTGGAGGACAACAGATCTCTTCTTTCTTCAAAACTAGGAAAGCCAGACTCTATATATAGGCTGTCAATATTCGTCGTTCTTATCGCTCCTAAAGCTTTTCTAACGGATTAATATAACGTAATCTATCTTTCCAAACTGTATAGCTTTTGCAATTAATAGCGCCGTTTTGATTGGAGGCCCATATTTGTTTCGACAAATTAGTTTTAATAAATCATTTGTTTTTTAAAGTTTTTTTATAACAACTTTAATATGTGGTTCATAGTTCAGCTTTTTCGTAAATTTAAGCCCCAATATCGAAATCATATTTACCACTTGGATGTTTCTATTGTTGTATTTTAGTGCTTGTAGAGTACAATTCCTTTTTCTGCATACGTGCAAAGTTTCCGTTATTTCTACGGGAAAGTTGACGCCATTTGAATCCGCCCATTTTTTATCGCATTTAGGCCTAGTTGTAGAGAACTGTGAATTGCAGCGTCTTTGCCTGTGCTATAGAGTAAACTATTGTCGGCATATATTAGATAATTCAGATTTTTTGTTTCTTTTAGCAAAATGGTACTGCTGCTATAAACTTGTTGAATAGGTGCACGGATAACGGGGAACCCTGAGGCAAACCATTGAATAATAGATTTAACCCCATTTATTTCAACTAGGATTTTTCTGTTTGATATAAAACTTTCGATAGTTTTTATAAATGTTCTTCCTATTTTCCAATTTATTAATTGCTCTAAGACTTTATGTTTGGTTATACGGTCAAAAGCTTTTTCTATGTCATAAGACACTATCGAGGCGTGTTCCTTATTATGGAGTGCCATGGAGATTTCAAATTCTAGGGTTTGCAATAAGATTTGAGTGCTCCTGTTTGGTCTAAAGCCATGTATTTTGCTTGAGAGTTTTTCCTCCAGTAATCAGCTCAATCTATTTCCTAGGACCTTTTCTAATATTTTGGACATTGTTGCCAGAAGTGATATGAATCTGTAGTTTTTCGGGTTATTTGGATCTTTGTTACCTTTTGGCAATGGTACTAGTTCAGCTAATTTCCATGTCTGTGAATAAATCCTGAACTAAGTATTTTGTTGTATAGATTCACTAGTCTATTTTTGAAGTTTGTAGTGGTATGCTTCAGCATACCATACGAAACCCAGTCGATACCTGGAGATGTATCACTTAAATTTGATAGTACATTATTTACTTCTTCCAATGTAATTTTGTCATCTAGGGTTGTGTAATGTGTAACTGGAAGAACAAAAGAAACTTTTTCTAGCTGAAATTCTGGAGTATACATATTGTCCTTTGAGGCGGCTGAACACATATTTGCCATATAGTTGGCATTTTCAGCAGAGTTTGGAATAAGATTACCGTTAGGGTCATGTTTAATTGCAAATATCACATTCCTTTTGCGTCCCATTACTCTTATGGCTTTTTTCCAATAGTTGTCTTGAACATCTACTATGTTGTTTGCGAATTCTTCCCAAGATCTTCGCCTGGCAGTCCTTATTTCTCTTCTTAATATGGTCTGCACACTTCTGCTCTGCTCTGCGCACTTCTAATAATTTGCTTTTATTGGGGGTCCCTTTTATAATTTCTCCATATTACATCCCGAGTTTTTATTAGCTGTGCAATAGTGCTATTAAACCATGCCGGTTGGGTATTCTTAATTGTTTTAGATGTTCTCATTGATTGACTTGCCGCATATCTTATACTTTTAGAGAGTGCTGTCACCTCCTTATTAATGTTATCAGTCTGCGGCCTTAAATGCAGGGTTTTATCCAAGTATTCTGCGAATTTTACACAGTTTGCCGTACTTTCGAGAAATTTAGGCTTACGTTTAAAGTCATTTTTGATATTTTCTGAGTACAGAAAAATCGCAAAATGATCGCTGCCTTTTGGATTAGGTGTTGTGTGCCAACGAAATTTTGGTGTTAGTTCCGGAGAACATATTGTCAAATCAATACATGTAGAAGTGCCTGTCGTGCTGAAAATCGTTGGTGATCCATCATTTAAAAGTATAAGTTCATCATTTTCTTCAAGCCATTCTTCTACTATTTTACCCTTAAAGTTGGTTACATGATCTCCCCAAATAACGTTGAGAGTATTGAAATCGACTGTGATAATAAACGGCCTTTGCACTTGTGATACCAGATTCTCTAAATGAGATTTCTGATCATTTATGTTGTGCTCAAGATATAAATTTAAAATGGTTATTGGTTTGGAGTTGTTTGGAAAGTTTACTTCTATAGCACAAGCTTGCATGTTTGAATTTAAAACTTTGTCTTTGTAACTTAGTCCCTTGTTTATTAGAAAACCTACTCCACCTGTAGAATCATTTAAAAAGTTAGCACTAAACAGGCAATTATAGTTTAGATATTCCGAGGGAGTTAATGATTCTGGAAGATGCGTTTCTTGCAAAGCTACTATCAACGGTTTATATTCCCTTATAAGTAATTCTAAATTTGCTTTGTTACTCAGGTATTCCTGTACATTCCATTGCATGAGGCTATATTTATTAGAAAAGTTGTTCAAAGTATTGTTTGCCATTTAAAGATAATATATAATAATATAAGCAAAAGGAGATAACCACAAAAATAAACGATAAAACCAACAAAAATAAACTAAAAAAATTAAGAATTATTGTAGTGAAAGTAGGATTATATATGTTAGCATGGAAATTAAAATGAAATTTTGAAAATGTAGGAAGCAAAAATAAGCAAGATGTATTAAAACTTTAAATATTACTGTAGTGAGAGTAGAAATATATACATGATGTATAAAATTTAGGAACACCTATAGAAAATGTAGAACACCAAATCCAAAATGTATTAAAAAATTAACAAATACTGTTGTGAAGGTAGATATATATACTTGATGTACAAAAATCAAAAATAAATTAAAAAAATATGGAGATACAAGATAACCAAAATACCTTAAAAAATTAAAAATTACTGTTGTGAACGTAGAATTGTATATTTTAAGCATGGAAATTAAAAAGAAATTTTGAAAATATAGATAGCAAAAATAACGGAAGTGTATTAAAACTTTAAATATTACTCTTGTGAGAGTAGAAATATATACATGATGTATAAAATTCAAAAATAGGTATAGAAATTGTAGAACTCCAAATAATCCAAAACGCATTAAAAATTTAACAAGTACTGTTGTGAAGGCAGAAATGTGTACGTGATATATAATTAAAAATAAATATAGAAAATCTAGAGAATGCATTAGAAATTTTAAAATTACTGTTGTGAGAATAAAGATGAGAGTTCTTGAAAAAAGAAATTAACGGTGAAAGAAATTAAGAAATTAAGTGTTGTGAGAGAGAAATGTGTATAATAATATGAAGCATATTATTTTATTATATAAATATATCGTCGGAATTACCCAGAGGGAAACCAACTGAAACAACATATTTTTCAGGGTGTGTGGTGAGAAACAGATCTCTTGGTGGTGACCTTCAAGATCGGCACTATCCGGCATCCTAGTCGGATATTTAAAAAGTTGAGAAAGGTGGAACAGTGTGGAGAATAGTTCAACTTGTTGCCCAATTTGAGTTTTGACTCAAAATGAAGCCGGTCTCTGTTATGAATGCTGAAATCTCCCAAACATTTCAGTTTCTAGAGATGTGTCTAAAATTTCATTGATTTGGTTCGAAAGATTTTCAATTTCCATAGCAGTTTCTTCTTCATCTGAGTTGGGCGATCTTTATAGGAAACAGAAATGTATGACATGTTTCTCAAACAAGATGTTGACCCAAATATAGTGGAAAGTTGGACTAGAACATTTATATTTTGAAAGTGTGTTGAAAGCGATGTCATTTCTTATATAGACAGCGATAGCTCTTTTGAATACGAAGTGTGAAATAAGTGAGTAGCCGGTAACATTAAAGTTATCATTGTGGCTACTAACTTGTGTTTATAGGGCTAAGATTGCTGGTTTAAATAAACCTAGATGGCAATCGGCGGCATGAAAATTCGTTTGCAACCCGCGTATGTTACAGAAATGAACATTAAAATTCGTAATTTTGTTGGAAGACAATTTAATATAAAACAAAAGATCAAAATAAAAATCAAAATTAAAATGAAATCAGAGTTGAAAATGTAGTTAAAATCAAAATTAGACTTGAAATCAATTTTCAAGTTAACCAAGATCTAAATCTGAATTAAAATAAATTAATGTATGCATAAATTAAGATTAAGCTAAAAATTAAAATTTACAAAAAAGTTAAAATCTATTCAAAACTAAAATCAAAATCAAAAGTAAAAGTGCAAAATTTAAATAACCCGAGCTTAACAACACTTAAAACTAAATTATTATTAATATTAATATTAATACTTCAATATCAACATTAATTTTTTAATATTTTAACATTTTTAAAATAATTTTTTTAATTTATATTTAGTTTATATTTTAACCGGAACTTTATAAAAACTTGTCTCAGGCTTTGTTTTAGAAAATAAAACGACCATACAAAACTGGACATAAATCGGAAACAAAAAAATATTTGAAGGCCCGCCGGATCGAATCCGGGTAATTTATTGCAACCAAATTTCTTCGGTACCCGCCTAAAGCTAAGAAGAACATTTGTACAAATTCTGTATAAAATTCAAAAATAGGTATAGAAATTGTAGAACTCCAAATAATCCAAAACGCATTAAAAATTTAACAAGTACTGTTGTGAAGGCAGAAATGTGTACGTGATATATAATTAAAAATAAATATAGAAAATCTAGAGAATGCATTAGAAATTTTAAAATTACTGTTGTGAGAATAAAGATGAGAGTTCTTGAAAAAAGAAATTAACGGTGAAAGAAATTAAGAAATTAAGTGTTGTGAGAGAGAAATGTGTATAATAATATGAAGCATATTATTTTATTATATAAATATATCGTCGGAATTACCCAGAGGGAAACCAACTGAAACAACATATTTTTCAGGGTGTGTGGTGAGAAACAGATCTCTTGGTGGTGACCTTCAAGATCGGCACTATCCGGCATCCTAGTCGGATATTTAAAAAGTTGAGAAAGGTGGAACAGTGTGGAGAATAGTTCAACTTGTTGCCCAATTTGAGTTTTGACTCAAAATGAAGCCGGTCTCTGTTATGAATGCTGAAATCTCCCAAACATTTCAGTTTCTAGAGATGTGTCTAAAATTTCATTGATTTGGTTCGAAAGATTTTCAATTTCCATAGCAGTTTCTTCTTCATCTGAGTTGGGCGATCTTTATAGGAAACAGAAATGTATGACATGTTTCTCAAACAAGATGTTGACCCAAATATAGTGGAAAGTTGGACTAGAACATTTATATTTTGAAAGTGTGTTGAAAGCGATGTCATTTCTTATATAGACAGCGATAGCTCTTTTGAATACGAAGTGTGAAATAAGTGAGTAGCCGGTAACATTAAAGTTATCATTGTGGCTACTAACTTGTGTTTATAGGGCTAAGATTGCTGGTTTAAATAAACCTAGATGGCAATCGGCGGCATGAAAATTCGTTTGCAACCCGCGTATGTTACAGAAATGAACATTAAAATTCGTAATTTTGTTGGAAGACAATTTAATATAAAACAAAAGATCAAAATAAAAATCAAAATTAAAATGAAATCAGAGTTGAAAATGTAGTTAAAATCAAAATTAGACTTGAAATCAATTTTCAAGTTAACCAAGATCTAAATCTGAATTAAAATAAATTAATGTATGCATAAATTAAGATTAAGCTAAAAATTAAAATTTACAAAAAAGTTAAAATCTATTCAAAACTAAAATCAAAATCAAAAGTAAAAGTGCAAAATTTAAATAACCCGAGCTTAACAACACTTAAAACTAAATTATTATTAATATTAATATTAATACTTCAATATCAACATTAATTTTTTAATATTTTAACATTTTTAAAATAATTTTTTTAATTTATATTTAGTTTATATTTTAACCGGAACTTTATAAAAACTTGTCTCAGGCTTTGTTTTAGAAAATAAAACGACCATACAAAACTGGACATAAATCGGAAACAAAAAAATATTTGAAGGCCCGCCGGATCGAATCCGGGTAATTTATTGCAACCAAATTTCTTCGGTACCCGCCTAAAGCTAAGAAGAACATTTGTACAAATTTTCAACTCAATCGGGCAAAACGTTTAGGCAGGAGAACTAAAAAACCAGAAAGCTTTAAAAGGCTCTCGGGCCGCAATGGATTAATTAACCGATATAGCCTATAACTCCTTCCGGGCTCGTAGAAATGTTCCTGCAAAACTTGATTACAATTGGTATATTTTTAATACATATGCAAAAATTGTATATCTTACAAAAAAATTTCACGCTATTATGGCATTTCTCCAACGGGTTGGGAAAAAAATAGCCGCAGCAAAAAATGCTTGCGGTATGAGTCCACTAAAATTTCAACTAAAATGCAGGAGGGTCTAACCCAGAATGGACGGCTCATTGGTTTTCGTCGGTTCCCGAAGGACCGGCAGTTAAATACTATAAAATATAAATATATAATAAAAATAGGTATAAAATATAAATATATAATAAAAATATAAATCTGGTAGGGATATCTACCAAAAATTCTTCAAAGACCACGGCTGTCGACAAGAGCTTGGCTAATTCTAAAAGAGATTTGATAAGTCGCCCCTTTTTAAAAATCAAAATGGCGGTTTAACGTAAATGTCCCATTTAAAAAGCGCGGATTTTTCGCCATCAGCCGTTCATAATCAATGCAGCGGCTTAGTGGGAACCCAGGCTAATCAAGCCCACTATTAATATTACTGGTCAAAAAAAATAAGAAAATCATGAAAAGAATAAGTGTAATGACAGTCACAGAAATATCTATGAAGGTAATTTAAATGCAAGTGATTTGCAAGAAAATGAAAAGTTTCTCTTCAGAATTAGCGAACTTGACAAATTATGTAGAGATTAAGAAAGTGAGATATGCCTTCTTCGAAAAGAAAATTAAAAATTAGTAAAACTATAAAGATTACAGTAGAATATTTTATAGATGAAGAAGAATTAGATCGGGAAACCGACTGGATTCTGAAAAGAAAATCCAAAAAATGGAAAGCAGATAGGTCTAAAGAAATAAGTCCAGAATCTGTGAATAAAGAAAAGAGAATAACGGGTTACCAACTACCAAAAAAGCTTTTACTAGAAAAGTAAAATCTCTTCAGGTTAAATTAAGTAATATTTTAGAATTCTCAATGAAATAAATATTAACTATAAAGTCAACATGATGAACTACCATCAATTAAAACTTAATGTTGATAAAGAAGTGGAATACAGAGAATTGAGCTAATAAATAAAACTAAATTAGAATGGTACACGTATGAAAATAAGTTGACCAGGCCAATCAAAGTTATGGCTAGGAATTTGCACACTTCATGCCAATCTGAAGGCATAAAAACTAAATTTAAAAGCAGGGGTTTCAAAATCCTTGAAGTTTCAAATAAAATTAAAAGCTAAAAAAATAATAAAGAAACTATAGTTCGATTACCTTTATTTATGTTAACATTTCAAAATACTGAAGACATAAATAAAATTTATAAAATAAAATTTATTCAGCTCTTAGAAAAAACAATCAGATTCCTCAGTGTAAAAAGTGCCAAAGATATGGCCATACACAAAAATTGTAAATCAATGTGTAAAATGCGCTGGCGCAGATCATATATCGCGTTAAATAATTTGGTTTTTGTTGTTGTGAAATAAAATTTAAAATTTTCTTTCAATGAGAAAATTTGTCAACAAATTTTCTCATATTATAATTTAATTCTGGTCAATCTATTATTTTGTCAATTGTCCCATTCTTTAATTATTCCGACAAAAGAAACCGCGCTTAATATTCGTCTCACCCGTAAATTATTAATTCCTCGAATTGACTATCATAATTCATAAACAAATTAATATCGCTTTCTCTCTCCCACTTCATTCGTTAATCATGTTATTATTATAGTTCTTAATTTCCAATCAAAAGTTTTCGGGATAAGTAAAATCGCATTCAATAAATTTTTTCACAAACTAAATGCTGATTCTTGCAATTGAATATTATAAATACTAACGTTCTTTCAATTAAAAATCAGTCTTTTAAGTTTATCATCCTCGGTTCCTTTTTTAATAAGGAATATATAACAGTTAATATTATATATTTAAATAATAAACTAATATTAAGTAAAATATTTAAATAATAAAAGAAATATAAAACACCAACTTTTATGTTTTGTTTTTAATGTTTTAATATTTTTTTTTGATTTAACATCAAATAAAAATAAAAGTGGCTCAGTCGGTAGGATTACCGACATTACATTAACATTAACTTTACTTCAGTTATAAGTGATTAGTGTAGTGTCTTCTATTAAGGAGTTAATTGGTATTCTTTAATAACAATTTATCGAGACAATTTGTTAAAAATCAAAATAAAAACAAAATAAATAAAAACTTTTGGTGCAAATAACAATAACTAAAATAAAAAAAAATAAAAAAATAAAAAACAATGTAAACAATTTTTTTTTTAAAAAAGTGATAATTTTGAATCAATTTTGAAACATTCAATTATGGAGACAGAAAAAAAAAAAACAAAACGGCAGCATTTAATGATATTACAAAAGAAACTCGCTCAATACCGTTGTTTTCTGGGAGAGACACTTATTCACTTTCTTCGATTATATCGGAAATCGACACATTATTGAGGCTGGTTCAAAAAGAACCAGGAAGAGGTTATATTAATAGAATATTACACTCTAAAATCCAAGGGAATGCCGCTATGAGCATCCGGCGATTACAAAATCCAACGTGGGGACAAGTTAAATTGCAGCTCATCAAATTTGCAGCTCGCGTTGAAAATTTTCCTTTAACACCTCCAACAGTAGACTACCCATTACAACTCTGACTATAAACGGACAAAAAGTAGATTGCCTAATAGACGCAGGAGCAGCTACTTCTATTATAGATCATAGCAAATTATTAAACCCTATAGAATTGCAAACTATTACTGGTAGTCAAATTATTCATAATGAAATTATAACAAAAATACCAGACGAATTCAATGAGTCTATTTTAATGTCGTGGAACATTTAGTGCTATTATAGGCCTAAAATTTACTTTCTCCAATTGGTGCCGAAATTGACCTACTTAATGGGGAAATTGTGATAAATAATAAAGCTACCAAATTTAATTACGCCTATCCCACAACAAATATATACCAACTAGAACCGTTAGATTTAAACAATCATTACTTATTTGAAGTATTACGAAACGACAATTTAAATAAAGAAGAAGAAAGATAAAACATATTTTAAACAAAAACAAGTAAATGTAACAGTAAGTCGATGCAACCGACTTATTAATACCCTACACCTCAATAATTCGAATTAAATTAAAAATCCATAAGCTGCAAAAATTGGCAGCTGCTTGAACTTCTTCCCTTTTCTCTCTTATTCAAATCGAATTTCAGGAACGTAAAAGAGGCATCCTCTTGGGATATGCTTGAAACCTATGTAAAAAATTTTAAGTTTCTATCTTTATTAATTAGATTGATAGTCCATGGGAGGTGTGTGTCAGGTACCCGAATTGCCACTCCATTTCATCGAATCCATCTCAGGAACATAAAGAAAACATGCCAGAACACCATTGTACTAAATTTAAAGGTTCTACTTTTTTTGGTTTTGGAGATATGCTCGTTGCTCTTGTGCTCGTCCGCAAGTTTCCAAAATACGAACCCATGGTTCAAATTCTTTTAAATGTCAATTTCCAATTTTACAGAAAAGGAAACATAACAGAACACCTTTGTACTAAAAATAAAAGTTCTATCTTTGTTGGTTGGGGGATATACTCGTTTGCTTTGGGGCTCATCCGGAAGCTTCCAAGATTTGAACTCATGGACCAAATCTTCACAAATTTCAGAAACACAAATCAAATATGAAGGAACACCATTCTGCCTAATTTAAAGGTTATATCTTTGTTGTTTTTGGAGATAATCTCATATGCTCTGGGGCTGGTTCGGAAGCTTCCAAAATCCAAACCTATGGACTATATCCTCTTAAATTTTAGAGACATAAATCAAACGCGAAGGAACATCATTGTACAAAATTTAAAGGTTCTATCTTTTTTGGTTTTGGAGATAATCTCGTTTTCTCCAGAATTATTCGG